>OV743716.1:109513326-110052100 GCA_928272305.1 Volucella inflata | reverse complement strand
AGTTTTAGACATGGCAGCCGGGCTAGGCCTTATCGTCGCTAACTCAGGAACTGCAACTACCTTCAGAAGACCAGGGTGCGCCGATACTACCCCTGACATAACGCTTGTATCGGAGACCTATGCGAGCCAGCTACAGGAATGGACAGCACTCGAAGACTATACTGGCAGCGACCACCTGTACACGACTTACCTCGTCGGAGTAGCAAACGAAACAAGAGCTAGGAAAATCATGTACCCGGTTCGCGTTGCTACGCATATTAAAAAAGTATAAGAACACTTATTTTTTATTTTGTTTATAGAAGTGCTCCTGGATAGACAATATTTTTGTTTTTCCGTCTGGTGCATATACGAATAAATCAGAAGGTTTTCCGACGCGTGAACAGGCCACATATAGTTGCCCATGAGAGAAAAACGGACTTTCCAAATTCAGGCCCCACACTTGTAAAGATTGTCCTTGTGCTTTGTTGATGGTAATTGTATAGGCGAGTCGAACCCGAAACTGCAAAAGTTTGAATTCGAATGGTAAATCTGCTGGAATCATTGGAATGCGAAGCAATAGCTCATCTTCTCCTTCGAATTTTCAATTCAAAATAGTAGCTTCGATGATATTGGCCATCGTTTTTTTCACTGAGAGCCTGGTACTGTTGCAAAGTCGTGGCGGATTAATGTTCCGAAGCAAAATGATAAGCACGCCAATTTTCAATGCTAAAACGTGCGGAGGCATGCCAGGTTAATCAAGTGAATTCAAGAACCTAGTTGGATAGTTGACAACTTCGTCTTGATTCATCACAGTATCGATGGACTTATATGTTTTCGCTCCGGCTGATATTTCGCTTTGAATAGAGAAATCAATGGAGCTAACATCGTTGTTTTTGGCCGCTAACATGGCACGTTCAATAAGCTATTGATGGTTTTTGTAATTTCTTGCGATATCTGGGAAAACTTGGTGTACTAGTCTGTAGTTGCTGTGAATATACAGAAATCTGGTGGCAATGTGATACATTATGTGGCCTCATCGATAGTCATTTTGCCATTTCCAATATCCAACAATTGTCATATTTTTGGTAACGACTTCAAATAATCCTGGATCGACTTCGGCATTTGGTATTTCTGCTGAGATGACTTGTTCAATTTGATTTGGCGTGAATTTTTCGAATAACCAAATCAAAATATGTGCATGTGGCAATCCACATTTTGCCATTCGATTGAGTACATCCAACCACTCGTCTTCCCAAAAACATGGTGCTTGACCATGAAATCCATCAATGCTTTCAATTTCTGTTTGAAGACGCGGGTCGTGATGCCATGACGATCTGAAGGGCAACAAAAGTTCTTTAATTTCATCCCATGCAGGATGGCACGTGAACGCTATGAGTAAGTCAGGTTGGCCATATGATCGAACATATGTCATCGCATCTTGCGCGTATTCGTACATGTGCCGTGTACTTCGTGTGAATGTAGATGGAAGTATAACCATTTTGCCTAATTCAATGGGATTGACGTTGCCATCACTAACGACTGCATTGCGTAAATGGATGTACTCTTCCGAACTCAGCTTAGTTTGATTCAAGCGTATGTAGAGAAGTCGTTCGATTTCGATTTTCACATACATATCGATAATATATTGGTGGAACAATTGACGATATTTCAGAATGTGATTATCAGCATTTTCACCATAATTTTGATCATAATGGAACGCAGCCAGCTCCAATAATGGCATCCATGAATGGTCGTTGGGCTTCGAGTCCTTGCTCACGTTGTTTGTCAGATTCTGAGGTTCACAACGGCTTTTTCTTTTTTGCTTATTTTATAAGTATAGATGTCAATCTAAAATGCCACTGTTTTCAATACAAAATATTAGTATTATTCTAAAGCCATTGAAAGAAACTTTGTTAACGAATTTTTTCGGCAAATCGGTTGAAATCAACTGAAAGAAATACAAAAATTCGCCATTGGAAAGCAATTAAAATTTAATTTAATTCCATTGACGATGCAATGTAGGAAAACTCCATGATAAGATCACCAAAAAAAATGCACCAAACGTAGATGAAAAGTATATCCGATACGTGTATTTATAAACCGAATGGACTATCCCTGTTTTCAATAATAATGCTTTCCAATTAATTAAAAAAAACATACAAAAATTCAGTATTGAAAAGCAGAGCAAAGCACTTACGATTTAACCATAGACACGTATCCTACAAAAATTTCAGTTGCCGTATAAAAAAATATTTGTTATTTGCACTAACTCACTAACTCGCATCCGAAATTCTGATATGAAATGAATCCTTTTACTCAACCTTCAGCTTCAATTAGCGGAGCTGCTTGTCTAAGATTCTTTTTATCTATTCTAATTACTAACCAAATGATCGGGTTATTCCACTCGTGACCGCAAACTACTCATAAATACCCTTTTCATGTCATCGCAGTGCCGATAGCATATTGAAAGCAATTAGCAGTGCCCGAGATATGGTTTTCGCGTCATTATCTTTGCACACTTGTTATAATTACAGTAACAAATCAAACTTCTCAAGGATACATTGTTATAATCCAAAACACTATTATGTATGTTTGTGTGGGTCTATTTGGCATATTCCAGTGTAAAATATATATTATAATTTGAATTAAAACCCGCAATCAGTGCCCAATTGCCCGAGATACGGGTCTATGGTTAATGTGGGAAAACTGTATGAAAAATTCACAAAATCTTAATCGAGTTATTCTTTTTGATTTTTAGATCAAGTTTTAAATACACTGCATAGAAGATTTCGAGTACTTTCTCGTGCTTTGAATCAACTTTTTCTATTTCAACTCATGAATCATGTGCCCGGTCAATATGGTTGTGACTATTTATAAAGTTTTGCATGAAAAAAAAAAAAAAAAAAAAAAAATGGTACCAAAACCTTTTTCACAGAATTACCATTAAAGATTTATAAAGGACAAACAAACCTTGATTTTTACTATATATATGTTGTCTATAAAGGACAAATAAACAAACAAACAGACAAACTTTGATTTTTATATATAGAGATAATAATAAGAGGTTGGTGTTATAGGTTTGGCATTTTATACTAAATCTGGAACCTCCTTGGGAAACTTTTAATATGTTTTCTCACTGAGGATAATTTTGGATCCGAAGTGATGAGCAGCAATGATTATTTAAGAGAATGGTGTTTTCGCAATATTCGAATGCCCTTTCAAGACTTCCTCCGATAACTCATCTATTGGAAATAGACTTGAAGAAAAAACCTCGATGCCATGCATCAGCAGTTTGTTTTAGCCAAATATTTCGCAAATTGGTTAAGGTGAATGTCAAAGCCACTTGACGTTATTAGAAGTTTTGAAAATTTTCCAATAAGCTCCATGTCACTTCCTGTAATCATGGCACTTCAGGATTTTTAAAGAACCTTATGGCTGTATTTTTATCACTTCTGAGACCAAAACCAAGGTTTGGCTTATCAGCAATATGTCCCAATTTCTTCCTTAATACTTTTTTAATTCTTTCTTTTTTTTTTTTTAAATTTCTCTCTTATCCTCTTAGCTACATCTCTTACTAAACTGGCCTCTTCTTTGCAGCCAGAGCTGTGTATTTTTTTATCGACTAAATCTTGACCCCTTCGCCGCTTTGTCCGGAACGGTAATTTATTGTAGTCGTTAGTCACATTACTAATAAGCTTTTCCAAGCCTGAAGGTACTCGTATTATCGAAAACATTTGCGATGTAACTTTATTGTTCCTTTTGATGTTTGTCTTTTCTTCGATATACATATACTTCATTTCCCTGAGAATTTTTTTTAATTTTTTGGAACAAATCAAACAGAATTTCTTCGGATCTATTATGCGAGTCTTTATAAATGCCAAATTAAATTATTATATGCATTAAAGGCAATTCAAATCTTAAAGTTAAAGTAACATAAATATACAATTATATATAAATTAAATTCAAACAAATTAAAAATCATCAAACAAAAAATTAAAAAAGTTACCAAAGCAAAATTCGCTATCATCATCGGATATCATCGCAATGGCTTGCGTAAGACTGGTTCAAAATCGCTATCATTTTTTAAGTTATTATCACCCTTCATTTGTGAGGCTCTCTCTGTGGTATCTGTAATAAGATAAGGATTTTCTTTTTCCGACTGAATAGCACTGCATTTGACAACAGAATCGGTTACTAGCCGTTGTGATCCAGTTTTGGATAGCTATTTGTAAAATTCATTATGTCGAGCCATACAAGGCTTTAGATCACGTTGAAACTGTGCTTTCGCCAATAGGATCGTATGTGACGAAATGATTTCCTAACTGATTAGTTATAATAACTTTAAAGTTATCGGTCGTAATTCAGATAATGCTAACGCGGCACGTGTGATGCAATCTTTAAAAGAAAACTTTTTCCAAGTATCAATTACTGTAAGTGTCTTATCATTATCTATATTGTCCAAAATATACTGGAAAGTTCGCTTGATGTAGTAAGTTTTAAATGTCGTTATGATTCCCTGGTCAAGTGGTTGAATTAGGGATGTCGTATTTGGTGGCAGGAACAAAACCTGTACATCGTGCTTTAAATCTGAATGGCTAGGAGCGTTGTCCATAATCAGAAGAACTTTGAATATCAGACCTTTTTCGCACATATATCTTTTAACTTCTGGGAAAAAACATTTATTGAACCATTCTGTGAAAATGACAGTTATTACCCATGCCTTTTTTTTCGCCATCTAATAAACCAGTAATTTATTAAAGTCGACACCTTTCATTGATCTAGGCTTAAGTGGGCGATCAACAAGCAGAAGCTTCAGCACACAGTCTCCTGAAACATTGCTACAAAATAAAAATGTGCCCCGATCCTTTGCTGCCTTACAACCACTAACGCTCTTTTGGGATTTTGCTACATATGTGCGGCTTGGCATTATTTTTCCAAAACAGACCAGTTTCGTCTGCATTTAAGACCTGATCTGGACAGTGCCCACCATCGGCAATTATTCTGGCAAGTTTTGGTGGAAATTCTTTACCAGCCTTCTCATCTCCAGAAGCTATTCTTCTTTGATCCTCATATTATGGGGTGCGTGCCTTTCGAGAAATCCTGTTAACATATAGCTCTTATCACGATTTGATTGAGAGGATGTACATGGTTCAAGTTCCTCTATCTGCTTATAAATTCTCAATGCTTTCTGCTTGATGGTGTTTCCATCAACTGGTATCCTTTTTTGTGTATTGTCCTCTATACATATTACCAGTGTTTTTTCCATTTTTTCTTTAACAGAATCTCTAGTGTATGATGACGACTTCGCAAATAGTTTCGGTCCTGATACCACAGATTTCTTATTACCATCTTCATTTCCTTTAATGGTCCATATTGTGGTTTCGTTCAGACCAAAACTCTTACCTAAAACTTTGAATCTTCTCCATTTTTGAGGCGGTCTAATATTTCGATTTTGGTTTGCAAAGAAATGCAATGTAGTATACAAATGTAGTATTCGACATTTTTCTTAGGGCTCTAAAATTTAATAAAGAATATATAAGTTCGAATATGTATTATTAATATGGCTTACCCGTATTCTTATCGACTTAAACTTTTTTATATTACTTAGTCAACAACTTAATTCCAATTTTCTGTCGTAATTCTCGCCCTAGTAGACAGGCAATAACAAGTTTAGTGCAAAAATTTGAGTCTACATATTCGTTGTGTGATGTTGCAGTGTCAGTGAAACAACGGGTTGGTCGAAGTGTCGAAAATTTCGCTGCCGTTCAGGCGTCCGTAGCAAACGATCCAAATCAGTCAATTCCACGGCGTTCTCAATAATTGGGCATCGCTCAGACCACATTATGGCGTATTTTGCGTCAGGATCTTGGTTTACACCCATACAGGATCCAACTGACGACATGTGGTTTCAACAGGATGGTGGCACAGGCCACACAGCACACTTTACAATCGATTTATGGTAGAGTAAGTATGGTGAGCGTGTTATCTCAAGAAATGGGCCAGTCGATTAGCCGCCTCGTTCGTGCGATTTAACGCCGCTTGACTATTTTCTGTGGGGTTACGTTAAGTCATTGGTTTATGCCAACAAGCCGACGACGTTGGAAGGGCTCAGAGCCAACATTGAACTCGAAATAGCGGCCATTTCGGCCGAAATGTGTGGCCGAGTCGTTGAAAATTGGGTCCAACGAGTCGACCGCTACAAACGTGCCCGCGGTGGCCATATGAACGAAGTCGAGTTCCATTCATAAACGTTTTGATTGTACTTCAAGCCAATAATAAAATTTTTGAAATATCTCAAATGGTTTCCGCTTTGTTTAAAAAAAAAGTTGTCAAGTCCTTATTGGAAAACACTGTATAAGAAAACATCCAATTTTATGGAAAAATAACCAAAAACTAAAATATATGATAGAAAACATCACTTTTATGCGGTCACGTGCACCACTTTCATGGGCACACGTACTCCATTCATTAAAAGAAATACGAAAATAAAATGTCTCCCTTCTACTTAAAGTTACATAGCTCAGTGCAACCTTACAGTGAACAGAACAGTGTGGCCCATTGCTAAAACACACTACACTTTAACATACGAGTATATGTATGTAAACTTAAGCTGCTATTAAAAAAAATAGAAAGGGGAATTCCCTAGCTAAATTTCTAAAAGATTACGGTTACTAAAAATGTTTCTCCCTAAAAATGTTCATTAAATATCTATTTTTAATCGTGACAAATCGAATGAAATCATTTAAAAACTGAATCAATTATTTGTTTTTAGACCGTGTTAAATTAAAACCGTGCAAAAACAGAGCGTGTAAAAACAGAGTTGGGTATAATTGAAAAAAAATTCATGGATTTCGTTTAACTTGGTTGTTTTCACTGATTTATGTCATACTTTGAAAACATTAGCATTTGTAAAAGTTTGACCTGCCCACCTGTTTTTTTACGTATGCTATGAAGGAATCCAGATAAAACGTACACAGATCGACAGATAGATAACTGAATTAATAACTGCATAAACATAAAAATGCTGCTTCCCACAGACAATGTTTGAGCAGTTAGGAAATAAAAACAAAAACAAATTATTTCTTGTTGTTTTTTCTTTTGTAATGCACTAAATTAGTACAATAAACAATAAATACCAAAGAAGTTAGTACATACCTTCATTATTATTCTCCATTGATTAAACTTCCAAAAAGTATTTAGTTTTAAACGGTTAAATTGACTTTAATTTCTTATGATAACAATCCAATTCAATGTAATTTACAACTTAGCTTTTAAGATTTTTGTTATGATAACGGCATTGAACCGAATTGATGTGTTGGCATGAGGTTCCTCTCTTCAGTCTGCTAAGAAGATTTTTTTCCGAATATTTTTTATATAACGTAGCAGAGTAATAGGACTATGCAATATTTTGCCATTTGGTGGTTTTCCAACCAGTGGAAAAAATTTTGTTCTAAACGTTGCATTTATGATGTACTATATTGTATCTTCCACAGTGTTTTTTTAGGGAATTGTTTATTGATATCACCCGTTATATATTGTTTTTAATTAGATGCTGGGGTTGTATCAAGTATTTTGTGGCTTTTCAAAGTGAGTAATCTTTATAAAAAAAAGAGAGAGGTTTAGTCACAAATTAAGTTACGCCTTATTCTTTCAGAAAACTACATGGGATCTTGAAATGCCACTCAGCTCAGCGGTATAATACCCGCGCTTTACTTAAGCGTGGCTTAGTTGCTACCCGGTGCTCCAACTTATAGGAAAGCTGCGCTCCAACTTGTTTTCGAAAAGCACCCACACTCGGTTGTTTGTCTAGAACAACAAGTGTGGCTCAAAAGCCTCTAATTTCGCATTGAAGGGAGGTTGTGTGAGCAGAGTTTTTTTGGTCTCCAAAAAATATTTATAGCTAGAATTTCACTTCTGTTTTACATTACTTTTTTTTTACAAATGGTTCATATTTGTGCAAGTTAATTGACAGCCTACAAAATTTGTTTGTTTTTTATAATTCGCTTCGATTTCCCTTTATCACTTATTCCTAATAACTATTTCCATTAATATTTGTATTTTGTTTATTTCTTAAGGTGTCTTTTTTTGTAAGCGTATATACGATTAAATTATAAGAGCACAAAAGAACAATCATCAGCGCTTTATAATTCAGCATAAAAACTTGGCAGCACAGATGATATTAATGACATTTGTGGCAGTCAGCTGTAAAAATTTGAAAAAACAAAATTTAATTGGCATTGAGAATAATTTGGAACAAATAATAATGGAAGGCATTAGGTAAGGAATTAAATGCAAATTTTAAATTCCGAAAAGGAAAATATGTCTTGTTTTAGATATCCAACGACGTTAAAGGGATGAGGCCGAAATGGAAGAGGTCTTTTCCATGTTAAGTGCCGGCAGTTCAAATTCATGTTCTGAGGAATCGGAATATGGGGATGGGCACGACCAGCATATTAAATGTGTAAATTTCGTGGAGACAATCCACGTACACAGCGATGGTAATTTCAAGTCACATATGAGGTTACAGGGTCCACCAGTTAAACACCTAATAAGTCAGTATTTTTGTACATATGTATGTATGTACATTGTATTCATACAAAAATTAAAATTTTCCGTTGCAACCTTCTCCCAGTTTTATCTTTTGCCAGACTCATCGCATAGAAGAAGAGCAAGGATTGGCCCTAGGAAGATGGTTTTTATGTACATTTGGTATGTAAACAAAACCGTGACATATAGGCAGCTTAGTAGTTTGGTTGGAGTCGCAAAATTGTCTGCATAAATAGCTGTTCGACATGTCAGAACTTGGCTAACTGATATTGGTCATGAATACGTGAAATGGTCACAAGGAGCTGCTACTGAGGAAACTCAGAGAAAATTTGGGAAGAATACCGTATATCGGGCGTTATTGGGGCTATAGATTGTACCCATATCAGGAATAAAGCCCCAACTGTTAGCAAGGAAATTTACTCCCAACTGATGTAGACATTCGAGATAATAGGTTTGTCTCCAAATATCTTATCCATCTCCACCATGACTGGGAAAAATATATTGGCTCGCACCAAGCATCTAACTTGGCTTGCCTAGCGTTGTCTTTGGCTGTTTTATAGGCCCTCAATAGCGTCCGCATTGACCCTTCCAAGGCAGAGGTAGTTCTACTTGAGATCGAAATATATGGTTAAATGTAGATCAGTACTTAAGTATATGGAAATAATATTATCCCTTACCGTCATGCCCTGGTGCACCATGTCTTCCAAAATATTTACGTACGCATTCGTTTTCTTGCGGCAATGCGTAAATTCCTCCTTTCGTGCCAAGTAGCACTTCAGAGTTCGCGAGGCGTAGCAAACAGGATTGCCGTTTTGGCTAAACACGGCTCCTAACGCATAACTCGGTACTTCGGCAGTAAGAATACACTTTTTGTTGAAGTGCGGAGTGCGAAGGATAGGGTCGGAAGTTAAAAGAGCTTGTAATGTTTTAAAGGCCTTTATGTATTCCTCGTGTCGAATATTCAATTATGCTACCTAAGCATAATCCCTTATGAATTTCCGGTAGTACCCCGTAATTCCTAAAAATTGGTTAATACCTTTAATGATAGTTGGTAGAGGCATTTCAGTAATAGATTTTAGCTTGCTGGGGTCTGGTTTAATGCCATTACTAATAACAATGTGTCTTAAATAAGAGGTTGATTTTTCAGCAAATTTACACTTACTGATTTGTATTTTCAGACTGGAATATTTAGGTACTTGTAAAATTTTTCTAAGAGATTGAAGATTTTCTTCAAAGCTAACCGAAAATACTAGGATATCATCCAAATAAACAACACAGATAACATAAATTAATTCCGTGAGGATGTTATTCGTAAGCCTTTGGAAAGTTTTTGGCACATTTTTAAGACCGAAAGGCATCCTCAAAAATTCATAACGTCATTTTCTTGTAGGTAGAAAACGCTGTTTTTGGCCTACCGTGTGATTCAACCTCAACCTGATGAAACCCCTTGACATGGTCTATAAGAGAAAAATAATTGCACTTACCAAGTTTATTGAAGTTTATCGTCCGAGCTGTTCATAGGAAAACTATCATCGACTGCCTGCTCGTTAAGCAGATTACAATCCGCCATTGCTTCTTACCAGCTGTGTCGTCTTTCTTTGGTACGACCCATATTGGCGAATTGTATGGGCTATTACTGGGTGCAATTATTATCTGCCTAAGCATCTCATCTATCGGCCTATCTACTTCTTCGCCATGAACCTCTGGATATCTGTATAATTTTGTATAAATTGGTTTTTCAGTTTTTGTTATTGTTTGGTGTATCATTGGTAAATGTAAGATCATCTCCTTCTTATAAAAAAAAGGATTTATATGCGCGAAGCAGGGATGTAAGTCTGGATGCATCGTTGGGTCTTAAATGTTGTGCAAAAATCTTTCCATCAATTTCAGGTTTAAGAGTCTCGTTACAGAAAATGGATAAGGACTCGCCTTCATAACAATGCTTGTCATAGTCCTCCTCTTCAAAGTTAAAATTAATTGGTATTTTTGCGGAATCTGTGATAAGAAGTCTATTGTTACTCGTATAATAAATGGCCGTATTAAGGGGCACAAGGATATTATTATCAATCAAACCATCGAAGCAATCATGAAATTGATATTCTATAAATTTACGAAAAAAACAGATTTGTTAAATTCTTCAAAAAGAGGTGTACGAAATTCGGTATTCGTCTCTACGTTACGGTTGAGTCCTTTAAGCATGTATTTTTTAGATGGTATTTCCCACTTTGGATTGCATAAATTTGTATTAATAATACTGTGTTCGGCTCCGCAATCGATTACGAATCTAAGATGTTTTATTGAAGTCTTACAGACTATATAGGGTAGTTGTTTCCTGGACCTGTTTGAAAATGTTGATGGTTATTCCTAAATCGATCGTTGTTTCGTTGCTCGCGTTCATTTAACGAGATGTCCATTGGTTTCCGATTATTTAATTGTCTAAATCTATTTGTGTGTCGCGACTGCCCGTTTATTGTTGTTTGATTGTCGTGTTTGGCCACTCTGTCTGAAGGGGCTTATTTCATAAACCGCACAAGGCGAACTAGGGTTACGACTTATAATAATTAATTTCGTAGTTTCCGGTAGGTTATACTTAAAGGCTTCAAGAGCAATTCTGTTATTAGATTCAGTCATTTGTATAACCCCATGTTGGTCATCGTTAAGTAAGTAGACACTTTTAATACGGAGATCAATTATCTTATTATGATAATCTTCTATTGTTGTTTGAATTCTTGCTAATCGGATGCTATCAATTAATGCATGAGAAGAGAATTTTTCTCCGAAATTTGTTTTTGAAATATTACTTATCTCTTGCCAAGTACTTAACCTGCCGTGTTTTTGAAGTTCTACTTTTTTGCTATCTACAATTCTATCTTTTATGTAGCCCGTTAGAATGAGTCTTGCTGCTTCCTCAAAGCCATCAATTGTGGTAGCAATAGCGTTGAACCTGTCCAAAAAATCGATAAAGATGGACAGCGACTTGTTTTCGATAAGCACCCACAATTGTTTGTTTGTCTAGAACATCAAGTGTGGCTCAAAAGCTTCTATACTCTGTCCAACATCAATTAGCAGTACACGTCTTATGGGGAAGCTTTTTCAAAGTCAGTTCCGTGAAATATTTTTGCACCATACTATATTGAAAGAAACCCCTGATAAAAAGTGTTTGCCCGCCAGTAAATTTCCAATTGCACCTGACGTCAGTCCAACACGTCTTATTCAACGCACATGTGAGTGTGCACTGATTGCCTGTGGCTGCTGCTCTTCAACCTCTATTAAATTGATGTGCATTCAGAGTAACCAGTGTCCGTTTGGTAACTTTTTTCCTTGGGTTTCTGTTGAGGAGATTTTGGTTTTAGAGTATTGAAAAAAGTTTTTAGTAATGAGTGTTATCGTGGAGATCTTGTTTTGACCTTTTTCCTTTTTTTTAATGTGTGAAAAAGACGTTAGACAAAATTGTAAGCTATTTTCTTTAAATGTTAATTTAATCTAAAAAAAGGAGGGTAACCCTACACACTATTCTTTCAGATTTTTGCCTCGTAATTTGAAATGCTTACTACGAAAACCCTCTAAGAACTTTTGTTGGAATAGCAACTTATGGAAAACGAATGAGTGCGAGTGAGAGGCAAATATTCCTAACTTCCTTGTACTGCCAATTTATGTTGGAAGGAGTATAATTTCGCATTAAAGGGAGGTTGCGGGTTCTTTTTCCTGCTTCAAATAGAACCTAGAATGCTTACCAAACGGTGTGTTCGGCATGAAGGTTTCGGTATGGAAATAAAATTGCTGAGACTGCCCACCAGTTATCATACCTAATTTCTACATCTATTTTAATAACTTTCTCTATTGGAATATCTTCCTGGTCTTTTATGTTTTCTTTGCGGGGTGAATGACATGGTAGAACTTATATTCCTTGATGTTAGCGTAAGAAGATTGTGTGAAGTGGCTTTCAGATATAAATCTTTTTATCAGTGTAATATCTCATTTTCATCAACAAGCCTCGGATATGGACGGATCTACTGTTGACAACCCACGCAAACGATTTAAGGACAATGAGCTTCGAATATGCACGTGGAATGTTAGATCCCTTAATAGACCACGTGCAGCCGAGCAACTAGCGGAGGCCCTAGACTGCTGCAAAGCAGACATAACCGCCATCCAAGAAATGCGATGGGATGGGCCGGACGAAAAGAAGATGAAAAACTGCGACATCTACTACGGCAATTGCTATCGACGGCAAAAGCAGCGCTTATTTGGATGCGGATTTGTTGTCGGAGGCAGACTAAGACGAGAAGTCCTCAGCTTCCGGCATGTGAGCCAGCGCCTCGTAGCAATCCGCATCAAGGCTAAATTCGCCAACATAAGCCTCACATGCGCGCATGCCCCCACAGAGGAGAAAGATGACGACACCAAGGATGCCTTCTACGAGCTCCTCAACGAGACCTACGAGCAATGCCCTAGCTATGACATTAAAATTGTCCTCGGTGATTTTAATGCAAAGCTAGGAAGAGAAGGTATCTTTGGTGGAACAATCGCCTGCAATTGCCTGCACAACACCACCTCCGATAACGGATTCAGGCTAATCGACTTTGCGGCGGGGCGAAACAATCTCGTGGCTAGCACGTGGTTCCCACATCTCGACATACACAAGGGGACTTGGAGAACTCCTGATCAATCAACAGTCAACCAGATTGATCACATTGCGATCGACGCAAGACACTCCTCCAGCATTATGGATGTCCGTACGTTCCGAGGAGCCAACATCGACTCGGACCATTACCTTGTTGTAGCCAAGGTACGGTTGCGGATATCCCAAACTACGCCAAGACAAACTAATGCTGTGAGAAAATTCGACGTCAGACGGCTATAATCGCAAGAGATCGCCAAGTCCTTCTCCGATCGAGTGTCTCTTAATCTCTTAAGAGGTCCAATGCCGCCAGCATCAAGCATCGAAGACCATTGGAAACACTGCCAAAACGCCACCAGAGATGCCGCTTCTGATGTGCTGGGTTTCACTCGTCCACCACAACGAAACCCCTGGTTCGCTGATGAATGCCGGCAAGCACATGCAGCTAAGCAAGATGCATATAACGCGGCGCTGCTTAGATAGACCAGAGCTGCTCATGAGCTCTATGAGCGGAAGAGGAGAGACGAGCACCGGCTTCTCAGGAGGAAGAAGAAAGAGCATGAAAAGCGTGCGATCGAGGAAATTGAGAGATGCTACTCCAGGAATGAGGTTCGGAAGTTTTACCAAAAGGTAAAAATAACATGCCGCGGAAACAAACCCCGAACCGAAGCCTGTAGAGATGAACAAGGGAACATCGTAGTAGAATCGCAGTCGATTCTGAGGATTTGGAAAGATCGTTTCTGCAGACTGTATAACGGCGATGACGGACCAAATACCGCTGTCAGGCAGAATCAACCTTTCAACCTGGACGATGATGACCAACAATTCCGTCCACCCGACCTGAATGAAGTGAAGATAGCCATATCGAAGCTTAAGTCCAACAAAGCTGCTGGAGCGGATGGCCTGACTGCCGAGCTCTTCAAAGCAGCAAGCGATGACTTGGTAAGGAGCATACACCAACTCATCTATAAAATATGGTCGGACGAAAGTATGTCCGATGAATGGAACCTCAGCATTGTTTGTCCAATTCTCAAGAAAGGAGACCCTCTGAACTGCGCTAACTACAGAGGCATCAGTCTCCTTAACATCGCATATAAGATCTTATCCGCCGTATTGTGTGAACGCCTGAAGCCGTTTGTCAACAACCTGATAGGTCCATATCAGTGTGGCTTCAGGCCAGGAAAGTCCACCATGGACCAGATATTCACACTACGGCAGATCTTGGAGAAGACCCATGAGCTTCAGATCGATACCCACCACCTATTCATCGATTTTAAGTCCGCGTATGACAGCATCTATAAAGACGGGCTATATAGAGCAATGTCTAGTTTTGGCATCCTTGCCAAACTCGTCCGTCTGTGCAGGATGACGATGGAGAATGCACGCTGCTCCATCAAGGTCGGTAAATATCTCACCGAGACCTTTGATGTCCAGAAAGGATTTAGACAAGGCGATGCGCTGTCATGCAATTTTTTCAACATCGTAGTTGAAAGAATAGTGCAAAACTCACGAGCAAACACAAGAGGCACTATCTTTCAAAAGTCCGTCCAACTACTCGCATACGCCGACGATATTGACATAATCGGGAGAAAGCAGCGTGATGTCAGTGGCACTTTCGCTAGTATTGAAACGGAAGCGGCGAAAATGGGTTTAGCGGTCAATGAGGGCAAGACCAAGTATATGCTGTCAAGCAAAAAGGACAACCAACACCGACGTCTCGGACAGAACGTCACCCTCGACAGATATAACTTTGAGGTAGTTAAGGACTTTGTCTACTGCTCCGCTATAAATACAGACAACGACACCAGCGCTGAGATCAAGCGAAGAATAACTCTTGCCAACCGCTGTTTCTTTGGGTTAAGAAGGCAATTGAGTAGCAAAGCCCTCTTTCGGACATCAAAAGTCACCCTTTATAAGACTTTAACAATCCCGGTCCTGCTCTATGGCGCAGAGGCATGGACATTATCAAAAATGGATGAGGGTGTTCTTGGTTGCTTCGAGAGAAAAATTCTTCGGGCGATCTTCGGTCCCGTCTGCATTGACGGTGAGTTGAGGAGGAGATACAACGACGAACTGTATGGACTGTACAGCGACATGGACCTAGCCAGAAAAGTGAAGATCCAAAGACTGAGATGGCTGGGTCATGTAGAGCGCATGGACACCAATGCTCCGGTCCGAAAAGTCTTTGAATCCGCCCCGAGGGACAGCGCAGTAGAGGAAGGCCAAGACTCAGGTGGCGCACGCAAGTAGAAGAGGACCTCAGCCAACTAAGCGTGCGAAACTGGAGACAGCTAGCCAGGGATCGAGCTAGCTGGAGAAGCTTGTTGACTAAGGCCCAGGTCCACCCCGGACTGTAGCGCCACCTAAAGTAAGTAAGTAAGTAATATCTCATTTTCTGCTATGTATTGTTTTAGAACATCCGTATTCCAGGTTGCTATTTTTATAGTTTTCCAGGTCATTACCTCAGATTCTTTTGTAAATTTTTTTTTCAAGGTTTTTTAAGGTGGTGAAAATCTTATTATTGTCCTAATTTTTATGTTAACATGAAAAACATAATAATTAGATGAATCGCTTGACAGTAAATACATGAAGCGTTCTATTATAAGATTTTATTATTTGTCAGAGCCTATGTTATGTAAATTTAGGAGTATACGCTAGTACTACCATTCACGAAGTCAAATTTTTTAGTTTGATGGTTGTTAAAGATCTCTCTTTGTTCTTCCAGATTTAAAGAAGTAGTGATAGTATAAGAAGATCACTGCAAGAACGACAAGTACCATGCAATTTTAACTGAGTAAGGTTGCATGAGATTACTTTTGCTTGAGTTTTCAATTTGAACTAGATGACACTGGTAGAATTAGTACAAAAAGGCTAAATTGAGTATCTTGACTGGAACTGGAAATATTCGTAATATTGACTTATGAACAATCTTATGGTGGAAGGTTATACGTTATGTAATGGGATTCTAAGGTTTTCGTGTCTCATTTTACAGATTTTATTTGAACTTGCTTTACTGTGGCCGCTGATAGTTACAGGTGTGGTGTTTGACCCACTTAATCATTGAGCTTGTGAATTTGGATCTTATGCGGCTAATTTTCAGATTTGCTTGTTTGAAATTTGTCTTATAAAGTGATTGAAAAATGAGATCTCACAAATACTCGCATTTGGGCTTCTTGGGTTGCAAAAATACATATTCCTTTCAAGTCTTTTTCATTAGGTACATACTAGTAGTTTTGGTTTCGATGCAGATTGATTATCATGGATAGAGATGACGGTTCTATGCTAATAAATTATAATTGTAAAAATTGTTAGGTTGACAAAAGTGTTCAAAAATATTGTAAAGATGCTGGAAAAAGGTTGTTGCTATTCTGACTGTTTATTACGATGCCAATAATGAAATGGAAAAGACTCACTTATTTTAAATCTCCTACGGCATCATAATATAGAGGACTTTCATATGGATGCCACATATTATCCATATGGAAACAAGGAGCGTAATTAAACGAACCTGTTCTTATGATTTGTAAGTGCTTTCACACCACTGTATGACAAGTATTCGGGAAGACCTTGAATTTATCTTTCTGTAAAACTCCCTTTACTACAGTTTCGTCGTTGTATCACCCCGATTACCGGGGTCGAACCTACTAATTAATTGATTATCGTTATTCACGAAAGATTGGTTGAGATGAGACGCGGCAATGTTAATTTTCAGTGTACTTTCTTCGCCAGTAGTAGTAGTCAATCGGCAGAGTTAAAGACATACTCTACTAAAAACAGTACGCTCTGGGCATTTTCGGAAATATTGAGAGGGCTTTCGAAAACATATGCATAACATGCATCTGTAACTAGACCAGACATTATGGTACCAGCGAATTACATGTCGTCGTGGATAGCGTTTCCTATGCGGTGGTGCTTGTTGGTGGGCTGAATGTTTAAGGCTCTTAATAGTTTTGATGTCTTTGCTCAAGCATATGATGATAATGAAGCTAAATTTTCAGTATCTAGCGACTATTTGCCTTAGACATAATCAACCATTAGAATACTAGAATTTAGCTTTCAATCGTCTTTCATCTGAGTTTTATATGAAAGAAGCTGAATGGTTAGATCCATCGCCAACCGATTCTCGAACAAATCTAAGTATTTGGGTATCGCAAATAAGAAATTATTTTAGACTTAAAGTATTGCGTCGAAAGCGGGGCATTCGCAAAATTCCACTGAATGCATTCGGAAGGCTGAATCCACTGAATCTTGCTCTAATCACGGAAAGTTAAATCATCGATGAATTTGTTAGACAAGATTTAAAAGGGAAAAGGGAATTCTTCATTGTCCAAAACAACGTTACTGGTATCGCACCGGGACTCTCCATTTTTGAAAAGCACTTAAGCGTTCTCCCCTCTTTCTCTTTATCGTTGCACAGGTCGCAAATCCACTTAGCGCAGTATGTAATTGAGTCTTAAGAGCTCGCCTCTTATTTTGAATACCAGCATTATTTTATGCGTGCTATATTTATATAAAAAATAGTTCTTTTCACATAAGTTGTAATTTAAGCTGCTACAACTCCTTCGATGAGTTTTTTCAACGAAGGACGATCTATCTCTTTGATCTGTACTAGCTAACATCGGGTATATCTAAGGTTTCGAGTATAATATATAAATACAGCAGCTTTTCACAATCTCAGAATTTTTTACTTCTCGCACATATACAGTAAAAAATATCATTAACTTTGCTACTGTTATAAATAGTTTTTATTTATAGCCTTGGGCAATAAGCTCACTGCTAAAACATTTGACCAAGGCTGTGTTAATAGCTGTTAAAGAACACCCATATATTCACATTCTTTAATCACTTTAATCGCCTCACAATCGGAGTGCTACGTATCTTTACGACTGAGTTTACATTCGCCTATTTCTAAGACCATGATCTTTGATTTGGACAGGTCAACAGTAAGGTTCCATGAAACACAGTACTCCTGAAGTATATTTATCATCATCTATAGCGACTCCGGGGATCTTACCAGTAGCATTATGTCGTCAACAAAAAGTTATTTTATATACACGAATCCACCAGGCAGATTTCCACAATATCATCAAAAAGTGGAGAAAATATAAGACCCAAGCCTTGCTTGGTTATCACAACTATTATCAATACTTTTTAAAATTATCATTCTGTTTCGTATTTTAAACTTATCATCATACTGACTATTTTATACATGTTATAACAATCATGTTCATTATTATTGTTAACGTAACTATAAGGATTATTTGTGTATAGACAAATACGTCTCTTTGAACTTAGTCACTCATTTTCAGAAAACATTCTTTTAAATATAGACATCTTAATTAATCTCTTCTACAAAATTTTTACTGATCAAAGTTTGAAGTTTTAAGAAAGTATGAATACAATATTAATCTTCAATGAAAAAGAATTTCAGATTTTTTATATCTTGGAGCAAGGATTTTCTTTAAGCCTTTTATAAAATAACAATTTTCGGTGCATCGTTTGTCTTACTAACAAATACAGATAGAGTAATAAGTATATTCAAACTATAATTGCTTGTAGGTCTCAACGAGGTTTCAATTTATGTACATATACATATACGGTTTTTATTTTTTGCAAAATGAATTATATGTCTTATAAGATTATTAAGGTCTCATATAGGGTGATTTTTGAAAAACAAGAGAGGAATTTGTTTGTCAATTGCCTTCTTAGCCCAAAGAAGCAACGACTGGCAAGAGTTATTCTTAGTTTGATCTCAGCGATGGTGTTGTTTTCTGAATTGATAGCGGTGCTTAGGTAGACAATGTCTTTAACTACCTCAAAGTAATATACATATATTGAGGGTGAGAAACTGTAGGAGACATTGGTGTTGCCCACGTTTTCCGTTGAACACATTTTCACCGCTCCCGCTCTTCATTGATTGAATTCCTAGTTCCCAAAGCCCGCAAAGTGTAGGCAGCCGAAAGATTGCACTGATAAGCTGATGTGAAACCATGTCTTTGGACGAATATTTTATATATTTTTGAAACCAATCCTCGTATTTCAGGATTTTAGATATTTATTGGGAATGATGTTGACGCCACTTAATAAATTGGCGGTTGATAGTGAAACATTGATCATTGCAGAAAATGAAAAATCTTTTTAACATTTAGTCTAAACAATCCAATATTAGCTTTGGAAGTTATCAAGTTGTATTACTTTTAGATGGGGAAATATGGATGAAGATTTCATGTTGAATTCGCCAGCATTCATTTGTCATTGGAAAATGATCTGCAATTTTGCATATCGCGTCAACAAGTAATACTAGGGTCCCTGTTTGGGTTTCTTCCTTTATTCAATTAGTAGTGCGAAGTAAAATAGAAAGATTTTTTGCACATTTGTTACATGAATTAAAAACTTTTGCAGCTATTTATAAAAAAAGATACCTATACCTTGTTGTAATATAAAAGATAAACTAAATAGTACATTGCTTAAATTAGAAGTGTTTGTCATTATTTCTTACAACTAACTAAGCTAAAGTAAGGTTATAACATATAAAAAAGAAAATAAAATTAAGTTCGACAAAGAAGAAATTGTGTGAAATATATTTTCGAATAATTGTCGCGGATGCTTCGGCGGTTTTGTAATTATCATCAGTTATTTTTACAATTTGGTAATATAAAAAACGTAAATGAAGCAAATAGATACTATACATATTATTAGAATTGACGTCATTTAATATCTTTTGCATACGTGAAATTGAAAGGAAGTGATGCGTAGTTTTCTATATTTGCATCTCCACATCGATGTGAATACAATACAAGCTTTATTTTTAATCTTTATATCCTTAAAAAAATCTTTATATTCAAAAAAATATTGAATAGGACTTTATATTCAGAGAAAAATCTTAACTAAACCTCTTTGTGCATATTTTATTTAATATAATTGTTTGATATTTTTAAGTCAAATCTGCTGTAAAAATACCTAATGATTAAATAATTTACTTGGTACTTCCGCGCACTTTTCGGTAGTGTGATATCGGAAAAGCGAGTATCTATGTATGTATATATGTAAGAATACCCAAACGTTTTTATTGGCCCATGAAGTGAATACGTTTATGTTTATTAAGACATATGGTTTTAGAACATCTAAATGTAAATGAAACTTTAGGACAATGGCTTAAATAAGACATAGTCGAACGGGTATCTTGCTTCTACATATGCTATATGTATGTACAAAAATTTCACCATTTTCGCAAAAAAATTAATAATATTTTAATAAATAAGGTATTAATATATTTTTAATCCATTTTTCATTGGAAAAAGGTGAAGAAATTCTTAGGATCAATCACAATGTACGGACTTCTTCTGGAAAATCTTTCGGAGTATATCAAATCTGTTTATGGGGAAGAAAAATGGGAGGATATTCGCCGCCAGGCAGGCATTGATTCCCCTTCGTTTAGTGTACACCAAGTTTATCCTGAAAATTTACTAAACAAATTAGCAAAGAAAGCACAGCTGGTGTTGGGTGTATCCGAACGAGAATTTATGGACCAAATGGGAGTTTATTTTGTTGGCTTCGTTGGGCAATATGGCTATGATAGAGTATTATCGGTTCTTGGCCGGCATATGAGGGATTTTCTAAATGGCTTGGATAACCTTCATGAATACCTTAAGTTTTCTTACCCGCGAATGCGTGCGCCTTCATTTATTTGTGAAAACGAAACTAAACAAGGTCTTACACTTCATTACCGGTCGAAAAGACGAGGGTTTGTTTACTACACTATGGGTCAAATAAGAGAAGTGTGGAATTGTTTTCTTTCTCATAGAACCTTTTCCACTAAGCGTTTAATTTTGCAGGTTGCTCGACATTTTTATCATAAGGAAATGCATATTGAACTTGTGCGCGAGGAAATCTTATTCGACACTGTACATGTAACATTTCAACTGACTTTCGATAACAGAGCATTCACATTAGCATCATTAGCAATGACTAGAGAGGAAAAACATCTGCCTATAGGTGCTCACGTTCTATTCGAAATTTTTCCCTTTTGCATAGTATTTGGGTGAGTTTCCTACTTAATAAAAGAAATAAAAAAGTGTATAAATTAAATGAGCTATATTTATTGGATAGATCGGATATGGTAGTCAGAAGTATTGGGAACTCCTTGATGGTTATATTACCGGAACTAATCGGGAAAAAAATAACAAATTGGTTTGATCTAGTCCGACCATTAATTGCCTTTAAATTTCAAACTGTAAGTTTGTAATGGTAACAATTTTAAAAAAATTCGCAACAAATTTTTGTACAGATCTTGAACAGGACCAATAACATTTTTGAACTTGTTACTGTCGAGCCGGTGCCTGAACGAGTAGACTCACAGAAGAAAAAGGAGCTTATGTTTAATGACGAGCCCAATGATGCAGAAAAAACACTTCGGTTAAAGGGTAAGTCTGCATTTTATCAAAATAGCGGAAAAAAAATATACCATATGTCTAGTTTCTATACACACCCGTATTCTGTATTATATTAACTATGCCAAATAATTCCAAACACGTTAGGCACAACTAAAACCACCACACTTTCCAATAAGAGTGTAGGTGTATTGAAATAATCCTAATGAATTTCAAATTTCCTCTTCAATTTGTATAATATTGCAATTTTAGATATTTAAAAGGTGCCCTGGCAACATTTTTAACTTAGAAAACAATATATTCTATTCTAATATTTATGTTTGTAATTGAAGTTCAACAATGCTAATCATACAAAAGGGACGGCCATCTCTTGCTTTGTTTTCAAAAAGTCTATAAAAAAGCAATATTTAATAATGTTTAATAATTTTTAACAATTGTTGCTTTATTGAAATAGTAAGACTTCCAATAACTTATGGAGTATTTTTTCATCCAATCGACTGCATTGCCAATACATTTCGATGAATTGACCGATATTGTTTTCAAGTGCCAGAATCTTCTCTAAATTTTTCACAAAGCTGCGATCTTTAATCGCACTCTAGAAAAATAAAGTCCAGTGACGTCAAATCTCCTCGTCGCGGTCAAGCTACACCACTAAAATGACTTATTACACGATTATTGAACTTAGTGCGCAATAAAGTGGTTGTTGAACGGGTTGTTGGACGATAAAATCGATTGTCATACCTCGGTAGCACTCTCCATTGAGCACTCTATGAAAACGAGTATGTGTGGATTTTCCTAGCCTCATCGGAAGATATGTTTTTTTGAGAAAAATTGTCCTTAATTTTGAGCTGTTCTGAAGTCCAAAAAGTGAAGCAATAACGAGGCGGTTGGTCATTTCGATTTAATTCCTGAGTCAATTGTACCTTATAAGGCGCTCAAAAGTGGCAATTAGGAAAAGCTTAAGCCCAGCTTTATAAAAATAGCTGAAGAAGAATCATCCATTTACAGTCACAAAAATATAAAACAGAACATGATGGAAGAAAATACATTAAGGCTTTGATGGCGGTTACTGGGCAAACCAAGCCCATAATTCTCAAATTATAAGATAAAAAGACTGAAAACTCCAGCTTTGGACGCAGCTTCCAAAGTTTCTTCTATTATACTTGAGAAACTAAAGGAGTAAATAAAAATAAATAAACTCATTTTCGTGAAGTTCGCTAAGATCGAAAATAACTGCCACAATACACGAACTAAATCGTTGGAATGCTAACGGGCTTTTACAAAAACTTTACGAATTCAAACTATTCACACGAGGGAAAAACATTGACGAATGTCTGATCTCTAAAACCCATGTGAAAAAGGGATGGTATGCAAAAATAATAGGCTTTAGGGACTATTACGCTTATCATCCATCTGAAACAAGAATCAGCAAGACTTGCAGAAATACTTTTTGGGAAGCTTTAAAAAGCGAAATTGAAGAAAAAGTAGAACTTAACGTTCCATTCACTTAAGACACCCTATGAACAAAAAGTCAAGGCTGATCACTTCGTTGAAATCGTTAAATATGACGCGTGGCATAATACAACTTGAGAAGAAAAAGGCTTCTAACCACAGTCAAAATTATCCGCCGGAAAAAAGAAAAGCCCGTTTGAAATGGCAACAAAGTCGTGCTCTACAGCATAAAACACTTGAATTACCTGTGTAACCTACTCAGAAAGACAATTATAAACTTTAAGAACCATGCAGTAGACATATCTCCGGAAAGCCTGACAATGAAAAGAGAAACGAATTATTAGCTTTGGAAGCATTAAAAAGTACTTAACGACCTAAAGCCTCCACGGTACCACTTAGAAAAAAATAACAACGAATGGTCGAAGAGAAATAGAGAGAAAGCGGGAATACTTGTTTTCCATCTGGAAGAGACTATAATGCTCTTTGACAGTCAAACTCCACGATATTAGTGAAACGGAAAGTGCGTTAGACAATCACACGATAACAAATGCAACGCTAACGGAACTTATCACTGAAATAAAGAAATTGAAACCAAAGAAAGCTTCGGGTTACGGAGAAGTCCTTAGACTCTACCAATTGACCAAGTTTCTTTATATAATCAATGCCGCACTCATGTTATAATACGTTATGAGTCTGTGGAAAGTTGCTGACGTCATAATGATTCTTAAGCCAGGAAAACCTCCGAATGACAAGAAGTCTCATAGTCCGATTTCAAATCTCCCAATTTTATCGAAAACCTTTGACAGAATAATTTTAAGACGTATACCGCCTCTTATCAATGGCAAAAATCTTATCCTTTATCACCAGTTACATCAAGTAAAACGATTGAAGAAACAGCAGTGAAACTGCAAAATGCTCTCCATAAATTATCTGAATGAGCAAGGGCTTGGCAGATAGTCCTCAGTGAGACCAAATCTGTTCATGTACATCTTATAAACAAAAAACCGAGTGGGTTGTCTAACTAAAGAAACTCAGCTCTTATTCCATTCATATTCAATATTCCAACAAGGCTTAATACGTTGGAATGACACTCGACCAAAATGGAAACCGCACTTTAAAAAAAGGCAAGGAACTTGAAAATAAATACAGAAAAATGGTGCCGTGAAATAACGCCGAACCTTGGAATTCCAATTTTTCATACTTCGCTTTCATAAAGTGAAGCTACGCCGAACATTGCTTGTGAAATAAAGCCGAATGCAGAGAGTAGTATATTGCTAAATACCCCAGAGTAAATATATTTAAGCTTTTGCTCCAGGCGGCTGGCTGACAGTTGTTGACATACCTTTAGTAGAGCGATGAAGTCGTGTGAGGGGTTAAACCCTGCGGAAAAAAGGGTTAGAATCCTGTTAGTGAGCGAAGCGAAACACCCACCTCATGCTTTAAATACACCAGACTTTCTCTTTGGCCATGTTTCCAAATAAAATTTTAAAGGGGAAAGTAGTTTTATTTCCATTTCCGAATCTAAATAAGGCCAAAAAGAAAGTCTGGTGTATTTAAAGCATGAGGTGGGTGGTTCGCTCCGCTTGCTAACAGGATTTTAACCCTTTTTTCCACAGGGTTTAGCCGCTTACGCGACTTCGTCGCTCCGGTAAGGGTGTGTCAACAACTGTAAGGCAGGCGCCTGGAGCTTACATTTTGGTCTTATTTCGTTGGGCCTCATTTCACGTCACCTTATCTGAATATCTTTATAAATTAATAGTGAAACAAGGCCGACTCGGCTTTATTTCACTTTAGCAAAGTGAAATAAGACCGAACATGGAAATTCGGCGTCTTTTAAGATATGGGCAGCCCTTTCTATTGCGAAAGAAATACCTGGTTTACGCGGATTTTCGATTTGCCGTAATAGGCGCTGATTTGCAAAGAATCGACAAATTGATGGGCAGTGAGCAATGGTTGATTTGGAAGTTTCATATTAAGATATTACTCCAAGCAAACGATTTGTGGTCGATAGTCGATGAAACAATAGAGAAACGATAGGTGAAAACAGAGACGCAAGCAGCCGATTCTGAATTACTTAAGCGATATATAAAGTCGGACAGCAAGGCCCAAAAGGTAATCGTCACTACGATGGGACAAGAGCCATTATTACATATAATGAGTTGCGACAGCGCCTACGAAATATGGGCAAAATTAGAAAATGTATACGAGCAAAAGTCGAAAACCACCGCTCACGTGCTCCAAAAAATATTCTATAGTTTTGCCAGAAGTGATGACGAAAGGATATCTGTCCATATATCTAAATTAGAGAAAATCGTTCAGCAACTTAAAGATCTTGGCGAGGAAGTCTCTGACACTTTTACCAAGACCTTAATGACTTTGCAGTGGGGTTGCGTGGAAACATTAAATGGTAAGTCGGAAAAAATATGCACCTGCAAACGATTTCTGAAATTGTTGCAAATCGCATATAAGTAAATCAATTAGAGCCAATTTTTTATATGTACTTGAAGTCAGTAAGGGTAAATTTACAATGAACTTAAAGTACGAGTATAACTACTGTATCTAAAAAACGTTCCATTAATTTAAGGTGTCTATCAACTTTCTTGTTGTGAGCTACAAAGGAACTACTTTAGGAGATTTCAATGAGATGAACAGCTACGAATATGTTTTTCATTGTAATATGTTTCTTGCCGAATTAACTAAATTGTTTTTGGTTTTTTTTTTTATAATTTACGCCCGCCTAAAGGTAGTTATGATACCCTTTTACTGTAGCCAGGGCGCGGGCGGAAAGATAAAAGGAGGAGAAAGGAAAGCATTGTTGTGATGTAGTGGTTTGAAACTCAGGTATATTCGGTTTCGATATTGACCCTCCAGGGGTGTGAGTCCGAATATGACGGACAGTTTTTCTTCACTCGGAATGATTCAGGTTATAAATTTTAACGATTGCTTCTGTGCTTGAAACTCTAAAACAGCCAAATCTATATGCCAGTGTTATGCCTTCACACCCAGATTTTTCTGGCTGAGTTCCAATTACACAAATGAAAAACCTGTCATGAGTAGGATTCGAACCTTGAACCCTCGGAGTGAGAAGCGATGGCTAGTACCACTACACCACGGTCAGAGTTATCACATCAAGTAAGAATTGGTCAGCACACGCGACGGCAAAGCTGAAACATCAAGATAGCTAAGTCAGCACACGCGCTAGCAACCTGTGAACTGCAGCGGATACGGATCGAGTATCCGACTGCAGTATATTTGCTTAGTCATTGTAAATTCCATAACCCATTCCCACAATTTTGTTATACATTTTCCCACCTTAAATTCAATAAATAGAACCAAGCGTTAAAATTGCAATTAGATTTAAGTTGGCAATAAAGCGAGACACTTGTCTCAGAAATATTTATTTTTATTTAATTTAATTTATCACGCGTTTAATAACCGTCAGGACTTTAATACGTGTGTCGATAACATAAGAACCAAAAACGAGTGAAAAATCCTTCGTGTTTTAATACCCGTTAGATCCTTCGAACGCGTTGCGAAAAGTTTAATGTATGAACCTTAAATAATAGACAGTCACTCGTGTTTTAATACCCTTAAGATCATTCGAACGTGAAGTGAAAGGCTTTATAAAAGAACCTTAAAAACAGACAGTCCTGAGCGTTTAAATACCCGTGAGAACATTAAAACGTGATTTTAAAGTTAAAACTTTATAAGGACAGAACTCTTTCGCGAGTGTTTATACTCGTACATACAAATTAATGTCGCGACAAAACTCGCAAGAACAGAAGTAGAGACAGTGTCAAGTGATTGTTTCGAGTATCACTAGTAGACTATAAAGGGTCAAAAAGGAAATTATACCGAACATCCGGACAGCGCTGGATCTTGCCAGCAAGTCTCAATAAAGAAGATGCTGATTTTACTCATGTGAGTACAAAACTAAATACATAATATTCAATTAGTAAAACTACTTCCCAATATTAAAAACCCTTTTTAACTTGAAACAATCGAATAAATCGAATTTAATTAAGTAACATTATCAATTTCAAAAACCCTTTTTTCACTTCAAACACCAAGAAATTGAATTAAAATAAAGCAGTAGTTTAAAATATACACGTAATAATGGAAGCGATTCACTCCGCGATTACTCAGTTAACCGGTGTACTTAACGCACAAATTGAATTAGTTAGGAAAATAGATTCAAGGTTTTTGACATTATAAGGAAAAATCATAAGTGATCCGTGATACAGAAACCCTTCAACCACCCCTCACTGAAAGCGACCTGAAGGAAATAAGCAAACTTCCAGATTGCATCAGAGAATTGCAAATCTTTAACGGCAATCCAGTACAGTACCTTTCATGGATACATACTGTAGAAAATATCCTTAAGGATTATGAAAAAGTCCGTCAAAAACCAATTTATAGATCTATACTGCAAAGTATAAGACAAAAAAATAGAGGACATGCCGATACAGTCCTAATATCTTACAATATATTTGATGTGGACTGGGCATCGATAAAAAGGTGTTTATCTCTACACTATGCCGATAAAAGAGATATTAGGACAGTAGAGCATCAACTAAGCACTATGTCCCAAATAAGTTCAACCTCAGATGAATTTTATGCTAGTGTAAATCACCAGGTATCTCTCATCATCAACAAAATCAAATCTGAAGGCTATTCAGCCGAAACTATAAGAGCTCTTACAGAAAATTATAGAAACCGCGCACTAGATGTATTTGTAAGGGGACTAAACGGTGATCTGAGCAAAATGCTGATAATATAGAAACCGCAAACCTTATCAGAAGCCTACATATCTTGCTTGGAGATACAAAACTTAAATTTCAGAAATGTAACCATTCATAAGAAAAACGTAACTAATACCATCTCAGCTCCTACAAATAAAATTTTTACAAGCCAATAAGAGCATAAGAAGCATCATCTACCATACAACAAATGATAAAGGCTTTTAACATACAGCACAATAACCAACATCAACAAAACTATCCTCCTCCACCACGACCCCCTAAGCCAATAGAGCAAATGGAAAATGACAGGTCGATCCAAGCAAAGTAAGTTGACTATTCAAATAGGCCGGCAAATCAAGGACAGAACTTCCAATTTAAACCACCAAATGGTTCAGAAAACTTCCGTCCCAAGCAACAAAGGCTATGTAACACAATCACGCAAGCAGAAGACAATCAATGATAACGAAGAGTTGGACCACAGTTCCCAAAATAATGCTGTAGAAATGGAAGCTTATTTGCAGTACCTCCAAGAATATAATCATGAAACAGAAGAAGAAGAACCAACTACCGAAGCAAATTTTATGACAGATGCTTCTCTAGCATTCCATACCTAGAGTATAGAACCAGAGAAGGCAACAACCTACAATTTCTTATGGACACAGAAAAAACAACCTTTCAAAATTTGATCTGCAGGCGGTGAAGTGACAATAGAACGCAAGGTGAATGGTAAATTTTTTAAAAGTGTTGGTAATAACACAGATCTAGAACGGTTTATTCTACGTGGCTTGAGATCTTTCGATGGTATAATCGGAGATGACATATAAATAAGAAAATTAGAAGCCGTTATAGACAGGAAGAATAATATACTCACCATAAAACCAAATTTAAAAATAAAACTGAGAGAAAAACAATCCACTCAAGTTTGCGATATAGAAATTAGAGATAATCATTTGACTGCAAAAACTAAGAAGGCTCTCCAATCCATAATCATGAAATAAAGCAAAATCTTTGGTCCGATTAACGATCAAGAAGTAATAGAAACAAATGTAAGACCAGAAATAAAAAAAAAACCACAAACGAACCCATATATACAAAATCATATCCTTACCCTATAAATTTACGAAACGAAGTAGAGAGTCAAATAAAAAAGTTGCTAGAAGACAGCATTATAAGACCATCTAAAAGCCCCTATAATTCGCCTCTATTAGTCCCCAAAAAACCGGATGCTTCAGGGGAAAAGAAATTCCGTATAGTCATTGATTATAAACGCCTAAATGCAGTTACAGTCCCAGACACATATCCGGTTCCAGATATTTCAAATACAATAGCCTTTAGACCTGAACTCAGGGTTTCACCAAATAAGAATGAAAACTTCAGACATACCAAAAACAGCATTCTCTACAATGAATGGCAAGTATGAATTTACAAGACTTGCATTCGGATTGAAAAATGCACCTACAATTTTTCAAAGAACAATAGACGATGTCTTACGTGAGGAAATCGGAAAAATTTGCTTTGTATATATCGATGACATTGTTATATTGGGCGAAACAGAAGAAGAAAATATAAAAAAAACATTGAAACAATATTTGCAAACTAGAAAAATCCAACCTTAGAGTAAACCTTAACAAAACAAAATTCCTAAAAGAAGAAACTGAATTCTTGGGCGACCTCATAACGATGGAAGAAATTAAACCTGATCCTAAGAAAATTCAAGCAATCCGTAATATTAAACCCCCAGATAAGCTTAAAGAGTTAAGAGGATTCCTTGGCCTCGCTTCTTATTACAGAAGATTTATAAAGGACTTCGCAAAAATTGCAAGGCCCCTTACAAATCTAACGAGGGGAGAGAGCGCTCAGATTAAAGCCTCCCAATAAAAAAAAAGTCCAGATTAAGCTCTATCCCGATGAGATGAAAGCATTCAATAACCTTAAAGAACTTCTTACATCATCTGAAGTACTAATTTTTCCTGATTTCGACAAAACCTGATTTCAACAAACCCTTTGTTTTAAGAGCAATTGACGCTGTGTTATCTCAAGGCGAAATTGGTAAAGACAGGCCAATTACTTATGTCTCTAGGTCGCTCAGTAAAACTGAGGAAAACTAAGCTACAAACGAAAAAGAAATGCTAGCGATAGTTTGGACCCTAGAAAACCTTTAGGAATTACTTATATGGAGCTAATAAAATAAAAATACTAACTGATCACCAGCCTC
Source organism: Volucella inflata (assembly GCA_928272305.1). Taxonomy (NCBI): domain Eukaryota; kingdom Metazoa; phylum Arthropoda; class Insecta; order Diptera; family Syrphidae; genus Volucella; species Volucella inflata. Next base: position 110,022,154 of record OV743716.1, on the reverse strand, counting down.
TAACAATCGCTTTAAGTACGAGAAACACTAATGCAAAACAAAAGGGGTGGAAAGCCAGAATAAAGGACTACAATTATGAGCTTATTAATAAGCCAGGAAGAACAAACCTTGTGGCTGATGCATTGTGGAGACTTAAGACAGAGTTAAACAGTTTAACCTCTTCAAGTGCAGCAACAATGCACAGTGCAGAAGGAGATACCATAAAATTGATCCCATATTTCGAAGCTCAACTAAACGCTTTCAAAAATCAGTTGGTCTTTAAAATAGGGAAAGAACTGTATGCTTTCGAAGAACCCCATCGGGGTTATCACCGCCACTACATAGGTTTGAAGAAAATAAACAAGGAAAACTTACTGCAAACGTTAAAGGAGAAGCTTAACCCCGAAATTCTAAATGGAATTGCCATTCCCGAGGAACACGTACAATTATTATAGGGTATATATAAAGGAAATTTCAGGAAATATAAAATTCGACTAACACAAAGGATCGTTGAAGATTTGGCAAATGAAGACAACCAATTCCGAGAAATTCAACAAGAGCACAGTAGAGCCCATCGCAATTTCAAAGAAAATAAGGATCAAATTTATAAAATACTATTTCGCGCATATGAGTAAGCTTATAAAAAAATATACCAAAAGTTGCGAAACTTGCAATCTAAACAAATACGACCGCCACCCCTTTAATAATACACATTGACCTCTTCGAAATAGATCATGAAAAATATATAACCTGCAGAGACAAATTCACTAAGCCCTATACTCCAGAAGCAAATTAATTAAAGTAGTACATTATTTCACAGTGCCAAAAATCGTAGTTATGGATAATGAAAGCGGGGTTTATTAGCCCGATTGTCTCAAACTATATCAAAACGCTAGGAGTTAAAATATATCTAACGACTTCTCAGAAAAGCGAAGTGAATGGCACAATCGAACGAGTACATTCAACTATACTGAGTATCCAGACTTTTCCACAAAAGAGCTCATAAACATTGCAGTCGATAGTTACAACAATTCTATGCATTCCGTCACAAAGAAAAAGCCAAGCGGTACATAATTAGGCAAAATTCAAAGGATAAATTATAAAAATTTAATGGATTTTCATGAAACAGTAAACTAGGATTTAAGAGAACTGATTCGTAAGAATCAAAGGAAAAGGTTAAGTAGAACGAAATGGGCCAGAATTAAACCTCGAGCTTATCAAGAAGGTGAAACCGTTTATGCTGCTATTAAACGATGCTATTAATGGAAAAAGGAAACCTCTGTTTAAAAAGGAAAAAGTTCAGAAAGATAATCCGGTCTCAATTACAACAGAAACTGGAAAACGAATCCATAAAACACAGCTCAAAAACATAGAACAGTCACGATAATTCTCTTCTTTCCATTTTAGGTCATATTAATATATTTGAGTACAATACACCACTAATAACAATAAAACATGGCAACGGTAAAATAATTAGCGGAAATTTTAACATGGTCCACTTGGTAAATCTCAGATCATACACCGAAATAGTCAGCGCCTCTTCCCCACAAACGAACAGATGGACAAAAGCAGTATACTCAAGCCTCAAATTCTCTATTAACTACATCAAATTGAAGATTCCCTACAAAAGCTAGATGGCAAAAAAGCAAGAGTAGTAGTAGCCAGGTCAACAAATTGGTTAGGTTCTGCATGGAATTGGATTGCCGGAACCTCAGATGCTTCCGACTGGGACAGTCTTTTAAAAACTCAAAATGTAATTATTGAAAACAATAATAACCAATACCAAATTAATAATCGCTTAACAGAAGTAACTCAAGGAATTTTGGAAAACTACAATAGAATGATTCAACCAATCGATATTACAAATATAGATAAGTTTTAACAAATGATATACAATAAATTAAGCATAATAAAAGAAGAAGTTAATGAAATTGTTACAGCCATTCAATTAGCTAAAAAAGGAATAATGAATACAAGTCTTTTGGACAAATCTGAAATCGAGAACATTATTGCACAAATGGAAACTCTACCATTTAATAATGAAATCGAAGCTATTGAGTATGCAGAACCAATGGTGCTTCAGAAAAATTCAAATCTGTTTTACGCCATTTCCTTACCAAAAACAAGACTAACCGAATTCAACCATATTCTAATTAGACCTTCAATCAGAGATAATAAGCGAATATAACAGTTCTGTGTTTATTGCGATTACACAAAGAGAAGTTTACAACGCTATTTCGTCCCTTAAAAATAAAACTTCTTGTACAAGTGATGGTGTCTTGAGCATTTTGTTAAAAAATATTGCCTGGTACGTAGTTGATGTATTGTCCTTCTTATTTAATAAAAGTGTTGAAATGGGTTGTTTTCCAGACCACCTAAAATGTGCTGAGGTTCTACCCCTTTTCAAAAAAGGAAATAGTAAAATTGTTTCAAACTATAGGCCAATATCACCTCTTTCGACTTTTTCCAAAATTTTTGAAAAGTTAATTAAGGTTCGAATTGTTTCATATCTGGATAAGTTTAACTTCTTTAGTAAAAATCAGTTTGGTTTTAGAGCAGGGCTATCAACTGAGGATGTCAGCCTTACGGAAGTTTGAATAAAAGCAAATCAACTTTTGGACTATTTCTTGATATGACAAAAGCTTTTGATCTGGTGAACCACGATATTTTGCTTGCTAAGCTTTTTAATGCTGGTTTTCGTGGTAACATTTTCAATTGGCTTAAATCTTATTTAAGAAATAGAACTCAAAAGGTTATTATTGGTGGGATCTCAAGGGAACCTAGGCAAGTTAAAAACGGTGTTCCTCAGGGATCTGTACTTCGCCCTCTGTTAATGTATATTAATACATTAATTCTATTTTTAAGCTCAAATTAATTCAACTGCTTTTGCGGACGATATAGTTAATACATACCAATCTGAAACTGTTTTCGATGGCATTGCGATGATTAGTGAAGACCTTGAAATCTGACGGTTGTGGTTTACTTACCACAAATTGATTGTCAGCGAGAAAACTTTATTGATGTGTTTTAAAGTATATGGAAAAGTCCTAAATGAATTTTATTTATGGTTTCACGCTTATGATTGTAAACAGTTTCCATTACCTTTACATAAGTGTGGAAAGAAAAATTTTATAGCAAATGTGCGTTGCACTGAAAACTGCTTCAAAATCGAAACGTTTCCAAACTTTCAGTACCTAGGTGTAGTGATTGATTTAAATTTAAATTGGAAAAGTCCAATTCAAATGATTAAAATTTATTTGTTGTTGGTCACACGTAAAATGTATTTGATAAACCCTTTTTGTTCTCAAAAAGTTTTAACAACTATCTATTATGGTCTTGCTCACTCAAAGTTGCAGTACGGCATAACAAGCTGGGGAGGTTCGTATATACCGTTAGATCCTTATTAATTGCTCAGAAACATTTAATAAGAATTGTTTCAAATCAAAATCGTTTAGCTGAGAGTTGGCCTTTATTCAAAAATTTGCGTATTCTGCCAATTAGGCATTCATATGTTTTTAAAGTTTTAAGAGACTTCTTCAAACAAAGCGGAAATATTCTCAGTAGGAATATACAAATGTACAATCTGCGTGTAAACAATATGAGCTTAGTTAATGTACCTTTTGCACATGAAACACACTTTACACATTTTATACATATATGGCTCCATATTTTTTTAATAAATTGCCCTTATTTATAAGAGATACACTTCGTTTTTCATGTTTCATCAAAAAGATTAAAGACTGGTTGTTCACGTTAAGCTATGAATGTATTGAATCCTTTATTTAAATTATTATTTTTTTTCATCAACACCACAATTACATAATATATATTAATGATGAATGGTTATGTTTATGATCGAATATCACTCAATTTTTTTTTTCGTTTGTCCAATGGAAAACGCCATAAGAGTAACATACAAATTTCACCAAATAAGTCGAAGAAAAGCGGGTTATCTTGTTGCATAAGAAAGCGTGTATTAAACAGAGAGGAGTCAAACACAGTGAACGATAAAGGGAAAACTAAGAAAGAAAACCAATTTGTTCTAGTCAGCTAGATACGAGTATTTTATAACCCGACAGTTTTAGGGTAACTATGCTTTGTTATTGCTTTACGGTTGGCTTTCTTATGGGCTGTGGAGTATGTGATGTTGCAGAATAGATCTAGAGCAGTAGAACGATATGAAAGGGGACGACTAGCAGGTTGTGGGCTTGTAAGTTGGTAGAATTTGTCGCTTGCATGTGCAGGTGTAGGAAACCGACAAATATTATGTTTATATGCACATATTAAGATTCATGTTGTTTGTTATGTTAATACATTGTTGAAAAGTAGAACTTTAAAAGGTAACTCGGTAGGAATCGAGTTATATGGACGCCTCGCAACTGTGATTTTGCCACCATCATACAATCACTTCTACAGTGCATGGGAGTCAACGGCTGAAAGTGAGCAAACGTTGGAAAACGGCAAGGCTCCTAATGGAAGAGTTCTTGATGAATTCGAAGAATCAAATGGAATGTGAAGCATATGAAGCGTATGAAAGAGCGGCAAGAATTTACAGAAAACCTCTTTCCAAGGTACCGGAGGATGAAGTGAAAAATCAGGTAAATGCTTTCTTTGTAATAAAACGGGGCATTGGAAGTCAGAATGCCATAAAAGACAGAAGGAGAAACCTGTTTCTGCCAATACAGGCAAAAGAGGTGATGTCTTCGTAAGCAAAACAATTTCTGCAAAAATTAGAACGAGATAGTTGATTTCTTGACTTCGAACATTAAGTGGAAGGAAAACATTTATCGAATGCGCTTTAGGTTCGTGAGATAAAATTAAACCCATTTTCCGCAAGCTGTGCATTAGATAAAGGCCTAGAAATGAGGTATAATAAAAACGAATGCGAATTATTAGTGCTGTTGTTGCTGTTTGTCGGCGAGAGAGCAAAATGTTCAAGCTTCTATTTGAAGTGGTGGTAGTGATTGAAACTCAAAGACTTAAAAGACTTATCCGAGAGTAGTCTGCGTTTGTGGCACGAGCGACTTTGTCACCAAAATATTAAACAAGTGAAAGAATTCCTAGGAAAGAGAAACATTGCAGCTACTGAAGATACTTCCTTTTCCTGTTCTGCCGTTTTCCAGAAGTGTCAAAAGAGCGATTTCACCAGGAGAACTTGTTCATTGCGATGTTTGCGGGCCCATGCATGAGACGTCTTATAGTGGATCGAGGTATTTTTTGTTAATTAAAGATTACTTTTCTAATTATTTTCGTAACGTTAATTTTTTAAAACAAAAAACTGAGGTTGCAGGACTATTACAAACTTACTTTGATCAGGCGAGGTTGACACGGGTTACGCCGTTAAAGTTCTTCGTACTGATAATGGGTCAGAATTCATAAATAAAACTATTGGGTCGTTGTTAAGGTCTCGAAGCATAATTCATCAACGGAGCATACCCTACACTCCCCAACAAAATGGTCGAGCTGAACGCGATATGTGCACGATTTTTGAAGCGGCCAGATCGGTGTCATACGGCAGAAATTTCCCTATTTTTTTATGGGCTGAGGCGGTGGATACCGCAATTCATGTCTTAAACCGAAGCGGACCATGTCAAATCGCACACAAAACACTTTTTGAAAATTGGTTTAATAATAAGGATTATGACCACGATTTTAGACTGTTTGGCTGCGAAGTGTACATGCATGTCATCAATAACAAGCGAAAAAAGTGGGATCAAAAGCCAAAAACGGAATTTCGCGCGACGTCTTATTTACTGAAGGCTTCGAAGACTACAAAGTAAGAGCGGATCTAGCAGGGAGAAGAAATTGAGCGAATGCCGACAAACAATGATTGGCGATCATGCATGTAATGAAGAAGAGGAAGATGTAAGCGTTTCCGACAATGTGTCTGATACTCCAGCAATCAACGAACTAGAATATGACAATGTTCAGCCAAACATGTTAGGCGGACAAGAAAATAATGTACAAGAGAGGTGCAGTGGCAGAGGTGAAAGGTCCTAAATTGTTAATACTAATGATGACGAGATATAGCCAGACGGTGCATGCAATGATTTGAATAGTGAAAATTTAGAAAATTGCATCAAGCAAAGGCTACGAAGCAAAAAAAACACAAATTTTGCTATGTCTTAGGGTTATGCTTTCGCTGCCGAATACATTGAACCATCTTTTTATGAGTCCTAATCTGCGGATAAATGGGTGCATGCGTTGGAGGAGAAAATCTCAAATTTGCTCAAGAATAATACCTGGAGCCTCGTTGATTTGCCAAAGGGTCGGAATATTATCAGCACTAAGTGAAGAAGGTGAAGATGTCACTGGATGGTGAAGTGAGCAGATTTAAGGCACCACTGGTTACTAAAGGATTGAGTCAGCAGTACGTAGTGGATTATTTAGAAACGTTTAGCCCTGTCATTAAATTTTAATCGATAAGGACAATATTAGCTGTAGCTGTAGCTGCAGCAGAAAATTTAACATTGTTCCGATTTGACATAAAAACCACATTTTTAAATAACGACCTCAGACGATATTTATATGAAACCACCTAAGGGTTACGACGATAACAGTGGTAAGGTGTGCAAATTGCAAAAGAACCTCTATGGACTCAAACAATCGTCAAGATGCTGGAACAAAAAGTTCACAGATCTACTTCATAAGTTCCATTTCAAGGTGAGTTTATCAGATCCGTGTGTGTTCATCAGCTACTTCCGAGGAAAGAAGATTTTGCTTGCTGTTTACATTGATGATGGGCTAGTGGCAGCTTTAACTAAGGAGGATGTTACTTTTCTTTTAATTCCTAAAACAAGAGTTCGATACCACAGATGGCAATGCTAACTTTTTTCTGGGTCTGGAAATAGCACGTAGAGATGGGCCAGTTTTGATTCATCAAGCAGCTTATGCTCGAAAGCTTTTGAAGAAATTCAACATGGACGAAGCAAAACCAGTTTCAACCCCTTGTGAAAAGCTATCGAATGTTATCAACACAGGTGTTTGTGGCGAAAAATTTCCTTTTCGAGAAGCAGTCGGGAGCCTGATGTACTTGGCTGTTGGGACAAGGCCTGACATCTGCTTTGTTATCAGTTCTGTTAACAAGCATTTGGAAAAACCTGGTGCAACTGATATTTGCGCAGTGAAGCGTATATTTTAATATATAAAAGGAACCACTGACACCGGTATAATTTATAATAAAGTTAATGAAATATGTCTTAACTGTTACAGTGATGCTGATTGCGCTGGGGACGTTGAGACAAGAAGGTCGACGAGCGGCATAGTTGTTATGCTTTGTGGAGGAGCAATAACTTGGCAGTCTCAACGCCAAAAATGTGTTTCGCTGTCTGCAACTGAGTCTGAGTATGTTGCGGCATCCGAAGCTGTGAAGGAGTTGGTGTGGTTGAAGAAACTTTTCCAAGAGCTTACCTACGTTGCATTTGGATAATTAGAGCGCTATAAAACTTCTAAGAAAAAAACAGAATTTCACAAGCGCACGAAGCATATAGATGTGCGATATCACTTTATACGTGAAAATTATGAAGATAATCTTTTTAAGCTAGAATATGTTCTAAGTCAAGAACAGTTAGCTGACCCAAAAAAGAAGTTTTGTAAATTTAAAGATTTTTTAAACTTGTGTTCACTTGACCATTTTTTGTGAATAATCATTCTTTTGCTTTCTAAAATTTAAAACAAAAAATGAATTGAAATAAATTGAAATTTGCAAATCATTAACATTAATCTGTACTGAATAACTTGTAATACATACGAAAATGTATGACAAGAGTGGAGGTGTTGAAAACGAAATATGTCTTTTGTACAATTGTAAGTACACTCTAGTATCGATGAAATTTTCTTCAATAAAGTCAGTTCTCATCAAACTCTGAAACCTCACGTATCGTGTTTCTATACTCGCTCCTAAATTTCACAGTTGCGAAGACCAAAGAGAACCAATTGGCGTGCCAACTGCGAGAAACTTGCAAAGCTTCCAGCAGTGTCACAAATCCATAGGGCCCGCAAAGAAAAAAACTCAGTTCAAGAAGCAAGACCAAACCATGGTGGGCTCCTGGGCATGAGGGAATTGATGGTAATGAAAAGGCCGACGAACTAGTCAAAAAGTGCTCAGCCACTCCCTTTAAGGGACTTGAACCCTTTTTGCTGCATACCCAAAAGTGCAGCTAGTATAGCTATTAATAGCTGGGAGCACATGATCCCATTTTTACTGCATCGCTGCTGCTCCGCTTATGGGGTTGGCTAATGTCGCACACCGCAATACGCGTCTACATAATGCTCGGTCCTGGATCGCTTCAGTGGTTAGCCCCAGGCGTTGTTGCGCATTTGCCATCTGAGTAATCCAGGAATTCGTTTTCCGACCTCGTTTTCTTACAGTTGGAGTGACCGTAGTTGACAGTGCGTTTTTAACCGGATTTTCCGCAGATCCCCTTTGAACGTGGCAATACCAACTTATTCTATTCGCCTCAAGCTGTTCGGTTACCGAATTCTTTATATGTAGACTTCCTCTTATACGCGTAGATCTAATACAATCGCGTTTAGTGACTCCACTAAACATCCTTAACATTTTCATTTTTGCTGCCGTTATTTTGTTTTTAAACGCTTCGTACACTGTCCAGCACTGTGAACCGTATATGAGAGCTGGTCTAACAACCGTGGTGTAGAGTTTCCCTTTAATTTAAATGGAAATTTTCGGTCGCAAAATATTCCCGAATTTTCCCGCCATTTCATCCATCCCACACTAACTCTGTGGTTAACGTCGTCGTCACATTTCGCTTCCATGTAAACGATTGATCCTAAGTACTTAAAGATAGTGCTTTTCAGAAGAACTATTCCGTCTAACATTATATCCGGAACAGGTCGCAACGGATGTGCGAATGGGCACGTCAAATGCTCCGTCTTTGAACGATTTATTTTAAACCCGTTTCTCTCTAGCGCATTTCTCGATGAATCTAAGGCGTTCTGTAAATCTTCGATGAGATACACTCGAAGTGTATCTCATGTTTAATCTAAGTCGACACAATATCAGAAACCTATTAGGGTGCCTAACAGGACACCACGGCTTAAGATATCATCTCTACAAAATAAGAATACTCGACTCTCCGGAATGCCGACTTTGTCTTGAAGAAGACGAAACAGCTGAACACATTCTATGTGACTGTCCAACGGAATCAGAATGGAACAATTTGACACCGCTGAACTGAGGGATTCTCCTGCTGGTAGAGTTACTAGCATCTTTCGGAAGGTACAAAACCTTCTAGCCTCATAACAGTACTGACAAATTTGTACAAAAGATCTTTCAATAATGATGATGACATTTATTGTTTTTGACTTTTCCTCCATTAGATTTAGTTTGGTAAGATTTTGAAGTCCAATGTTTTGTCGTTTTGTCATCGATAGTATTTCTGTTTTTTTTGGTCGTAGAAATAAAACGCGTCTTAACACTTCATAAATTCTTTATTTCCGATTCCTGTTTTCTTTTAACTGTCAAAAGAAGAGAGAGACAGAGCTAGCCTCTAACATCTCTTCCCCTCACATTTTTCTTCTCTTAAACAAAGCTTTTATTTGTAATATGTTTCATTTAAATATAACTTGAGGACAAAACTAGTTACTAATAACATTGCAAAATCCTTAAATCGTTCCGGCGGGCGAGCAGCCCTTTTTGAACGACGTAAGGGAATTTCATGAGTGTTGCTAATATTACCTGATGGTGCATCGGTGGCGCTCGTTTCACAAGGTGATAGTGCAGAAAGGCTTGATGAATCGTATCTTCTGTCTGTAGATCATTAGCTGTTGGCTGGGTTAGTTTTGGTGAAGAACAAATGTTGTCTTGCAGCTGCGGTATATTTTCATCTTTTTTGGTGGGGGAGTTTCTTCTGGGACATGCTTATGAATTATAGGAATTTGTATTTGATCTCTAATTATCCGAATTTGGGCAACATGCCGCTTCCATGTTATTTCGTAGTGCCGTTCACCTTGTTTCCCTGTGACCCTTTTCACACTTCCATTTGTCGTTGGATAGAAAATATCTTGCAGCCACTCTTTCTCTGAAAAGGAATTGTGTTTTAATAATTGGGAGCTCCTTTATTACCATTGGCTCTTTGGGAATAAGCAAATGTAGTCGAGATTGTATTTGATGTCCAAATAGAAGGCGATTTGGCAGTCGTTGCATGAATTGCTCGGCGGTAAGCAAACAAAATTTTCGAAGTTTCATTGCATTCGACATGAAACATGCGTTGCATTCAACAGTTTTTAGTTTATTTTTTATCGTCTGTACGAACCGTTCCGCTAAACTATTGGTGGCCGGATGATATGGTGCTCCTTGTTTGAGAAATATTTGAAACTCCTTAAAATTTAATTGGGACCCATGATCAAACAAACACTCTTGGGGTACCAAAACTTACAAAAATATTTCGACATATTTGAATTGTTGTTTATGCAGAAATGAAAGTGTTTTCCTAATAGGGGCCCTGCGAAGTCAGCATGCCCTTTGCAGGCATGCTCCAGGAATGACAGGTAATATTTTTGGTGGCTGTGCCTTTGTGGACTAACAATCTGCACAACTTTGAAATAGTTTTTCTATATCGCCATCCATCTCACTCCACCAACAGTAAGCGCCAGCCAATGCCTTCATCTTCGTTGTGCCGAAGTGAGCTGAGTGAAGTTCATTGAGTACATGTTTCAGCAAACTTTTGGGTTAATACTCTAATTTTTCTCAATATGCAACCTTGTTGTAATGCGAATTCTGTTTGCGAGATGCCCCAACGATGTTCGACCGTTCCCTAATCTTTCTAAAAGAATGCGTACTTCAATATATCTATTCGTTGCACCCTTTAATTCGGTTACGTGAAATGGTAAGTTTTCCAGATACTTGTTTTCAATAATATCATTTAACGCAAAATAATATGAATATCAAATATCGCATAAGTTTACGTTCTGCGGATGCAACGTCTGGATCAACCTGAACAATCAGTACACAGGTAAAATATTACATCCGGCGACCGACACCTGAGCACCGAATATTGCACAAGTGCAACCTTGCACTTGGTGACTATCGTGGGAACAACGAACTCTGCTGATGCAATAGGTTAAGCAAAGGTAATATTATAATTAAGTATAGCTATAGAAATCAGTTGTAAAACTCAAGCAATATAATAAAGACGTGTTTTTTTAAACAAATCGTTTTTATAATTGTTTAATTGGCGCCCAACGTAGGGCAGGCATCCGTGACACATCGCGACGAAGTTAGTCTTTCAGTAGTACCGAAGTATGCGAAAAAAGCCCTCAAGTAGTGCTAGTGACGCGCTCGTTATAAATAAAGCCCTTAAGTAGTGCTAAAGTGCGATGTGTTTACCTGTAAAGACAGCCCTCAAGTAGTGCTCGGTTTTCCGCATGTACGACTAACGATTAAATTTTCCTGCCCCCGAACCCTTAACCGCGAAGTTAAAGTGATCTCTCGTTGTATAGACTTATCTTAACCGTGAAGATAAAGTAATCTATCTCGGTCTAGACTTAAGTGAAAACCCCGTAACCACGAAGTTAAAGTAATCTCTCGTGGCATAGACTTAAGTGAAGAAAAAAAGAACTTCTGTGTGTGAGAATGAGGCCCCCCAGTAGCCACAAAGGCAAAAAGGCAATTTCAGGGACGAGTCAGCCGTTCAACCGGAAGAACATGGACAAACTAGTTGTCATCATCATAATGTAAGATTAGATTAGGATATTAAGGAAAAATATATATAAATACAAGAAAAATGTAAACAAAGTGAGATCTTAACAAATTTATTGAATACCGATTGTTGAGTCGAAAATGAACCAAACACCTTTTTTCCAGTGACGTTATAAAAAAGGTTTATTTCAGTTTTATTTTATAAAGAAAAAGAAGAAAGTAAATATGTATATAAATTTTAATTACAATGAAAAACCGACCGCTTTAAAATTAATTGTTCGTTCCCGCTGAGGTTATCTTTTCGACTGACTTTGTCTAGGCCAGTATCGAATATTGTTTCCCCGCTACAAACGGCACTGTCTGCAACATCACGTTTTTTTTTTTTTTTTTTTTTGGTGTGTAGGTGTGAAAATCTTCATAGACACTATGAACCCGTTGCTCATAGTAGTGTGAGATTCTTACTCACTAAAAACACGCCTCCCTTTTTATCGACTACTACTAAGTAACCTTATCAAGTAGTTTTCGTTTCAAATAACGTTCGCGTGGGGCAGGTAGCTTTCCAGCAAAAGCACCTTTTAGTACCGCTATTATATGCGGATAGTCCTTATCGTGCCAGATCGAATGGTCTCATTCTTTGTAATCGACGCACTAAGTTTGTTTCGTCCGGAATTTGAAGTATTTTATTATTCCAATGACCATGAAGACAAATATGGAGTTTGCGAGCAAAGTTAATTATTTCGTCCTCGACGGTAACTATTCTTAAGTCTCTGTGGATATCACTGTTTCTGATATACCATGGGGCGTCCACGATTTGTCTTAGAACTTTGTTTTGATAGCCTTGGAGAATATTTCGGTTGCTTGGTTTAGTACAACCCCAAAGTTGTATACCGTTCCTCCAAACTGGCTTAAACACTTGCTTATAGATGAGCGGTTTGTTATGTATGCTTATCTTGGAATATCTTCCTAGTAGCCATTACATTTGTCTGAATTTATTTTCAAGTTCATCACGTTTCTTCTTAACATGCGGCTTCCATTTCAGTTTTACATCTAGTGTCATTCCTAGATACTTTGCTTCATTTGCATATGGTATTTGCACCGAGTTAATGAAAATGGGAAGGTTGTTTATTTTCCGGTAAGTAAAATTAACATGAGTAGATTTGGTCTCGTTGAGAACAATTCGCCATATCTTTTTCCATTCATAGATTTTATCCAAAGCCGTTTGTAGCTTTCCAGTAGCTAACTCGACTGAATTATCTGTAGCTAGTATCGACGTGTCGTCCGCGAACGTAGCTACTATGGTACCTGATTCTTCCGGTATGTCTCGAGTATAGAGTAAAAACAATACCGGACCAAGTACACTTCCTTGCGGAACTCCAGCAGCGATCTCTTTAAATTCCGAGTATTCGGTGCCATGTTGAACACGAACAATTCTGTTTTCCAGGTACGATTTCAGAATCGTATGCAGCTCTCTCGGAAGAACTTGACTTAGCTTAAAATTTAAGCCTTCATGCCATACCTTATCGAAGGCTTGAGGCACTTCAAGAAATACGCTAGAACATATCTTTTTCCCCTCTAGGGCTTTCTCAATTTCATTCGTAATTCTAAAGACCTGGCCAATTGTGGAGTGCTTACTTCTAAAACCGAATTGATGATCAGGAATTAGACGCCTTTCTTCAATGATCGGTTGCAAGCGCTTCAATAGGAGTTTTTCAAATATTTTAGATATTATCGGCAGAAGCGATACCAGTCTGTAGGAATTTTTTCATTTAGAGATTTGCCCGGTTTCGGGACCATTATAACTTCGGCAACTTTCCATTGGCTTGGAACGTTTAATAATCTTAGCGCGGCATTTATAAGTTGGAGCAGTTTGATAAGGGCTTTCTTTGGCAACTCCTTGAGATTTGACCTGTTATCAAATCATAACCAGGGGCTTTGTTATTTTTAAATTTTTTAATTGCTTGGTTAAGTTCTCGTAAGGATACTGTTTTAATTCTTAAATTGTACGGTGCCGTAATTATATAATTAGAACTTCCTGTTAATGCCTGTCCCTTAGGAGGCTTCAACGTTTCTTCTAGGTGCTCGGCAAATAGATCCGCCTTCTCTTTATCTCCTTTTGCCCATTCGCCATTTTTTTTTCTTATGGGAGGAAATTGCATTTGAGGCTTTTTGATTCCCTTCATGGCTTTCCAGAGCGAGTAAATTGAACTTCTTTTGGCAGTCAGACCTTCGAGATATGTAGAGATATTCCGATTTTTGTAATCTCGTATTGCTTCCTTCAACTTGTTGCATAAGTGGTTTAAGTATGTTTTATGCTGGGGAGCACGGGATTGTTGCCATCTTTTGCGCGCTCTCCTCATTTCTCTTACCAGTTCTTTTATTTCTGGCGGATATTTTATTTCATTACTTGCTTTCTCTTTTCTTTTTGGAGTTGGAGTGTTGTTCCAGGCAGCGTTCTGCAGGACTTTGATAAATCTGTCGACTTCGTCTTCTATTTCGTTTTGTGTTTTTAGCGACACGTTTAGAACAATATGTTCATTGCAGTAATTTCTAAAACCGTCCCAGTTTGTTTTGTTGTTAGTTAGTATAGGCGCCACTTCTTTCTTAATTAAGAGTATGCTTAGTGTAAAAATGACTGGTGAGTGATCTGAGGAGAGATCATTACTTTCCTCGATGTTTGTAGAAATTTTGGCTGCTCCCTTTGTGACAAAGAAGTCTACAAGATCAGGGGTCTTTGTTATATACGAAGGCCAATATGTTGGTGTTCCTGTCGAGAAAAAGTCAACTTTACATTGCATTCCGGCTTCATAGAGTTGTCTGCCTTTCGTTGAATTACACCTTGAGCCCCAGAAGCACCACCAATTATAAAATTCGGTCCGAGTGAATCAAAGATACCTTTAAAGTCATTCTTTTCTAGCTTGCATCGCGGGGGACAATAAATGGATGCAATGTTGTAGTGCAGGTGGTTATATTTTAGGCGAACCGAACTTAACTGCATTGCATCGCATTCAATCTTCATATTTATAGAGTGTTCAATACAGTCTTTAATGAACAATGAGGATCCGCCTCTGGCATTTTTTGATGGTTGGTATGCATGATAAGCACAGTATCCCTTTAGTTCCACACGAGGTCCTTTCCTCAAGTGAGTTTCAGAAATCAAGCAAATGTCAGTATTGGCTTTTTCTAAGAACACTTCCAGTTCGTCGAGTTTTTTAATAAGGCCGTTTGCGTTCCACGTCAATATTTTAAGCACTTGTTTCATATTCATGCTTGGAATTGAGTTTTACGTATTTCTTTCTCGAAATTGCACAATTTTTCAACTAGAAGTTTATTTGTTCTGCCTTGCTCCTCAAGAGTCGTGAGAATAAGGGAGAAAACGCGAGCCACTGGATCTGGCGTAACACCGCTTTTTTTATTTCCTTGCAACGCAACTTGGCGGATTTTCCTTTGCGAACTTTTTTTGTATATTCTTCGACTTTACCGCGACGGATTTTCTTTCTTTCACTGCCTGTTCTTTAGTAATATTAGGTTTATTTGTGGTTGCGTTTGGGTTTGGACGTAAGGTTTTTTTAAGCGTATCGCGCCTTTTTTGGAGTTCTTTCGCCGCTTCACATCCGCGATAGTTTGCTGGGTGCTTTCCTTGGCAATTTATGCAAGACGGTGGAAGTTCTTTATTTAAGTTGCACTCTTCTGAGAGATGTTTACCGGCACATTTTACGCAACGCGGTTCTTTTTGGCAGCAAGTCTTCGTATAATTGAAGCCTTGGCAACGCTTACATTGCGGGATCGATCTTGTGTTCCTTCGCAGACGTTCGATTTTGACTACGATATTTAAAATAGTTTTGATTCCATAGATATCTTTTTTATTTTCAGACTTATCGAAACTAAGCATAAACAGTGGAAGTCCCCGCTTAACCAGGATTTCCTCGTTTTCCTCTGTTTTTCTCTTTTCTTTTTTAATAATATTAACGACGTCTAGAACTTTAAAGCCCTTTGCATGGAGGTCGCTTACAATATCGTTTTTAGTACACGAAGGGTGAAGTCCTCTCGCTACTACACGTAATGGTCTTTCTGACTTGTTTTCGAAAGTGTACCATTGGATCTTCTCGGTGTTTAATTTTTCGGACAATTCTCGGTAGTCATCGGAGTTGTCGACGTTAACTTTCCACACATTGTTGCGCAGTGATGTAACCTTATACTTACATTTAAGCGTATCTTTGAGAAAGCAATGCAACTTGCTATAGTCTGAGACCCCAACAACGTTGATTGGAGGTGAGAGACGTAATTTTGTTGGGAGTTGCTTTTTTTGTGACTCCTGGCTCTTTTCTGGAACGACTTCAGGTGAGCAACCAGCTTTACGTTTCTTAGACGGTCTTTTCTTTAGGGTCCAATTTGTTTCGCGCGTAAGCTCATCTTCGTCCGTATGGTATTCGCGACTAGTTGAGCGGAGTGGACTGCTTTCTTGGGCTTCGTTTATATGCTTTGTTTTCAGAGCCTTGTTTTCCTCTTGGAGGATGTCTACTTCTTTTTTAAGCTCTTGAAAAAGTAGCTCCATTTGCTTAAGCTTCATACGGAGTGCGTTGTTTTCGTCCTCCAAGCTTTTATTTGTCACTGAGTCCGTTTTTTCGCGCGTAGGCGCTTCGGGCGGGCTTCTTTTCCCGGAGAAATTCGATCTTGGTGGTGGAGATCGTGATACCCTTGAACTTTTAGAGAAGGGATCAAACGACTGCGGTAAATTCGTTGAATTTGCTGCGTTATTTGCGTTGTTTGTATTACTTGTTTTATTTGTTTTGTTTTTGTCTAGGTTCATATTTAGATCCCACGAGTATGGGGGAAGGGAGGTCCACCGCATCAGAGACCCCTGTAATGCGGTAAGGCTACGTTACAACCAGAGGACGCCAGGTATCCGGAGGGCTCCGTTTGTGGTGCTCTTTTGATTTTACATCCCGAGCACCATTCAGGCCTTGGCACGGGTCGCATAACACCTTGCCTTGAGGATGGGATACTTATTTGAGTGGCAGCGCCCCCTCAGGGATCTGGGAATCCGGCCCAGATGGATTTCAGTCGCCTCTTACGACAGGCATTCCTACCGAACATCACGTGATTTACTACAGGGTGACTAAGCCCAAATGAACCAATAATTAATATCTTGAATTAAAATCTATTACGGCGGTAACACCGATCAGGAATTAAAATACATTTTTATTTTTATTAAGAACCATATACGAGTAAAATAAAAAAAATAAATATTCTTAAAAATGTATAAATATTATCAGATAAGACATTCTCAAGTAATTTCCTATATTTAACGCGACAATGCCTAACCACAATTTCCTTCGTCCGTCAACCTTAAATCACTCAAATCCTGAGAGTTCTCAAGCTAGAACCGATACACCCATTTCACACCCTGCTTTGCAATCTCTTGTGACTTCTATTGTAAGCGAGGTTCTGTAAACCGAGGGCAGAATCCTTTTTCAGTCAATAATTAATCCGAATTCTAATCAGTTTGGGGGAACTAAGGAAATGATCAATCAAGATCAGTGCAATAATATAGCCGAACTTGATAAAATCCCTGACATTGTAAGAAGCATAAGAGAGTTTTCCGGACAGCCAGGTGAGTTTAGCTCATGGCGAAAAGAGTAGAAAGGATTCCTAAAATATATGAATCCATGAAAGGCTCACCGAAATATTTCTGCATTTTTAATGTCATAAGGAATAAGATCACAGGTCACGCGGACTACGTCTTAGAATCCTATAACACCCCTTTAAATTGGGTTTGCATTAATAAATGCCTCACGCTTCACTATGCCGATAAGCGAGACCTTGGCACGCTAGAGTACCAAATGACATTGTTGGTACAAGGTAATTCTTCTATTTAGGAGTGTTATCAGCAGGTTTATTCACACCTCTCACTGATCCTAAATAAGATCTCTTGCATGGAGAAGCCTTAGATCTACTAATGCGTATATATAGAGACCAGGCGCTTGACAAGTTCATACGTGGCTTAAAAGGTGACATGCCCATGCTCTTAGGTATCCGAGAATGTGTAGATTTACCGCAAGCCCTATACCTCTGCCTCAAGCTCGAGAACCAGAATTTCTGAGCGCAGTATGCGATGGCGAACCAAAACAATGTTCGCAGAATGACCGCACCACCACCTCCAATTCCCCCTAAGCGTCATCATCAAATTCAGCAGCCTCATCCCGAATTGCTTCACAGCCCAACGAGATGGCCTGCACAACAGCAAATGGTTTCTCATCCAGAACAAATGCCATCCAAAGAAATTTTCATCTAGATAAAAAATCCTACAGGAATACACTGATTCCCTGTCACAGGAAGATGGAAATGGCCACATGGAAGGGCCAAAATAATTTAATGATATCCATTTTTTTATGTTAAATTACTCTTCGCTCCCATATTTCGAGTGTAGGACAGTGAGTGGAGATATCCTAAAAATTCCTATTGATACCGAGTCAAACAAGAATTACACACCTTTGAGAAATATTCGCAAAGATTTCTAGACTATACACGAAGCTAACTTAAAAGTACAGCTCGACAAATGTGAGTTTTTAGAGAGGAAATTGAATTTTTATGTTTCGTCTTTTCTTCAAGAGGCATTAAAACCAACCCTAAAAAAGTCAAAGCAATCCAAAACTTTGAAAGGCTTAAGACCTTTCCTTGGCCTGTCAGGGTATTACAGGCGACTTATTCGAGACTATGCCAATCTCGCTTAGCCCCTGACATTTCTCTTAAGAAGGGAGAGGATGGACGCGTCTCCAAAAACATCTTCAGTAAAAAGCCAATTCATCTTAACGATGCTGCTCGGGAAGCTTTCAAAAAGTTAAAAAACTCTTTAATATCAGAGGATACTATCCTAATATATCCAGATTTTAAAAAGCGTTTCGAACTTACAAGAGACGCCTTATACTTTGCAATAGGTGCTTATCTATCCCACGGGACAAACCAATCACATTCATTTCTCGGACACTCAGTAGAGCGGAGGAAATTTATGCCGCAAATGAGAAGGAGATGTTACCCATCATATGGGCCTTGAACTCCTTCAGAAATTTCCTATACGGATCGGCAAAAGTTATCATCTTTACCGACCGTCAACCCCTAACACACACGCTCAGCAGCAAAAACAACAACACTAAACTGAAAAGATGGAAAGCGCTGTTAGAAGATTACAATTATAAACTTAAATATAAGCCTGGTAGAGCTATTGTAGTAGCTGATGCACTATCAAGACCCCCTTTAGACACTCAAATTAACTCCATGACCCCAACAATCCACAGCGATGAAAGTTCATCCCATGGCCTAATTCCTAGTATTGATTCACCTATAAATGCTTTTAAGAATCAGATTTTACTTCAGAAAGGCACACCCCGTAGTCAAAAATTCGAAATTATATTTCACACTTATCACAGGCACACTATTGTTGAATCCTTTTAGGATGAACAAATGTTGAAGTTTTAAATACCCGTCTTAATCCTACAGTTGTAAACTGTATTAAAACGTCTGAAAATATGATGGGTATGATTCAGAACATTTCAAGGACATACTTAAATGCATATCGCATCTGTTTTACACAAATTCAATGATAATGAAATAAAATCTTAAGAAGAACAAAATGATATTATCATTCAAACACACAATCGAGTTCATAGGAACAATAGAGAAAATAAGGTTCAGATATTTACAAAAATATTATTTTCTTGGTATGGCGAGAAAAATTAAAAGGTTAACCGAACTTTGCTCGATTTGTAAGAAGAGTAAATATGACCGCCACCCTAACAAAGTACAGATCCAACCTACACCAATTTCAATATACCCTGGCGAAATAATACATCTTGATATTTTCTCTACAGAAGGAAAATTTGTCCTTACGGTGATTGACAAGTTTTCTAAATACGCCCTTATTAGAACTATTAAATCAAAACAGCCATTACGAGTAATATTCTTTGGTTATGGTGTACCAAGAATCGATGTGTTTCATTATGAGAAATCATTTAATTCCGCCTCAATAAAGTTTATGCTAAAGGATGAATTAGGTATCCAAGTCTTCACGACACCCCCTTATACAAGTACATCAAATGGTCAAGTGGAACGGTTTCATTCGACACTTGCCGAAATTATGAGATATCTTAAATCTGAAAAGATTTCCCGACCCTCCACGGAGCTTCCAGACACTGCCGTTAATGCCTACAACCGACAAACTAAAATTAAAACAAGACGCTGATTTGGCTTACCACAATAAAAATAAGCCTTGCACTAAAAAGTATTTACCCGGAGACATTATGTACATATATAAAAATTAATAGAAGGCTAGGTTCATAATAATCGTCAAGATATAGTAAAGAAATCGTAAAAGAAGATAGGCATTCACTACTATAGTAACAAAATCAGAAAAAATAGTACATTAATCAAATATAAAAACTTAAAAACAAATTCCTCACGCCATTCTAATTTTATAATTCTTGACTATACTAATTCCCCCATCTTCGTCCTAGACAATGGAATTGCGAAAATCGCAGAAGGCAGCATTAGATTTATCCATACTATCGAAATAGCACAATACGAAAAATTCCTATCTGAAGTCACAACCGTTATACAAAATCAAGTCCCAGGAACTTATTCCTTTTTCCATCTCCTACACTACGAAGTCGCATAAATAGGCAATTTAATTGAAAATTTTAAATTAAATAAAGTATAACGTTCACTCGATTTCATCGAAACAGCATGCAAGTGGATCGCGGGTAGCCCCGACTACGAAGATTTTAATATCGTCATAAATAAAATAAATAGCATAGTAGAAAACAATGAATACCAAATTATTATAAACAGAAAATATGAAGAAACAATTAATAATCTAACCAGAATAGCGAATGAAATTACAAATAGTATAAGAAAATAAGGTGTTATCGAAAGTAAAGAAAGTAAATGAAATCCTATTATATAAAATAAAAATAATAAAACAAGAATTAACGAATATTATATTATAGGGGAAACTCTACACCACGGTTGTTAGACCAGCTCTTATATACGGTTCACAGTGTTGGACAATGTACGAAGCGTTTAAAAACAAAATGACGGCAGCGGAAATGAAAATGTTAAGGATGTCTAGTGGAGTCACTAAACGCGATTGCATTAGATCTACGCGTATAAGAGGAAGTCTACATATAAAGAATTCGGTAACCGAACAGCTTGAGGCGAATAGAATAAGTTGGTATTGCCACGTTCAAAGAAGATCTGCGGAAAATCCGGTTAAAAAGGCACTATCAACTACGGTCACTCCAACTGTAAGAAAACGAGGTCGGAAAAAGAATTCCTGGATTTCTCAGATGGCAAATGCGCAACAACGTCTGGGGTTAACCACTGAAGCGATCCAGGACCGAGCATTATGTAGACGCGTTCTGCGGTCTGCGACATTAGCCAACCCCATAAGCGGAGCAGCAGCGATGCAGTAAAAATGGGAAACTCGTTACGCATAAGTTCGTATAACGAGGAAAGGGTTAATAAAAGGATAAGAAGAAGAAGAAGAACGAATATTATATAGTATATGCAATTGAACTAGCAAAAGGTAACATCATAAATTCGAATATACTAGCATAATATGAATTAGATATAACGATAGATAAAGTGAACAAATATAATATACCTATACCATATGAAAATGTAGAGCAAACACTCAAATTCGCAGATGTTTAAATTGCAATTAATTCAAATAAACTTATTTATATTATTGATGTACCAAAAACAAAAGTGCAACCTTGCACTTGGCGACTATCGTGACTGCTGATGCAATAGGTTAGGCGTAGGTAACATTATAATTAAGTTTAGCTTAAGAAGTCAGTTGTAAAACTTAAGCAATATAATAAACACGTATTTTTTTTTAAACAAATCGTTTTTATAATTGTTTAACTTATCTTTTTCTTCTACACGGTGGTTTACGCCTTGAATAGGTAGCCTGGATACTGCATCCGCCTTCACATTATCTTTTGAGTTTATTAAACGAATTTCAAAATCGAATGATTCTAATAAAATGGCGTAGTATTGCATTCTTGTATCCGAAAGTGTCGGGAAACCTTTATGTGGAGAGAATATCTGGGAAATGGGCTTGTTGTCAGTAACCAATATAAATTTCCTTCCAAACAAATATTGATAGAACTTGCGAACGCGATAAACGATAGCGTAAGCTTCTTTATCGATTTGACTATATCGCTGCTGAACCATAGACAACGTTTGTGATGCGAATTGTATGGGTCTTTCTGAACCATTCGCATATAAATGACTTAATAGTGCCCCCACACTATAAGGGCTTGCGTCCACTGCCACCACCATCGGCAGTTTTGGGCAGTAATTTGTCAAAACTGTATCAGACAGTATTTGTTTTTTAACATCCACAAAATATTTTTAGCAAGATGAGTCCCAAACGAAGGGCACTTTATTTTGTCTCTTTTAACCGGAAAGAGAATTGTTCTTAAATTGTGTATGAAGCGGCCATTGCACGAACTTCGTCGTTATTTGTTGGTCGCTTCATATTTTGCGCAGCCTCCACTCCTGAATCTCCTTTCCGGATCCCATGTTTATCGATTATGTAACCACAATATATACGAGTAATTTGGCCTTTCAAAAACTCTGATTTATTCCAATTTACTCTCATGTTTTAAGATCTCGCTCGTTTATACGTTCTAAATGCAATTCGTCCATATCAGCAGTGATTTGTATGTCGTCTAAGAAAACGGAAACTCCTTTTATAGTATTCCGTGCAAAACCATCTCCATTAAACGCTGCCATTTTGTGGGTGCGCATGCAACGCCAAACATCATCCTGGTTGTTTGAAACAAGCCTAATGGCGTGTTTAGCGTTATATAATGCCTATCTTCTGGATGGATCTCCAGTTGCAAATACGCTTTGGATAAGTCGATCTTCGAGAATTTCTTCCCTCCCGCCACGCACTGTGCTAAACACTTCATGTGCTTCTTCTGCTTCATATCCATTTATTAACTCTTTCCTTGTTATACGAACTTATGCGTAAAGAGTTTCCCATTTTTACTGTATCGCTGCTGCTCCGCTTATGGGGTTGGCTAATATCGGAGACCGCAGAACGCGTCTACATACTGCTCGGTGCTTGATCACTTCAGTGGTAAGCCCCAGACGGTGTTGCGCATTTGCCATCTGAGAAATCCGGGAATTCTCGTTTTCGTACAGTTGGAGTGACCGTAGTTGATAGTGCTTTTTAACCGGATCTTTCGCAGATCTTCTTTGAACGTGGCAATACCAACTTATTTTATTCGCCTCAATCTGTTCGGTTACCGAATTATTTACATGTAGACTTCCTCTTATACGCGTAGACCTAATGCAATCGCGTTTAGTGACTCCACTAGGCATCCTTAACACTTTCATTTCCGCTGCCGTCATTTTGTTTTTAAACGCCTTCAATTTAAGTGGAAACTTTGGGTCGCAAAAAATACCCGAATTTTCTCGCCATTTCATCCACCTCACAATCACTCTGTGGTTTACGTCGTCGTCACATTTCGCTTCCATGTTAATGATTGATCCTAAGTTCTTAAATAAAGTGCTTTTCGGAGAAACTAACATTATATCCGGAACAGATCGCAACGGATGCACAAATTGGCACGTTAAATGCTCCGTCTTTGAATGACTTATTTTAAACCCGTTTCCCTCTAGAACATTTTTCCATGAATCTAAAGCGTAATGCAAATCTTCGACGTTACCTATAGGTGTCGCATATTCGCTAGTGTCAACCTTTTCTAGTAACCCTTCCCTCACTTGTCTTTCAATTTCATTTTCCACCGCTTCTGAAAAATGGAAATAGTACTCTTCTAGCTTTAAAGAATTTTGGCGCTGCATTCTCTTGTTACCTAGCTTGGTGTCCCACAATTTTCCCCGTTGAAGATAAGAATAAATTTGTGTACTTACTCGTAATGTCACTGAGCTGTATATGCTTTTATGTGTCTGTTTTAATGTTGTTCACATCGATTCTGGGTTTTTGAACTTGCTCCTTAATGATTCGGTCCCAGTTGAGTTTAATAGTGCGGAGCCATTCGCGCCGGAAATGGTTTCCTCTCCGAACGTACAAGGTACATCTTTACCAGGTGCTTCGTTGTAGATTGTGACCCTGATATATTTCAAACAATCCAGTGGAGTCTGGCAGTAAGTGTATAGTAAGGTATCAATCTTTAATATCTTGAGCTCACCAAATCTTGCATCAC
This sequence comes from Volucella inflata, assembly GCA_928272305.1. Classification (NCBI taxonomy): domain Eukaryota; kingdom Metazoa; phylum Arthropoda; class Insecta; order Diptera; family Syrphidae; genus Volucella; species Volucella inflata. Next base: position 109,998,283 of record OV743716.1, on the reverse strand, counting down.
CCAAGCTCACGATCGTCACTGGTGCACCTGTATCAATTTCAAAATTTAAAACAGAACTATAAACTTTAAGACTTCAAATAATTTGGAACGATTTAAGAACAAACTCTTATTTTTAATGTTGTTAAACTTTCCCTCATATATTTGAAACAATTCCTTTACTAAGATATCATCTCCAGCAATTTCTCCTTCCGAGACTTGGTTAACTTGTCGTTTCTCCTTGGGACAAATCCTCCGAAGATGTCCTTGCTTGCAAACCGTCTCTTTATGGTGACATTGATTCGCCAGGTGCGATGAGCTCCTGCAGCGGTAACATTTTCTTGGAGAGAGATGAGTGTTTTCTACACTCCGTATTCACATTCACCGTATTTTCTCTTATTTCATAAACTGTATTTTCCTTTGCCGTGTGCTGATACTGTTCTAGGCCTCCTTTTTCTCCTGTTTCATATGCATTTGCCGTGTTGGCTGCTATTTCCAAAATCAAATCGTTTTTTTCCAGCAGCCGACTATGAGTTTCTTTATTTTTTGACCCGTAAAAAAACTGATTGCGCAGAGCTGTATTTCAATAAGATCCAAAATTGAAATTCGTCGAAAAGCGTTTAAGCGCAGTCAAGTAATCACCACATTTTTCGCCCTCTTTTTGTTTTGTTAAATGGAAACGATAATTTTCCAGGATTTCGTTCAGTTTTGGGTCAAAATGCTTCTCCAACATCTTAATAATTTTAGTAAATGTGGCAGTAGCTTGTCACACAATATGTCGTAGGTAGATGCTCCCATTTAGTGCAGCAGCAAACTTTTTCACTTAAGCTAGCCCTAAACGAGGAACATGCTCGCCAGCCGCTCGCTGTTGGCGAAAAATTTCGATTTTTTCGTGATGGTTGGCTTCGATGTTCGCCGTGTAGGGCTATGTTCGAGAGCAAACCTCATTTTTGCTGTGAACGCCACCGAGTTCATATCGCGGATGAAAGACCATGGCAACAGTCAGTGAAGATTTTGTAGAAGAATTTATTGAATTATTGCGGAGTGAAAGTGCGATTTGGGATATAAAAAGCGATAATTACAAAAATAGACTTGAAAGAAATAGATCATGGAAAAAGTATTTGGGAAATATAAAGAAGTAGATGAAAGTGCCACTGTTGAACGACTACTGAGTTTATACAGCCAGTCCTTCATCCACTTTTTTTTTATTTGTTTTGTTTTCTTTTTTCTTACATAAAGAAATAAATATAAGCGCAACCACTTGCGCTTATTTATCGCAATGTTCGTCGTTTAGGGCTAGCTTTAGACACATCGTAATTGAATATATCTTTGTATAATATCAGTTATATTTTGTGTTTAGGTATTGTTACGAAGTTTTTTAGGTATTGTTTTCCTTTTATCCTCGTCGCGAAATTGTCGTAGAAATAAAACGCGTCTTTACAATTCATAAATTCTTTATTTCTGATTCTTGTTTTGTCTAAACTGCCAAAAGAAGAGAGAGACAGAGCTAGCCTCTAACAACGTGAATGAACTGAGCTTCTGGTTGTTGAATGTCTGTTTGACCATTAGGTCAAATTCTGCCTCCTGGTGGTAGTAGTGTTCCGATGCATTTTGAATCAAACAGGTTTTCTTCGAATCTGGTCTCTGGACAGTAATATACGAGTATATTATCGATGTACTTGCATTTCTACAGAATTTTAGTGTCTGATAGTAATATGAAGAGTTTCGTTTGTATTGTTTTGTTAGAATGGGAATAGGAATGAGATGGAAGTAATTATTTACGCTGTTCAGATATGACTTCAGTATTTTTTTCTTTTAGAATGGTTTCAATCTGAGTGAATTCTTCTAGGCTAAAGATGATTTTGAAAATTATGTTCATTTTAGCTTAAGGTATGGGCCCACACTTCGGTTGACAATCGTCAATTTTTAAATTTGATATTTTGGCTTTCGATTGTGATCGACTATTGTCGATTTGACAGCTGTTTTTAGTCGATGCTGATCGATTACCTCGTCATTGGTCTATATCTTGTATAAAAATAAATTAAAATGTGAGGAGTTTTATGAAAAAAACATGAAGTTTCTGTAAAAAAAAAACAATTATTTGAATCTTGGGCTAATGCCCAAATGCAAAAATGCTAATTTAAACAAACGGAAATATTAAAGAAAACTACAGAAGTTAAATTATAGTTTTGAATGGATGTATGTAATTCTTCGAAAGAAATACTTTCACCCATTCCTTCAATTTTAAAGGGTTTGTGGCATCTCTTATCCGTTTTCATTATCTGACCATTTCAAGATTACAATTATTGTAATTTTCATCTTTCATCGTATAAATTACGAGTACTTAAACACAATTCGATGGAGTTCATTTTATTAAGCTATTTTAAAAATATTGCGGTAATTAATAAATAAGCAAACTGTCAAAACAAATTGTGTTCACAATAGTCATTTTTATTTTTTTTTTTTTCACAATAATGCAATCCTTTTTCGATTTAGTTACACAATACCAAACTTGAAATCAGTCGATTTGACAATCGATAATCGATTTGATCGATAATCGGCTTCGATAATATCATTCAAATGGTTTCCAGATTTGAATGTTGCTATATTGTACGAAAAGGTTGTAGAATTTGTATGGTAATAGTTTGGGATGTTAATTCTTTCTCCATACTGTTTTGTGAATTTTGTACGAAATTGCTAATAAGAGTCTGTTGTTGGTTTGTGTTTCGTATTGTTGCAGAAGCTTTCAATTATCTGCTCATTTAGTTTGCTTTGATTATTTAAGGTAGGTAGTCTAAATTTTGTCTTCGTTCGCTAATAGTATGTCCATTTGTTTATTAATAGCTATGCAGCAGTGCGTCGCCGGAGTCCATATTACCAGTAGGTCTCTTAATTGTGTCTCTAAGTCCATTTATCAGTCCTCTTCGGAGTCTAGTTCCAGCGGTAACTACTTAAAATTTCGCGTTTAGATCTTTTAGCTTTCGTCTCAAGATATTGAGAGGTTCGTTGGCTTCTTTAGTTTAACTGAGTATTTCCATGGAATTTGATATTTTCTTTATAATTATCTTATCTTATTATGTGGAAGAAATTTTTATGGTGGTTTATTGTCTTTTTTTAGAGAGAGTACACCATTGTTGCTAGTTAGGTTTTGGATTTCCAGTATTTAAGCCAGGATTGGAGTCAGAAATCTGAAATATTCATTTTTTTATTAGTTTACTCCTGTGAAGTTCTGATTCCTAACTGTAAGAAATATAAATCTATTATTTTTCTTTTTTCCATGTTTGCTGAATATGTGGGTGATGTTGTTCCTCATGTTTTCCCTACGGAAAATTATTGAACCTGATTTTCTCTTTATCCTCATTGAATTTTTCTATATTAAGTTGTTTATGTTTTTCCATTATACTTTTTATTTCCGGATATAATCTGTTTTGAAATTCATTAAGTTTATCTTCTAAATATTCGTGGGCGTTATTATATTTAATATTTTTAAATTCATAAATACGACCGTAGAATAACTCGAAAAGGATGAGTTTGATCGCGGAGTGAATGGAGTTGCTGTATGTTACCAATGTTTCGTAGACAAATGTTGTCATGATTTTTAGTCAGCTTTTTGTGAATTCTACTTCTGTGAAGGTGGAATGCATTCTTTCAACTGGGGAGTTACTACCACTCTGTTGAAGAGACGTTATATGGTGATCTATACTCAATTGTTTAGAGAAATCTGCAAATATGGTTGCTGTGAATTCACTTGCTTGGTCTGTGACTTATTTCTTAGGAATGCCGTGAAGGCTAATAAAATGTTTAAAAGATGTGATAAATTTGACCCTGTTCCTACTAGTTAATGTATAGCCTGCCGCAAATTTCGAGAATTTATCCACTATTGTTAATATTTGTTTGTGGTTTTTGCAGTAAACGTCGGCTTGAACTATGTCCGATGGTTTTTCTGGGGTTTCTGTAATTTTATATTATTTTATATTATATTTTAGCTTCTGACAGGCGTCGCAGTTGTTTATTATTTTCATAATAATTTTTTCTCATGAACGGAAAACGTAAAGTTATTTTTAAATGTGTGAAGGTTTAACTAATACCCCTGTGATTGTTATTTAAATGATAGTCTCGAATAGTTTTCTCTTGGTCATCTTCATCAGTGGTCATTGAGATCTTCATGAGCGGAATGGACTGTGGAACAGCTAGTTCCTTGTCCATTAGAGTTGATTTCTATTGTATTCTTTATCTGTGGATTTATATTTCCTTATTATAGATAATGACCCTACTAAGAGCGTCAGCGTTTAGATTTAGTTTATAAATGATTCGATAGTCAAACTCTTCGAGCTTTAACCGCTATCTAACTGATTTGTAATAAGACAGATAGGAGGCTTATGATCTGTTATAATCTTGAATTTACTGCCATACAAATATGGACGAAAATACCTCTTCGCTCATACTATGGCCAGAAGTTTTTTTCCACTGTTTTCCGTATCTGTAAACGTTCTGCTGGCGTAATATATTGTAACATTTCCAATGGTATAATATTGCCACCAATGAAAAGCAACTGGCATCTGTGGTCAAAATGAAGGGCACTTAGAAACCTGGATATTGTAATATCGAATTGTTTGAAAGGATGTCTCGACAATTTTAGAATGTTTTAATAAATTCTTCTATGTGAAGGACTCCCTTGTTCTTCTTCAGGCATTCAGTAAAGGGTTTTGTTAATCGTGCAAAATCCTTCATATATTTACGATACGACTAAGCCAACAAAATTCATAACTTCTTTTTGAGTATTCTTAATCGCTTTTTTACGATCTGGATTTGGTTTTACTCCTTCTGTAGTTTCCAAATGACCTAGAAATGCAATTTCTTTGTGGAGAAATTCACACTTATCTAACTGCATTTTCAAGTTGGCCTTACGTAATCTAGAAAATATTTTTTTAAAGTTTTCTTGATGTTCTTGGAGTGAAGTTGAGAAAACGATTAGTATGCCAAGGATCTTTTTCCTGATATTTATGCTAGTTCGTTATTCATAACCCTTTGAAACGTTAAAGGGGCAGTTTTTAGCCCAAAAGGCATTCGTACGTATTCAAAGTGGCCCCCTCAACGGTGTTTGCTGTTTTTCTTAAATATCGGCGGGAACTATCTCTATATGATGGAAGCCGCTGGCTAGATGGAGTGTGAAGAAATACATTGATCTGCCGAGTTTATCTAATATTTCATTAATGTTAGAGGATATCTGTCACTAACAACTTTTTTCATTTACCTTCCGATTAGCAATGACAATTCGCCATTTTCTTTTACCACCGGAGTCAAGTTCCGTGGGTATTATCCAAATTGGTGAGTTTCATCACTACACACTAACAACAACGTTTTTTTATTTTTTATTTTTTTAATTGATATATTAACCAATTTAATCTTTTAATATTTTTTATACTTCTTATTCATTTGAGTTACAGATTTCAACTATCTCTTAATTCTATACAAGGAGAAAATGTTAACTTACAGAGAGAACAACAGAGAAAACGATCAACAGATTAAAATGAGAACACACATAAGATGGAACCAAACTCTCATTCCATACGACACACACAAACTCTCTCTGCAACCGACTACAGGTTGCTAGGTTTTAGTTCCTTCGCTCTTTTCATGGCAGCTTGTTTTCGTAAAATAATGCCGCTGTTGGCTTTTATCAGCAATGCTCGCTTTCGTTTGTACAGTCATCACTATGATAGTACTTGCTCATTTATTGCGAGCATTTTTGCAAAATAATGCCGATGGTTGAATTTTGTCAACAACGCTCGTTTAGTACAGTCACCACTGTACGTATAGTTGGATTGATTTTGCGAGTTTGATCATGTTTATCATACATGTGCATACATGTATGTAACCCATGGCGAATAACTTGATCGAATGATTCCATTATTAAGCATCTTATTGACTTGTTTCCTTATTTCTTTTATATGTATGTGGTAAATATAATATTTTTATTATGTTTTAAGTAACATATGATACAAGTAAAGGAATACAAAATTTCAAGATTAAAATTCAAAGATACAACTCTACATTTTACATTAACAGACTGAGCTAACAATTTACGATTGACGATCCGCCTTTCTCCAGGCCCGAAAAAAACTCATCCTCTATTTCACCATCAGCTTGCTTTAATTGTCATCCGCTCGATCGATATCCCATTAATCCAGCCAGTTCCAAACACCAATCGAATTCAACAACTTATGCCACGTCCACAGTTTTAGGGCTAACCTAAACAAAACCTATCCGCTGCCTATTCCACTAAGAATGACTATTGCCCTCAGTGGAGTCATTGTAGTATGAAGACAACAATACTCATATCACTTTGGTTTTTATGCTTTTCCAAAGTAGGTCAGCACAAAATCCATTCATGACAAATCAAATGTTCTTCTCGTAATTCAACGAGAGTAAACAAAATCCGATCGTCTGGGTCAATAAACGAGCGGATGACAACTAATACTACTGTAACAGTATTCAACACAACGGGTGGTCGTCAATCGCAAATTGTTGATTGTCTATAATAATAAAGAAATTACTAATTGGTTATCAAAATGAAAAGTCAGCATTTCCACATGTATGTAAGGGTACCTGTAAGATTTCGTTCATTTTGGAAGATCATCGTTAGTCTTGATCTTGTATTTTATTTGGTTTTAAATGCTAGTTCACTCTTGAAGAAATAAGTCTCCAAATTAAAATCCTAAGGATTGTTTTCCTTTCCCCTGAATTTAAATGGGAGGTTCTTATAGAATCTGAAATGTCGTCTTTCGTATTAAATATACGAATTGAATGTTAGAATGTTTATGTTTGGTTCACGTCAATCACTTTCTAATTTACTTTAAATGTTTGCTATGAAGTTGGATAATATTTTCACATACAATGTCGGCAATAAGTAGCACAATTACACGAGTTTTCGTCGTGTTTGTAATTTATTTAATTCAAATTTCTACATAGAGCTAAGTTCTTCTTTTTTGACTGCGCCAGTTACCGTTGGAGGACACCCGGGAAGTAAAAAAAATAATCTACTCTTTACAAACGTTGAAACTTTATTGACCAAAAAGTAAGTGTGTCTAACTTACAAAGACATACATTAGTATGATGGGAACAGTTTGTTGATATATGCCTCCATCATAAATTTCTTCACAATTAACAAAAAGATGGTATGAATATATCAAACGTATATGTGGTAGCTCAACCAGAAGTCCAACCTAGCAATGTCCACATAAATATAGAGTTCAAATCAAAACCTTCGCCTTTTAAGACGATGGAAGATAACTGAGGTTAATGAATAAGGAGATAGTAGATTCGTTGAACATCGGTGGAAGGCATGAACCAGTTTGCCTAAGATGGGTGTCCAATACACACTAATACTCGTGTTCACATTTTCGGTATCGGTATAGATAGTAAGAAGTACCCACTCACTAAGATGCACATGGTGAACAACTTCAGTTACCCCTAGAAATGATTGGCGCCGAAAAACTTCGAAAGCAGTATACACATTTAGGAAAAGTGCCAAATAAATCTAATTCAGATGCATCTTCTCGATTGTTAATTGGGCTCAATAATCCTTCTACTGCCTACATCACCTTCCATATGTGTGATTGTAATCGAGGGAATGAGTTTGAGTTGGAGCGCTTAGTAAAATGGGTTTTTCCCACCAAAGAGCTTGGGACCAGCAATTCCACCCACATTCTCAAGTCTTCTGATAAACAACGAGCTATGAAAACTTTACAGGATCGCACCCAGCCATTTCGAGGCGGGACTATTATGGAAACACGACAAATTTGAACTTCCACACAGCTTTTCAATGACAAGGAGAAGCCTGATATGCCCACACTGAAAGATTGCAACCCTCATTAAAAAAGGATATATAAGAAAGCTTTCTCCGGAGGAGATTTTGCCTGGATCAATTTCATTACGATATCTTCCGAGCTGGTAAATCAATTCTTCAAAATCACTACGTGGATGACCTTATAAACAGCGTGGATGCAGAACAGGTGGCGATAAGACTAGCAAATTAAGTTTCTTACCTTCACTAGCAGGGAGAAATCCATATTCAGAATTGAATTTTCAACTCAAAGACAGTTAGTGACACGTTGCAGTCCGTAACTAACGATACAAATAATTTTAGTAAAAAAGTCGAGCTGGAGACTGAGAAGGTTTTTTTTGGTCGGACTCGAAAACTGTGCTCAGCAGGATGCGGTCGAATTCTCACAACTACCGACACTTTTTGAGGTTTTGAGTTAGTGAAATATTAGGTGGTACCAAAATGAGCGAATGGCGCTGGATCTCAATGAAACATAATGTGGCTGACGAAAGAATGAAAAAGATGCTACCTCTCGAATTGTTCCCGGCCTAGGAATCGGCAATATAAACTGATCTAGAACAAAAAGCTTAAATTCTTGGTGTTCGTAGAAGGGGTAGAAGCAACGTGTTTGAACCAGACGGGTTTTCAAAATGGTTGCGACTACCTCCTGTATGCTGAACAAATTCTTCGATTCATTTCAAATATGCGATCGAAATTGAAACAAAGCGGTCCTGACATTTAACCATTAACCAGCTTAGAGCTATAAGATGCCGAGCCCGTTAACTAATTTGCTCAAATTTGTTTAGTAATGGTTGTTTAAAATTTATCAGATGTAAGAATTTATTTAAGGATGTTTCTGAAATTGATTGATTCAAAGTCGAATCATAGGGTGTGAATGAATGTATGCAACATTTGAAAATTACCCATTACTTTCTAAATATGAAAAACACCATAACGCGTTTTATTAATGTTTGTGAAATATCAGTACAGCTGACAAAATGGGAGGCTTAGTAAGTTATCGGTAAGAAACAGTATTTACCCTATAAGGGCCCTAAAGCAATATTTCTCACATCAGGGAATTCCAACATTATTGGTATCTGACAATGAAAGCGAATTTATTTCCAAAATTTTTAAAGACCTCCAAGACAATATAAAATAAAACACCTACAATATGTGCAAAAAGTTCAAGTGGTAATGCAACAGTAGAGTGATTTCACTCCATTCTTACTGATCTCATAAGAATAATAAAGCATACAAACTGTAATATACAGTAATTTCCTATAACTGCTCAAAAAACAATTGAAAAGAATTGTTTTAATATCCTCCCAGTCTGATCGTAATATTCGAAATCGAAATAAAGCATTGCTATAAAAATACTAAACTCTTCATCTCATTTCAATTTAAAGACAAAATCAATGAATTATAAGCTTCGCTTTATATGTGCATTTTTCAATTCTCTATTTCTTGGTATTAAATTTTCTTGTTTTCTTTCTTAATCTTCCGTCGCAACATATAATCATATGTATAGAATTTTGATTAAAACCTATACCGATATACTCATCTTCTTTCATTTCTATAAGCCGATAAATACTTACTTACTTACTTTAAGTGGCGCTACAGTCCGGGGTGGATCTGGGCTTCAGTCAAAAAGCGTCTCCAGCCAGCTCGATCCCTGGTTAGCTGCCTTCAGTTTCGCACGCTAAGTTGGCTGAGGTCCCCTTCCACTTGCGTGCGCCACCTGAGTCTTGGCCTTCCTCAACTGCGCTGTCCCTCGGGAGCGGATTCAAAGACTTTTCAGCCCGGAGCATTTCCTCTTCCATTCTCCTTCAATACAGACGGGACCAAAGATCGCCCGAAGAATTTTTCTATCGAAGCAACCAAGAACACTCTCATCCATTTTTGATAATCTCTCATGCCTCTGCGCCATAGAGCAGGACCGGGATTATTAAGGTCTTATAAAGGGTGACTTTTGTTCTCCGAGAGAGGACTTTGCTACTCAGTTGCCTTCTTAGCCAAAAGAAACAGCGGTTGGCAAGAGTTACTCTTCTCTTGATCTCAGCGCTGGTGTCGTTGTCTATATTTATAGCGGATCCAAGGTAGACAAAGTCCCTAACTACCTCAAAGTTATATCTGTCGAGGGTGACGTTCTGCCCGAGACGTCGGTGTTGGTTGTTCCTTTTGCTTGACAGCATATACTTGGTCTTGCCCTCATTGACCGCTAAACCCACTTTCGCCGCTTCCGTCTAAATACTTGCGAAAGCGCCACTGACATCATGCTGCTTTCTCCCGATTATGTCAATATCGTCGTCGTATGCAAGTAGTTGGACGGACTTTTGAAAGATAGTGCCTCTTGTGTTTGCTCGTGAGTTTTCCACTATTCTTTCAAGTATGATGTTGAAAAAATCGCATGACAGCGCCTGCCGCTTCGACGAGCTCGGCAGTCAGACCGTCCGCTCTAGCAGCTTTGTTTGACCTAAGCTTCGATATAGCTATATTCACTTCATCCAGGTCGGGTGGACGGAATTGTTGGTCATCATCGTCCAGGTTGAAAGGTTAATTCGCTTGATTCTGCCTGACAGCGGTATTTGCTCCGTCGTCGCCGTTATACAGTCTGCAGGAATGGTCTTGCCAAATCCTCAGCATCGGCTGCGATTGCACTACGATGTTCCCTTGTTCCCTACAGGCTTCGGCTCGGGGTTTGTTTTCGTGGCACGTTATTTTTACCTTTTGGTAAAACTTCTGAACCTCATTCCTGGAGTAGCATCTCTCAATTTCCTCCTGAGAGGCCGGTGTTCGTCTCTCCTCTTCCGCTCATAGATCTCATGAGCAGCTCCGGTCCTTGTAAGCAGCGCCGCTTTATATGCTTCATGCTTAGCTTTGCTGCATGTGCTTGCCGGCATTCATCATCAAGCCAGTGGTTTCGTTGTGGTGTAGGAGTGAAACCCAGCACATCAGAAGCGGCATTTCTGATGGCGTTTTGACAGTGTTTCCAGTGGTCTTCGATGCTTGATGCTGGCGGTATCGGAACGTACGGGCATCCATAATACTGGAGGAGTGTCTTGCGTCGATCGCAATTTGATCAATCTGGTTGACTGTTGACTGATCAGAAGTTCTCCAAGCCCCCTTGTGTTTATCGAGATGTGGGAACCACGTGCTAGCTACGACAATGTTTCGCCCCGCCGCAAGGTCGATTAGCCTGAATCCATTATTGGAGGTGGTGTCGTGCAGGCTATATTTTCCGATTGTTCCACCAAAGATACTCGTACACTCTCTTCCTAGCTTTGCATTAAAATCACCGAGGAGAATTTCAATGTCATAGCTAGGGCATTGCTCGTAGATCTTATTAAGGAGCTCATAGAAGGCATTCTCAGTGTCGTCATCTTTCTCCTTTCTGGGGGCATGCGCGCATATAAGGCCTATGTTGGCGAATCTAGCCTTGATGCGGATTGCTACGAGGCGCTCGCTCACATACGGGAGGCTCAGGGCTCAGCGCTGCTTTTGCCATCGATAGCAATTGCCGTAGTAGATGTCGCAATTTTTCATCTTCTTTTTGTCCGACCTATCCCATCGCATTTCTTGGGTGGCGGTAATGTCTGCTTTGCAGCAGTCTAGGGCCTCCGCTAGTTGCTCGGCTGAACGTGGTTTATTAAGGGATTTAACATCCCACGTGCATATCCGAAGCTCTTTGTCCTCTAATCGTTTGCGTGGGTTGTCAACGGTAGATCCGTCCATATCCGAGGCTTACTGATGCTTCGTAACTTCTTTTTTTTTTAAATGGCCGGGCAGTTACCCCGGTGGCAGAACCCCCAACCTGAAGGACCAGTCCCATTTTTAATGCCCCAAGGACGAGGGGTTGGTTTCACCGAACCAGTAACCCATACCGGGATGTAAGCGCTGCCGTTGGCCCATATAGGGCTCGTGCACCACCATCTCTTTTCCAAGACCCTGACTAAGTCCTGGAAGTCCTTACCGGCCTGAGGTCCAAATATGTCGGAGTAGCCCGAATAAGGTTTTGTTTTGTTTTTCCGACACTAATCCTGATTTATGGCGCAGGAAACTCGCCATTTGTCTCCTTCACTTCGCAATCTCTAGTGAGATTCCCAGATGACGCAATGGGGAGGTGTGAAGTAGGGCTTATTAGCAGAGCTGCAAGATGTTCGGCTGCAGAGGTTCATTCTCGTTTTTAAAGAACCAGCACCTGTCAGAAGATGCTACTTCTACGGAGCCTTATACTAATCGTTGCCATCTAAGCCGGTAAATATGTGATCTTAAGTCCGGACAGACAAAATTAATTACAAAAATGGTAACAATGAGCACAAGTAATCCAACCACTAATTTGATGCGCTCTGTCAAAGTCCTCTCTCCTCAAATCCGTGAAGATATCAACACAATTTTGTATCCTTTAATGACTCACCAATCTCGCTTCTCATAGGGATATTGCTAAAACCCGTTTGCCTGCCTTTCTACATATGTACTCGTATATAAATTCACCTAGAAGTGAATTTATTGGAACGGGAGCAACGGTATCATCTTCTGAAAAAATTTCATAAATGGGGGTCACTCGAAGTTTGGCTGTAAAGGAAATAAAATCGACGGTGTAAAGCTGCATAAGTGAATATTGTTCACCCTAATAATTTGTAACTTTAATTTGCTGGGAAACAGTGTAAGCCGCGCGATTATTCATTAATAAAAATATGATCGTGCTAAGTGCACGGTATTGTATAAATTGTATTCTGTGAAAAAATAAATTAGAGTTTCGAATTAAATATTTGTGTTATTCAACGATGATAAAGATATTGGTAAATGCTTTTATGTTTGATTCGCAACAATTTGTAATGAAGATATTGGTAAATGCTTTTATGTTTGATTCGCAACAACAAAGACCCTAATATCAGCACGTTCATTGCAAACACCATCCTTAGAGATTAAATATCGAATCTTTGTTATCATCGTAACATCAACGTGGGTCTATAAGCAATTACTCTACAAGTATTAAACAGCTTATTCAAATGAGTACCAAGGCGCTGATCAAAACTAAAATTCTTGAAGAATGTAATGCTGCTCTAAGAAAGTCGAAATATTAGGAATACAATTAATAGTCCGAAAGCCCGCGACACTTTTTAGTGGCCAATAGTACCTGAGCTGATTTTCACCCATATGTAAGGCACATTAATGAAACGACCTTTAGCTGCCATTCTCAGGGTGGAGGTCAGAGTAATAGAGCCACCATTACGTTGAAAAATGTAAAAAAAATACATTGCCAAAGCTGCGATTTTTCCAATATAGTTTATTTTTAATAATAAATGATGAAAGATCACCTTCAGGCGATAAAATGCTGATGGAAAATGCTCCAGCTTGCAAAAAATTCAAATAAAAAAAAAATACATCTTTCAAAAATACAATTTACATAAAAACACTTAACTTCACATCAATATCACAATCCAAATTGAGAAAAATACATGCAACATCAAAAAACTGACCGCGACTTAAGAATCTTGGATATAAGAAAAATAATATGATCATATTATGGCATGTGTCTGTTATGAGGCTGTAGTATCTCGCATGAGGTTGTGGTATCTCGTTTCGTAACTTCTCCCCCTTAAGTGGAGCGACTGCCAGAGAGTGTTACTTCTCGAAGGAGCTTTTGGTGTGTCCTCTGAACTAATGGTATCCTCTGTTGGGTTGACAGGAGACTGTCGAGACAGCATCTTTGTTTTGGTGTAAGCGGCAATTTATATTAACATTCTAAAGTTTTAAGAAAGTTTCTAAAGCGTTTTGATTTAGGTTCAGTTTTTTAGGTTCCTCATTAATTGCTATTCCATCATTAGTGTCCATATTTCTAGTTATTGCTTTTATAACCGTACCAAATCCATTTATTATACTTCGCTTTTGTCTTTGCCTAGGTAAGAGTGTTTGAAGTCTTAGTTCTCTGAATTTAATATGTGCTGTTTTTATTGTGTCGATATTCATTTGCTCATTTTCCAAAGCTTCTATCGATGTGCGAATTTTCTCAGTACTTTGTACGTAATTATTTAAGTTAACAATATAGCTAAATGAATTTTTTATATGTTACTATTACCTTAGTCCGCCCTAATCGAAGAGGTAGTAGTCCATAGCTGTCGGTTAAGTTATGCATTTCTATGTTCCGTCCTTGAGTTGTCGTTGACGTCATAAGTAATCTGAAAATTTGGTTTTTTTATCTAGGAGTTTTTTAATGGATTGGAAAAGTTCTGTTTGGAAAGCGTATAGTTTTAGTAAATAGTCATGTTGATTATTGCATGTCAAAGTAAATGATTTACATATATTTATCTTGAATAATTTATATTTCTGTGAAGGTAGAATGCATCCTTTCAACAGAACCATTCTTGGATGTTTGCTGAAATGATGTGATATGGAGATCAATATTAAATTGTTTGCAAAAGTCCTGAAAGATGTTCAATGTGAATTCTGACCCTTGGTCACTCACAATTTTTCGACGCATACTGTGTAGGCTAATAAAATGTTTAATTTGTTTGACTATATTTAAACTAATTCGGGTTGATAAGGTATATGCTGCAAATTTAGAAAATTTATCAATTATAGTGAGAATGGTTTTGTTGTTAATACTGTATATACCTATATGTACAAGGTCTTAAGGTTTTATGGGTGTTTTGGTTTTTTCAAAACCTATTTTAGGAGGCTGCCTATCGTATTTTTGTGTCTGACAAGTAGTACAATTATTAAATGTCTGTGTTATTTTAATCTTCATTAAAGGGAAAAGGTAGTCTCGTTGTAAGTGTTGATGTGTCTCAGTAATACCTCTATCGTTGGATTTTGTATTGTAGTCATTCATAATTTTGTCCTGTTCATCGTTAAACGTAATGTCAATCAAAAGTTTTTTACATCTTACTAAGCGGAATGTTTTGCCTCTTGCAAAATATTTTGAATAAACTTGCTGTATTAATTTGAATGTTTCTTCGTCTGCCATTATTGCAGTAAGTCTGTTTGGAGAAAGATATTTTTTAAAAATGTTAATACTCGTAATATACGATTTTCTAGTAATAGTATGCTTTGCTTATTTCTAAAAATTATTTTTAGTGCATTTTGAGGTGGACTAGCTAATGTTTGGAATATTACTTGCAGATTAAATTCGTTAATTGGTTTCTCGGCGATATGGATACCATCACCTAAGTTTTCTTGGGCAGAATCTATTGTAGCAGCTGTCATTTCATTGAGATTTAATTCTCTTTTATCAGGTAATTTAATGCGACTTAGCGCATCGGCGTTAGAATTCTGAACTCCTTTTTTATAGACGATTTCATAATCGTATTCTTCCAACTTTAATCTCCATCGAACATGTTTGGAGTGCGGTTCCTTCAAGCTCATTAGCCATTGCAGCGGCTTGTGGTCAGTGACTATCTTGAATTTATTGCCAAAAATGTAAGGGCGGAAGTAGTTTGTTGCCCAGACAATAGCAAGTAATTCCTTTTCTATTGTCGAATAATTTGGTTTTGATGTTGTTACGATCCTGCTTCATCAAGAGTAATTTATACGCCTTTTCAAGACATTGAGTGAGGGGTTTGGTCAGTTTTGCAAAATCCCGGATGAATTTCCGATAGTAGCCTATCAGACAGAGGAAGGATTTAATTTCCTTCGTTAATTTTTATTAAATATATTTTGGATTTTGTCAGGATTTGGTTTCATGCCGTCCCTGGTGGTTATATGTTCTTGCAACGATGTCGAATATACGACTATGTCGTCTAGGTACACGAGACAGATTTTGCCGATGTAATGTTTGAGAACAATATCCATCACTCTCTGGAATGTTGAAGGCGCATTTTTCAGCCCAAACGGCATTCTTACGAACTCATAGTGGCCTGACTCGACCGTGAAGGCCGTTTTTGGAATATCTTGGGTATCCATCTCAATTTGATGGAAGCCACTGGCCAAATCTAGGGTAGTAAGGTAGTGACATTTGCCTAATTTATCCAAAATCTCGCTTATATAAGACAGTGGATATATATCACTTATTGTTTTATCGTTTAGACGGCCGTAGTCGATGACTACCCTCCATTTTTGTTTGCCTGTGGAGTCCAATTTTTTTGGCACAACCCGTACATGTGAACTCCCTGGAGAGAAGCTGGGTCTGATTATACCCTGATTAAGCATGTCTGAAATTTGTCTTTGTACCACTTGTTTGTGTACGTATGGGTACCTGTAAGGTTTGGTGTAAATAGGTATTTCGTCGGAGTTTTTAATTTGGTGTTTAACTTCATCTGAAAATGTTAGCTTTTGTCCTTCTTTGTAGAAGATGTCACAGTTTTAAAATAGATTTGCGTTCTTCGGTATTAAGATGTTCTGCTCGAATTTCTTGAGAAATAATGTTTAAATTTGGACTATCATACTCGTATGTTTGGGTTTCAAAATTGTTAAGTTCTCTTTTTTCAAAGTTTGTAAGTGATTGTACTTGTAAGAAGAGGGTTTGATCTGCTGACGTATTATTTCGGACTTCGATTTCAGCGTGCCAATCTGATGCAGTATAAATGCCTTCGGATATGTCTAGGTTTGGTTCAATTTTCATTTTGGGAACAAGGATGTCACCGCTTTGGTTATCTACCGCTAGCTTTATTATTGTGCTAGAGTGGGAAGGTATTCGAAACTTTTGTGACATAAGATTTGGTTTGAACAAGAGTGGGATTTTTGCGTTTGCTGTAACTAATGTTTTATTGGGTAAATCTATAGTAATTTAAAGTGTATTCAAGGCGTCTAAGCCCAATAGTCCGTCAAAGTATCCATGGAATTTGTAAATAAGAAATGTTAATTCACCAGGTTGTTTAAGTTCATAAAATTTCGGAAGTGCTACTTGTTTGTATATGCTATGTTTCTGTTAGATTGTTGCAATTATTGTCTGTGTAATTGTAATAATGTCGTCAGGGTGGACGTATTCTGGGTTGATAAGTGAGGCAGAAGCCCCTATATCTACAAGAAATTCAAATTGTTTTCCAAAAGGAGAGGAAATATGTATGTACGGAAGTGAATGTCCATGTTTGCTTATTTCCAAGTATATTGACGATCTGAGGCTAGGAATTGAAAATTTGATCCACCTTTGTATTCAGAATTATTGTGAATGGGTTCGTTTGGAATAAAGTAGTATTGGTCTAATTGTGGATACTAATTTTGGGCATTACTAAACTCTGTGAGATACCGTATGGAAGGGTTGTTATAATAAACACAACTGAACTCTGTAGGATTCTGTATTGAAGGGTTATTATAATTGACATTTCTAAATTCTGGGGGATCTTGTGCGGGGGGGGGGGGGGGGGAGATCTCTGTATCTTTTATTTCAGATGTACTTGCTATGAATTGAATTGAATGCTATGAATTTCTATAACGTATTGATTTTTTTGTCGGAATGAATTGCTCTGTTGTCCGGAAGGTAATCTTTTCACTAAAGTTTTGGCCGAAAGTGTATCCATCGGCTCTGGTTTAGGTGGTCTTGATAGGACAGTGTTTGGGTTTTGTGTAATTGGTCGTTGGTAATTATTTTGTTGGGGTCTGTAATGTTGTTAAATATACGGTGGTCTCTTTTAATTTATTTGCTGTTGGGATCTAAATGACTGTTGGACAATCGGTGGTCTTAGGTTTGGTTGACTAAATCCTGGATAGATACAATTTGGAGAGTGAAAGGTTCTCTGGATAGGATCAAAAGGAGGTTGTCTATTTGGTAGGCCTTTAATTTGAGGGTGAGAATACATTGCTGGCTTAGGAAGAGGCTTACGTTCATTTCTGATATAAGACATGTTCTGCTCTCTGGTGTAATTAGCGAATGCTTCAGCTAATGATTGTGGTTTCATAGATCTTACTGTAGAACCCAGGAGTTCTTTCAGTCCAGTTAAAAATAAATTAGACACATTTCGTTAAACAGTTCTCCCTTGGCTTTAATCACATTGGGGTCCCTGTTATTTATTTGAATATGGTTCCTTATAGTGGAAATAATTTCAATGACCTCGCTTTAAAATTGCTCTGTTGTTTTACTTCATTGCTGAAGGTTGTGAAGGTCTTTTATTAGAGCAGTTTCATTACGCTTATCTGCGTAATGTAGTATTAAGTTAGCTTTAATTTGGGACCTCTCTAATGGTGTTCCGTACATGTTAAGAACCACGTTGGTAGGTCCTTCAATTTTATTACGAATAGCTCGTAATAGAAGTGTGCCATATGTACTGTTATTTATGGATGTGTCCAATAACAGAATTTCTTCTACGTTTGTTATAAAATCGTAGAGGAGGTGTGGATTGCCTTCATACTTGGGCAGTTCCTTATAAGCATCTGGTATTCATAAAGAATTAAAAAGGTCATTTGGACCGAAGTTATTAGAGGGATTTGATGTACCACTAGTCGCCATTTCAATATTATTATTTATATAAGGCAGTTGTATTTCACTATTAATATCAATATCAATATCAATATCACCTTCGCCTCTACTACTTTCTACACAATTTACTCACTTTCTCTTTGATATGGTTTATTTCTTAATCTATTTTTTATTGAATTGGGCATTGAATTCAATGAATTTAAAGGGTTTTTGTTTTTCTTATAGAATAAATGAGTGTTGCCATGTTCTCTGGCTTGATTCTCTGTGTTGATTGATAGTATCGTAGTTCCGTTGTGTACAGGTTCTGGAACTGAAGAGTTGAAACTCAGCCAAACTGGATGTTGTTTGTGTCCCTTGTATTCGTTATCACTTATACCAGTTAACCGCTGGTATTGAACTGTTTGATACGGAAGCTACCAGAAAACCGCTGCTTTTTTAAACCGATATTTACATTCACGACAACTTTTGAACTTGAACGATCATAGAATCTTAAACGATCATGATCCTACCAACTGCGCCATTTAAGAATCGTGGATAAAAAAACACAACTTTTTCGGACTACGTCCCACATAAAAGCAAACATAAGCAAAAATAATATGATCGTATTACGGCATGTGTCTGTTATGAGGCTGTAGTATCTCGTAAGAGGTTGTGGTATCTCGTTTCGTAACTCGCGCTCTAAGAAAACCTACTTTTTCCTTAAAGAAGATAGCTTACAATTTTGTTTTAAGTATTTTCCACACATTAAAAGAAATACAAAAGATCAAAACAAGATCTCCACCATAACACCCATCGTAAAAACATTTTTCAAAGCTATAAAACCAAAAGCTCATCAACAGAAACCCAAGAAAAAGAGTTACCAAATAGACACTGGTTACTCTGAATAACAGTATAGCCGCATTTTATTGGCAGGTCAGTAGCCAGCTCAGCATTTAATGCCAATTAAACAATTTATCTCACCCAAACGTCATATCGTTTTATATTTCAAAGTTAGTACCACTGGTATAAGGAATAACAAAATCGATTGTCAAAACAAAATCTGTTTTTCTTGTGAAAAATTAAAAAAAGAAATTCAATTTACAAAAAAATAAATTGATATAGATACCGAAACACTATAGGTAGAAGTCTTTATTTAAGGCTTTTTTTCCTATACAATATAATATTTTCTTTAACAGCTCGTGTTTTGATTTCTGGATTCATCGTCTGACAGTGGAGAAAGCTCTTTGAGCTTGGAAATGAGCAGCTCCGTTGATTATTCAATAGACGAGGTGACACATGTACATAAGTGTTCTAACTTTACAGAATCCATTGAGGCGCAAAGGAATGACGATTTCAAAAAGCATTTTAAAAAATATAGGTTTTATTTAAAATATTCAACAAATAATTCATTTGTTTTACCATAACATCTGAAACGTCGAATCCACCAACCTTCATAAAACAAAATTATTTCTTATAGCATACATTGCGCCATCTTCATTTCAAAATTTTCAAAACTTTATCGGCAGCACTCAATGCTTGCTTATTATCGCCAGCATACGACTCGTTGTTGTTGGCAATGTTAAATTTTACTGTGCTGGTTAATGACCTGCCAATAAAATG
Organism: Volucella inflata; assembly: GCA_928272305.1. Taxonomy (NCBI): domain Eukaryota; kingdom Metazoa; phylum Arthropoda; class Insecta; order Diptera; family Syrphidae; genus Volucella; species Volucella inflata. The sequence continues at coordinate 109,978,532 of OV743716.1, read as the reverse complement.
CGGTTTATATGAATTAAACAGTAGGTTCAATACGCAATATTTTCCTTATCTTTTTGTGACCTTGGTAAAATTATCCTTTGTGTGTATTGGAATTATGCTAGGAGTTGATAGCAACACACGCCAATAAGCAAGAAAAGGATACAAAACAGGGTTAAATGCATTACAACACGGTGTTTGTGAAATAAAATTAAAATTAAATAAAATAAATTAGCGTTGCACATCTAAAAAGTTTATTTTTGGTATCTAACATTTTAAGATCTTTGTTGTACTTCTTAATTAAAAAGTTTATTCTCACCATTATATTTTTTCACAGCCATGGTGCTCTATATTTTCTTATAATCCAACCTCCAAAATAGTTGAAGGCAATAATTTCCCTAAATTTCATTGATTTGTAATCGGTATCCAACTTTAAGCAATCATTTTTGCAAGAAATTTCTTTAATTGTTGAAATTATTTCTTTTGGAAATTCTATTTGACAAAAATGCATAGACATAGTTGCTTCAAAATTGTCATATGTACTGATTTTTTCACGTACTTAATATAGAATGATCTTTCTCCATCCTTATCACTTCCCCAATAATCCGAAAGAATTTTCCTAATATTATCAACTTTTAAAACCAATGCAGAAATATTCTGTTAATATTCACGGTTTTTGTAACATCTTGATTCTTGGAGCTCAAAATTAGTCGCAGGTTTTCTAAAATATTTTTCATTTTATTAAAGAAATTTATTATTCCTTGGAATAGTCTTCTAAACACTTTGGGTTCATTGAAAGAAGTAGAATTAAATATATCAAATAGACTATCAACATTTTCTATAAACTCAGCTGTATTTAAAGCAGTAACAGAGCTGGTTGCAGCACAAGCTAATTGAGTGTAAATTCCTGAAGCAACTGTTCTGCATATAACTTGGGACGCCAGTTTGACACGCATTTTCTTTTATAAAAAAAACATAGCTGCCTGACGAAAATCATAAAGGGTTGAATGACATCTTTTATTTTGAAATCTAGAAATAATGCAAGATGATTTTTTTATTCCAAAATTATACCTCAGGTAATCATAATTTTCAAAAGCAAAGGAGTTTTAAAAGCAAAATAATACGAGTAAAATATCATTCCTAGCGGCATGATTAAAAAAAATTGATTTTCCTTGTTCAATGTATCATTACATGTAAATTTCCCGAAAATAAAATAAAATAAAATCATTTTAAATATATATGCTATATTATTATTTAAACATTCCTTCTGAGTGATGTCATTTTATTTAATAAAACACATTTGTTAAAAACCGTTTCAGCTAAATCAACTTAAATTAACTTTAAAACATATGGAAAAGTGGATTAAAAATAAATTCATTATTTTACTCGTGAATATTTTTCCAGCATTTTTCCTTTATAGAAGACTTTTTAAAAAGTAAATTAGTCTTCTCGGAACACCCAGTAATTAAATACAATACGATGACAATCATTTCCACCCATTTACTCATTGTAAAAAATGTCCCGGGTAGCCAATCACGAACGCATAAACAAAAGGAGAAAAACCAGTCTGCTTCCACTTTTTCCGTATGCATTACACGGCGTTTTGCAGTCTGTGGAGGGAGAAAAATTAGTCACAAAAAATTTTCGCGGGGATATAAATTTCCATAAGGAAAAAATGCGGGCAGGCTATTTTATGCATTCTTACTCAGGCAAAATTAAATGGGATTTGGAATTTGAAACAAAGCAATAGATCTGCGCTATTTGATGTAATGAAACGTTGTTGTTGGTTTTTTGTACAACGGGTGGATTTTTTCAGCCCCAGGGAGAGTGATCTTTCTTGTTATACGAGTATCTATTGTTTGCTCCGAATGCAAATCAATTAAATAGGGGTTGAATAGCAGCACCTACAGGCCACATGCAATCAGTGCACACTCAGGTGTGCATTGAATAAGATGTGTTGGTTTTGCGTCAGATGCAATTGGAAATTCACTGGCGGGTAAACTTTGTTTATAGGGGTTTCTTTCAATTTAGTATGGTGCAAAAATATGGCACGCTACTGATTTTGAAAAAGTTTCCCCATAAGACGTGTACTGCTAATTTATGTTGGACAGAGTATAGCTTGTAAGTAAGAAAAGATTCAATTTGTTGGCACACAAATTGGAAAAATGGTTTTACAACTAATTAGAGGAATGAAATAAACAAGGCTTTATATCACTTTCAGAAAATATGATGGCTCCATGACATTTTTTTTTCTAAATAGCTGTATGAACGTTGGGTGTCTATTAGCCGTCTAGCCGACAAACGTCAGTTACGGTACAGACTAGCATTTTTATGCTTTGGGGTAAAGGTAAAAATATATATATATAGAAAGAAAGCCTTTTCCTCATAGAAAAAAATTTTTTTTAATGAATGGAGCTCCTTCACCAATCATTTGGGAAGATTCCGTGGCAATATCCTATACCAGGAAATGTTAAATGAAAAAAGATCCAAACGAGGCGATTTCTCGGCTCTCCGGTAATGCTTTGTACCATTCACAAGCAAGTGTCTTTAATGTAATTGATTTTTCATTAGCCTTTGCTTACATGACTTCAGTACATGAAAATCCGTTCACGAAATTAATCTTATTCTGTGCAAAAATGAACCTGCACTACTGAAGTGGACTTACTACAATAAATCAGTTGCCGTAAATAAACTAATTGACCGATCGATCTCATTTTTATAAAGGAAGTTAAAAACAATGCTTTTACGTGTAAAAAAAAATTTTATTGACAGAATATTATTTATAACATATGGCAAATATGTTGTGATATGCTCAGATAACTTGGGAGCAGACGCTACGTCAGCTTTCCTCATTTTTATGAAATTTATTGCTTTATGCTACGAATGCAGCGTGAGATCAGATATTTTTACTCGTTCGAACCTGCGTGTATTGGCAAAATGCATGTCATAAAATAAATAAATAATTGTAATTTGAAAATCAAGCAGTGTTTTTTTAACAAAAAAAAAAAAAACTATAGAATAGAATATAGAATATATAGGTAGACTGGACGGTAAATAAGTATTATATCTAGTGTAAAAAGACTAAATAAAGCTCATGATTTCCATAAAAGTGTTGGTTTTTATGGCTCAATCAATCGACATTTTCCAAAGCAAATTTCCTTTTCCTATAGCATTAATTTTGAATTCAGCTTTAGAAAGTTCACGATCAAGTAACTTTGATTCCATTATGCCAGTCCGTACATGCCCACGCTAGCACTATACCAAATTTAAGGGAAACATGCATAAAGAAAATGTATTTCTTGAAAGTATAAGTATATTCAATTCATTACTACATATAAACAATTATGGTTCTTTAAGATTAAAATCTTTTTTAAGGGATGATTTTTTGAGAGGTATTTAAAGAAAATGACGTAAAAAAATTGAAATTTTCACAGATGATCTTTATTATCATACCTACAAAAGAATTAATTTTTCTTTAATTGTTTTTTAATATTATTTCTTAAAATGTTGACCGTAACTGTCAACATGATATATACTAAAGTTCTAGTCCTCGATTACGCCAGTGATGTTGGTTTCCCACGTACCCGGCGTGCGAGTTTGTTTTGTAGCTCCAAAGGAAAATGCCACATGATCTGGGTTGCCAAATTACCGGTCCAAAGCGTGAAACTACCCTTTCTCCGAATCGTTTTCGCAATAGGGCCATTGTTTTACGGGCTCTGTGGTAAGTGGCGCTGTCTGCCTCGAATCAAATGTCGTCGAGATGATGGGCTTCAATTCTAGGCAGAAAAAAGTCCGTTATTATGGCACTATCACGAGCACTATTCACAGATACGTAACGGCCTGGTTCAGTTTCAAATAAATATGGCCCAATGATTCCACCAGCCCATAAACCACACTAAACAATTGTTTTGTCTGAATGTAAAAGCAGCTCTTGAACCTCTTCCGGTTGGTCTATTTTGCTTAATGACGTGGCCATTAATCCAGAAATGGGCCTAATCGCTGGTCGAAAACATGTGAAACGTTTGAAAATGACTGAAACGGAGCCGATGCGTAAGGTAGGCCTGCCTTAGTTCTTCAACGAATTAAATTTTGTAAAATAAAAAAATGTGAAATATAACAACAATATAAGCTGTTGTTAATGGCACCGTATAGATTATTCATCACGATCATCGCGTAAACTCTTCGCTACCGCCGCTATATTTTTTTTAGTAAGTGCTTGATGTGAACTATTTGGTCGCGTATTTTCCAATAATGAAATTGGGTTTGAAGTTTTTCGATGGTATAGCGAATTATGCGTTCAATATGACAGCTATGTCATATTAAACGCTGATTTTCGTAATACAGTTGAATAATTTGTAGATGACGTACCGTACTAAGTCTTTTTCATAATGAAGATTCAAATTATACTGACATAGCAGACTGGCTACATCGAATTTTAAACTTCCGTGGAAGTAATACTGTAAGCTCGATACAAATAAATTCCAAGGATAGGTAGAAAAACCTTTTAACCTCAAGACAACTATGGCCGGAACTCAGAAAATCCGCACAAGTAAGATTTTTTTAAAAAGAGTAGCTGAATTATCTGCTCTTATTGGATTGCTGACAGGCCAAAATCTTCAGTTAGATCAAATCCTTCATTTCAAGTGTCCGAACTGAAATTGACCTTCTTGTGTATTTGTGATCCTTCAGCGTATATCTCGTGTCCGAAAAACGGTTATGTCACTCGAACACAACTGTTCTACTCATATAATCATCGCGGTATACTTGTTGCATTAATCGGAATGTCTCTGATGCATTTTTACCAAGTTTTGCCCGGAATTTAATGACCCCTCTTTGTTCCATCTTAAAATGAACTAAATGAAAAGGTGTTCTGGAAAATAATATTTATCGCAACCAAATGTCTTAAAATTTTGACAGATGGTAGAGAAAGACTCAAGCTTCAAAACGCATGTTCAGACAAATAGATGCAGCTCTTGGTTACTGAGATATGGCTCGTGTCCGGGATACTATTTGATACACTCTATACGGTTTCGTGAGGAAGTTTTAAGAATGTGAAAAATTGAGACTTCTAGTCAGTTAATTTAATTTTTTCTCCTACACTAACTAAGATACTCGTATTAAAATAAAATAATATAAAATTTAGATAGATCTCAGTTAGCAACAAAAACGAAAGCAACAGAACGTATAAAAAGACAAAAATCATGTAAATCCAACATTTTGTTGTTACCGCTACGAAATCTGTTGTTGTCTGATTTATGGCAGATTCAGAATATTGGCTACAAACAATTTTGATAGTTCAATTGATCGGCTATAACATTTTTAGCCATTTCGTTTAATTTTTTCTCCTTATTTACAGTTAATAACATATTAATATAAAATAGTATAAAAAGTAGTAAAAATAATCATGCAAAAGGACAAAAACATTTCTGTCATCCTTAGCAGTCTTTAGACGTTTTATTATCATTAATTTTTTGCGGTAACCGTACGGTTATAACGTTTTTTGTTACGTTTTATGATAAATTTAGGATAGGTTTTGAAATCAAACAATTTTAATGTTTAATATGCCGGATGCAACAAGAAGAAATAATAAATTCCACTTTTTCATTTTGTTGGAGGCTGATTACGAATTGACTGTTACAAAGTGAGCCCAACGATGTCATGGTTTCATTGGTTAAACATTCCTGGTGCAACTAGATTAAATGCTTGTATTCACTTTTTGGGGGCTGATTATGAATTGATTGTTAGAAAAATTTAACGTGTTGCACTCTTTCTTTACGGCAGCTTTCAGAGATTTTCCTTACTTACTGAATTTATTATAGGTGCTACTTCAGTCCGGGGTTGACCTGGGCAACAAGCGTCTCCATAAAGCATGATCCTTTGTTAGCTGCCTCTAGTTTCACACTCTCATTCAATTGCGTGCGCCACCTGAGATTCGGTCTTCCTATACTGCGTATTCCCCCGGGGGCGGATTCGAAGACTTCTGTCTAGGTCAATTTCTCTGTACAGTCCATACAGTTCGTCGTTGTATCTCTTCTCTTAAAGCAGCCAGCAGGACCCTACTCCTTTTTTGATATTTTTAATGCCTCTGCGTTAGAGAGCAGGACTTAGCCCAAAGAAGCAGCGACGGGCAAGATCTATTCTTTGTTTAATCTAAGCAATGGTGTCCTTGTCTAAATTCATAGCAGAACCTAGGTAACAAAAGTCCTTAACTACCCTAAAGTCATATCTGTCCGTTTTGCTTGGCAGCATATACCTGGTCTCGCATCGATCACAGCCCATTTTTGCCGCCTTCGTCTCAATTCTAGCGAAAACGCCACTGACATCACACTGTTTTCCTCCGATCATAATTGAACGGACTTTTGTAAGATCGTGCCTCTTGTGTTTGCGCGTGAGTTTTGCATGGACAAAACGATACCTCGGTATCAATACACTGACAATGAAGATTGGTTCCGCAATTCAACTATAGACGCATTGTACCAATATAAAAGTAGACTGCTGTCAAGACTAAAGACCTTGTACAGATAGTTTACTGACAGACATAACCCGAAGATCTTGACATTAAAGTCGTCGATCAAAAACCTCCAAACATTAATAAAAGAAAATTACAGGGTTTCTGTAAGTTCGTAATGGAACAACAAAATTCGGGCTGTAAACACCAGCAACCCGAATATGTTCCCGCAAATAAATAAGATATTTCGGAGGCAAGATCAAAAAGACCTTTCATGTCTTAAAATCGCCCGCGCGACAGACAATGACCGCATACTCTCAACAGCAGGCATAGATCCAAATGAGGCTATTGATAATGACAACTTCTTTGTGATCGAAGATTTGCAGGAGAAAGGCGAGGCTATAGGAGCGACTTTCCAGGAAATGTGCAAGGCGAATGACACCATTGGCCCGAACCACGAATTGGAAAATCGAGTCCTTGTGCACAATTTATACCTTCGAAATGAAATAGCGAACTGGCGAATCGAGAACTCGGGTTTCAACCAGTTCAGTGACGAGAGTATGGCATATAATGTCATCGCCAAAGAAAGGGAACAACCCCCGTTCAACTCGAAGGAAGAGCTCCAAACGATCTTTGACACAATTAGAAGTACGAAATCAGTGGGAACCGATAGAATACCGAACATTTTGCTTCGACATCTCCCACTAGAAGCGGTGGACATTTATACCACCCTGTTTGATTTGGAGAAGGCTTTTGATACCGTATGGTTAGGGGAACTCTTCTACAAGTTGAACAGATTGGGCATTAGTAAACGACTGCTGTATATTCTTTTCAATAGGCTCACAGATAGACAGTTCATCGTGAAAAATGGCGATGTGATTTCTACTGGGTCATTCAACATTAAAAACGGTCTGCAACAAGGTGCAGTCAATTCGCCAGTCCTTTTCAACATTTACACAAGCGATCTGATAGGTAAACTGCATCATGCGTAGAGATAAGGTCCAACGATTGTTATTAACATTCTTTTGCAACGTGACTTCGATAAAATTAAACAAGACCATTCCTTTTAGGACGCCTTTGTCTGGGGCCTCTGTGGGTACCAGAAAGAATTGGCAAAAGTTTCAGGTCGTGGGACAACACGGACAACCACTTGCTTGTCGAAATGCAGTTTGATACTTTGGAATCTGGCTAGATCAATATCTATATTCTAACAAACATATATATAGATGTTGTTCTGTCCAGAGCCAAAGGCGCTCTGCCCTTACAAAGAGACTATTTTATAACAGGGAACTCGATGCTAGGGTAAAGGTGATCCGCTACATGGTCTTTTCCGGCCTTTGTTTGTATTTGGTTGTCCCGTGTGGTTTAACGTGAGAGCAAGCCATTTGGAAAAGATTCGGGTGTTTGAGAGGGCTTGGCTTAGAGCTTGTCTTCGCCTATACAGAACACCTGAGTTTGAGTACATAACCTGATCTCTGGGGCTGACTACTACAATTATACTTATCACAAGGGAGTTCACTTTGACGGCTTTATTCCTCCATAAGCGTTCCACTACCTCGACATGAAAGGTCTGATCCAGGACAGATTAGCGGTGCTGTTAAGCGAAATCTACGTCGTCAAATTCCTCTAGCACTAAGTAGCTTCGTTAAGGAGCAGTGGTCGGCAGCCTAATTTTTTAGCCGTGGCCGACTAATACACATTTAGGTAGGATTAGGATAATTTTAAGGAAAAAGAAAAATGTATGTATATATATATACACACAATATGCATAAAAAAATACAAAAGCAAACAATTATAAAACAACAAAAAGATGGGTGACCTTCGCGTAACTTTTTCTCAAAAAAAAAAATTTAATTCCTAAATGATAAGTTAATTTTAAGTAGCTTAAGGTAGTTCTTGTGTCTTAGTTTTAAGTTTTAAATTATGATAAAAAAAAGTCAATTAAGTTTTTCTAATAAAATTATTTTCTTAGTTTTAATTATGTTTAATACAATATAATATCATGAATGAAATGAAATGCACGAAACGTCGAAAGACAAATTTTAATTTTACGGTTTAACTTAGAGTGTCCGCATGGGGCCAGTAAGTTAGAATAAGATATTTTAAGTCAATTAAGCTAATTTTTAAGCGTTTTTTGTCTAGCTTGTAAGAATCAATGAATTTAAGAAATAAAAATGCATATAAAATTAAATGAATGAAAAGTGTGCGCGGTTAGCAAATCGTGGATACGTGGATCGATTCCCAGTCGAGAAGAGCGCTCTTTTTAAAAAAAAAGTAATTGTGGAGTAACACCACGTGATGGAAGCAGTCAAGTGTTCCGCAATGCCAACAGCCGAACCCAAAATTAAATCAGCCGATAATAGGGCGATCAGAGTAGGAGGAAATCCAAACCAACTCCTAAATTAGTATAACGGCTCTCTCTATCAACCTCAGCCGAAAAGCTCCCGGGTGAAATGAAAAAAAAGACACCAATATCAATAAACAACAACAAGAGCAAATGCAACTGAAAACTTCCGAACAAATAATAAACACAGAACTTGCACTGTTAAGACATCAAATCGAGACACTGCACCCTAAAAGCACCGCCACTGATATTATTTTAGTTGGAGTTCCCTTTCTTCCTGGAGAATGTCTCGAAACTACATTCAACACTATCTGCTCTTCTTTCAATTGTCCACCACCTATTATAAGTCGAATTTTCCGAGCAAAACCGCAGACGAATTCTGTTATCATTATCAAATTCTGCTCGACAAATGATAAGTTGTCTATTTTGAGAGCAATTTCCACCTTCAAGAAAACTCACTCGGGGCAATTATCGATCCGGGATGCTGGATTTGTTGTCGATCAGCGTATTTACTTGCATGAAAGCCTAACGACAAAAAACAGAGCCGTAATGCGAAACGCCATTAAATATAAGAAGACAAAACAAATTTTCTCCGCATTTTCGTCACGTGGAACAATTGTTATCAAAGCTACAGTATCTTCAGACCCAGTAAATATTGACAGCCTTCATAAGCTAAATGAATTTGTCGCCGCTTTTGAACACAAGAATAAACATGGATCAATTTAGATGTCAAGAAAAACCTTCAACTTTAAACCCGTGTCCTAAATCCATTCCTGCTCAAAGTGTGAACTTAAGAAACTCTTTCTCTAATTATAATAATATACATATATGCAATTATATTGTTAATATTTTTCAACTCATGTATTCGTATTATATTTCCTACTCCTTCTACCCCCTCACATCTTATTTCTTCCCCTTCTTTTTATATCATATTTTACTCATTCCTTCCAGTTGTTGTGAATACATCATTAGCTGTCTACTAAATACGTTTGCGCTCCCACTGTTTGTTTTGTTTTCTTTTTTAAGTAATCTTAATATTTACCCATAATAACATTCCAATATCTGGTGATATCAATTATCTCACGGGACGGTCAATGATGAAAATTCTCTCTGAAGCCCACAAAGGCATAAAAGTATGCTACCTTAATGCCCGTAGTATAAGTTTAAGCAAACTTGAATACCTTGAATATATCTTCGAAGGTTTGGAGGTTGACTTAATCTGCATTACGGAGACCTGGTTTGAATCGGACATGGATAAAGATATAGTTAAGGAGAAACTGTTCGAAATATCAGGGTATAAACTTATTAGAAATAATAGGGTCACGACTACTTGTGGTGGTGGAGTTGCGGTATGCTGTAGTATGTCACTAAAATACAAATAACTGAAAAAATTTAAAGAAAATGTAGTTGAGTAACTCTTGATTGAAGTTAACGACAGCATCACTAAGTGCCTTGTTGGAGTTTCATATAATCCCAACCGATGCAATTCCCCAGAGCCATTATTATCTGCAATCCACGAATATACTGCACTTTACGAGCACATTATTATTTGCGGAGACCTTAATGCTGACTTGATAAAAACCGACAGTGCTGTGCTATCCTTCGCTACCCGCTTTTCTCCTAGCAACCCTCCAAGTTCGCTTGATATTATTATGGTTTCTAATCGGTCTAATGTCTTACATTCAGATCATGATCTCATCTTTCGTACGTGCAACGTTGACTAACGTCGTATCCGAATAGCGATATCTTTCAGTTTTAGAGAATTTTCCGCTGTAGACAAAGACGTATTACAACTTGACGCGGGCCATCACTTTTTTTATTTTGCCTCAAATGTGAATGATAAAGCCTATCAATTGCAAACCCTTATTTTGGATTTATTCAACAGGCATATCCCTATAGATGGTTACGATACATAACAAAAAATCTCCATGGGTCACTAGTGAGGTACAACATGCGATCAAAATCCGTAACAAGTTATATGCTAAATGGAAATCATTGCCAACTAATTTTAATTGGGAAACTTTCTGTCGTGCTCGTAACCGCCCCACTTTTATTACAAGAAGAGCAAAAAAAAAGATATTATTTACCCAAGTTGGGACCTGAGCAAAAATCGAAAAAGCTATGGAACAATTTACGTTTGATTGGTGTTCGCAAAAAATCCACTATAAAAAGCATTTCAAATGTTAATGAACTTAACAACGCATTTATTTCTTTTGCTAATAACACACCGCTTTTCACCCCAAATCAAATATTTTGATTTTGTTTTTGACTTTGACATTGTCTCCGAAATAGATGTGATTAATATAATACGTAATTTAAAATCGAATGCTTTTGGAGCGGACGGTTTACCCATCCGATTTGTAAAGATGATTCTTCCCCATATTTTAAGCAGCTTGACGCATATCTTTAATTTCCGCATCACCACTTCTACTTTCCCTGATCTTTGGAAATTGGCTAATGTCATCCCAGTCCCAAGAAAACCTCAGCCCCTTTTGCCAACCGATTTCCGCCCGATAAGTATCTTACCATGTCTGTCCAAAGTACTTGAGAAGATGCTAGTTATTTACACAGTTTATTATCCCCTGTTCAGTCAGGCTTCCGAGCGAAACATAGCTGTTCAACAGCAATGGTTAAACTCCTCGATGACATACGAGTAGAATATGATAAGGACTTCTTTACGGTGCTGTGTTTGTTAGACTTCTCCAAAGCCTTTGACAGCGTTGACTACATGTTACTCTGCCAGAAACTTAAACTATATTTTGGTTTTGGTGAAAGGTCCGTTTGAATGGTTTTTAATTATTTACACAATCGCCAACAAATAGTTGTTCATAAAAACGTATATTCTGTCTTCCGATCCTTAACCCCAGGTGTACCTCAAGGGTCAATACTTGGCCCAATTTTATTCTGCCTTTTTATTATTGACTTGCCTTAAGTGTGCTTAAATGTTGCATTCCATCTCTGTGCTGATGATGCCCAGGAATATCTCTCGAGACCTCCTGGCCTTTTTGAGGATCTAATTGTCAGAATTATTGAAGACTTCTCTCAGATATATAACTGGTCATTATGTAATGGACTCAATCTAAAATATTATCAACACAGATGAAATAACGCCAGTATACCTGAACGACAGGCAACTACTTTTTGAGAAAGTTGTTACGAATCTCACTCTCCGCCGTAAGCCATATTAACTTTGTTGTTAAACGAATCTATGTCGGACTGCGCAAACTTTGGCTTTCATCTAGCTTTACCCCAATTGGTACAAAACTCAAGCTAAAAAAAACTTTATTAATGCCTATAATTGATTATTCCGTCGTAGTTTATTGTAAGCTTGACTCTCTATCACAACACAAATTGCTTGTCGCCTTTAATGATATGAAAAGGTATGTGTACGGGCTTCGTCGATACGATCATGTATCGCACCATCATAGTTCGGTCCCAATTTGCTCCTTAAAACAATTTCTCGAATTAAGCAGTTCTATGTTTATGCACAAAATTATCCAAATGAAATCTAATGTATATTTGATGGATAAGATCCAATTCGCCCAGTCACACAGAAAACATAACATCATTATCCTATCCTTTAATTATTTAAATTCTTTGCGGCTTTTTTTCATTCACTTCACCAGACTTTGGAACTCCCTACCTACAACAACAAAACAAATAATGGGAGCAACAGCTTTTAAAAATTCTGCCTTGAGACATCTCATGTAAACACAACAACTAATTCTTTTATTCCTTTTACTATTAAATTTCCTCTATTTTCTTCCTTTCTCCCTTCTCTTCTATTCTCCTTTCTTTTATCTCAATATAAATTGTTACTATATATTATTACTTTCCTATTTAATTATTTTTATTTTTTGTTTTTAATATTTTGCTTTTGTAATAACGTAACCTATAAATATGACGGTGGAGAAGGTCGCTATCTAGTGGATAATACCTTCGCTTCCATCAGAATCCGAGGGAGGATGAGCAGGTGGAGTACCTTAAGAGCAGTATAGAAGAGCTGTAACAAAGGGTGCTGGCCATCAAAGCCAAACAATTGGCAAGAAGAAAAAGAGAGCAAGAGCAACAAAACCCAAAACCTCGGCTCAAGCTGATACATCAAGATCAGCAATAAAAATAAGGACAGCAGAAACTGCAACAACAGCATCAAACTCAAAAGCACCAGCAACCAACATAACATCAGAAAAAACAACCGCAGCACAAACAACAAAAACAACAGTCTACGAAAAAAAGGGTTCCACCTATTAATACTTTCAAAGTGGAATTAAAAGAAACAATCGAATTATGTTAGTCGGCCATAGGCAAAAATTTGTTTATAAAACGCTTAAGTATAGATAGACATGCAATACACTGTAGTTCAGTGGAACGCTACAATCAGATAAAAAAAATAATGAAAAACACGACGACGAAGTTCTTCTCCTTCACACCGAAAGGTGATAAGCTTCAAACAATGCTGCTGAGTTGGATGGAACCGTCTACCGATCCGGAGGAGCTACTCGCACTGCCCAAAGAGAAAGAGTGCGAAGGGCTCAGTTTTCTTTCGTACACTTGGTTTATTTCATTTCAAAATAACAAAAACCTAAGTAATATTAAATAAGTTAAAAGGACATGCATTTATTTTGCTTTTAAGATTATTAAGTCTTGTTTTGAAATTTGTTTTATTATGATGTCATCTCATAGCTGTTGGCTGCCTACACATACTTATTTACACACATTTTTGTTAATGCATTTCTCGCAAAAAGTGATAACGCGTTTAGTGCGTTTATGGAATTCAGGGTGTTTTTATTAATCTTGTAGCATTTTGCTTATCTTAAAATTACAGTCACTGAGTGACGTAAGTTCTTCGTTTCTTCGGCCAAACCAGGTCCTTCAGAACTTTTGACGCGGCTACCTCTTCAGACTCGGTTGTCAAAAGACGGACATAGCCTTGATAATGTGACTGCTATGACACCGAGTCCCCACCAATCATTATAATTTTTCCTATAATTTATCTTTTGGTTTTTACATCCCGAGCGTAGTCGCATGCCACTTTCTGTTCCTATTTGTATAGTCCTGACCTCTCACCGCAGTATAAACAGTCATATTAAGCGAACCTGTCATTGACCTTGATACTTTCACTACAGTCCTTATCTCATGTTTTGCTGGATCATTTTGCTGTGGTGTGTAAGGTACGGGTAGTTGATGTTGAACGCCGTAAAATCGAAAAAAAATTTAACTGATTGATGGATTGAAAGATTGTTTTCAAATTTCAATCTACTGTCTGCAAAGTTTTGATATTTTGATATTTGTTTAATCAATCCATACACTTCTGCTTTATGCTTTAAGAAGAGAACATATCGGAAGTTTGAAATTTCTTCCTTATACCCTTCAATAACAGAGAATAACCTCTCTATCTGATTTTTCTTGCATTGGCCATTACAGGTCACTAGGTACTAGCTCAACAGCTGCACTCGCATTGCTCTTACTCCTAGAAAAAGGAAAACGATGAATTTTCCCTATCGCAAATGCTGAGCAAGAGAAAAGATCACTATCCGGGACATTAATGCCTTTTGATTTTAAAATCGTCTTTACTTAATTTACGTTTTGATGAAATTCAAATCGGAAGATTCGGTATTCGAATCCCAGCCGTGATTCTCACAAACGAAGAACTAACGGAAAATCAATTTAATTTAGTGTCCGCGACATAAAGTACTCTTAACAAGTGTTTCTCTTTCCAACTGTAATTATCAAATGCCGCTCTGTTTACATACCCTGATTCGTCTGCATGCTTTTGAGCTTGGACCACATACTGACTGGACATGGTTATTGACTAAGGCCCAGGTCAACCCAGACTGTAACTTATTTAACTGACTATGTGCAGTAAGGTTCCTGCCCTATGGAAGAAACAATTATCATTTAGGCATAAGTATTTTGTTGAACAATTTTTTTCAAGCTTTCAGGTCTGTTGCCGCTGTCTCAATTTTTATTTCTTTATGCATCTGCGCCATAGAGCAGGACTGGGATTATTAAGGTCTTATATAGAGTAACTTTTGATGTTCAAGAGGGGACCTTGCTAACAAGTTGCTTTCTTAGCCCAAAGAAGCAGGGCTTAGCAAGAGCTATTCTTCGTTTGATCTCAGCGATGGTGTCGTTGTCGGAATTCATAGCGGAGCCTAGGTAGACAAAGTCCTTAACTACGTCACAGTTATACCTGTCAAAGGTGACGTTCTGTCCGAGACGTTGGTGCTCAGTGTCATTTTTGCTTCACAGCATATACGTAGTCTTGCCCTCATTTGCCGCTAAACCCATTTTCACCGCTTTCGTCTTAATACTTGCAAAGGCGCCACTGACATCACGCTGCTTTCTTCCAATTATGTCAATATCGTCGGCGTATGCGAGTAATTGAATAGACTTTTGTGTTTGCGCGTGTGTTTTGCACTATTCTTTCAAATGTGATTCGCATGACAGCGCATCGCCTTGTCCAAATCCTTTTTTGACATCAAAGGTCTCTATGAGATGTTTACTGACCTTGATGGAGCAGTGTGCATTTTCCATCGTCATCCTGCCCAGACGGGCGAGTTTGACAGGGATGCCAAAACTAGACATTGCTCTGTATAGCTCGTCTCTATAGATGCTGTCATACGCGAGCTTAAAATCGATAAACAGATGGCGTAGTGTGAATATTTGGTCTATGGTGGACTTTTCTGGACTGAAGCCATACTGATATGAACCTATCAGGTTGTTGACGAACGGCTTCATACATTCACACAATACGGCAGATAAGATTTTGTACGCAATGTTAGGAAGACTAATGCCTCTGTAGGACAGGACAAACAATGCTGGGGTTCCTTTCATCGGGCATACTTTCGTCCGACCATATTTTAGAGATGAGTTGGTGTATGCTCCTTACCAAGTCATCGCCTGCCGCTTTGAAGAGCTCAGCGGTCATGCCGTCCGCCCCAGCAGCTCTGGTGGACTTCAGCTTAGATAAAGCTATCTTCACTTCATCCAGGTCGGGTGGACGGAATTGTTGGTCTATATCGTCCAGGTTGAAATTTTCATTCTGCCTGACAGCGGTATTTGTTTCATCGTCACCGTTATACAGTCTACAGAAGTAATCTTTCCAGGTTCTCAGCATCGACTACGACTCTACTACGGTGTTCGTCTCCACAGGCTTAGGTTCGGGGTTTGTGTCCATAGCATGTTTTTTGGTAAAACTTGCGAATCTCATTCCTGGAGTAGCATCTCTCAATTTCCTCGACCGCGCGCTTCTCATGCTCTTTCTTTTTCCTGAGAAGCGGGTGTTCGTCTCTCCTCTTCTGCTCATAGAGCTCGTAAGCAGCTCTAGTCTTTTTTGCAGATCCGCATTGCATACTCTTTGCTTAGCTGCATGTGCTAGTTGGCATTTGTCATCAAACCAGGGGTTTAGGTGTGGTGGTCGAGTTAAACACAGCATTTCAGAAGCGGCATCGGCAAGAGTACGACATCGAATGCTTAAAGAAGAAAATAAGGAGCACGACAATGAAGATATGCAATCAATTAACAACCTATCAGATAAAGCAACTGTACATTCACATTGCATTAACCAGTAGGAGGGAGGTGCTGTTTAGTGAGTAAGAATCTCACACTACTATGAGCTACTGGCACAAAATGTTTATAAAGATTTTTTACCAACCCACGTAAAAAGAAAACAAAACTATTTTAGCCGTTTGTTTTTGTCCTGAACGATCCGATATGCTAATCTCTTAGTTTTGAGATTTCCTTTTGCTTGATAGTGACATGAAGCAGTTCATCTACGTCCAACTGTAGACAACACGGGTTTGCCGTATCTCCAGACCATAATCCCGTTAAAATTAATTCCTTGGATTCAATAAAACTTAATTTTAGATTATAACAATTGCTTCGTTGAACTCTATTGACCACTCGTTGCAAATAAGAGGTGGGATTTTCTTGAATGAGAAATAGTTTTTTGACTGCCTTTTGGCTTAATGTTTTTCAAAAACCGCATTTGGTATAGTTCTTGTCATGTTTCGGATTTTTTCGATTAGAGATTCGATCGTTTTAAGGTGTTTATTTGTTTGTTCATTCCGCAAACGATTTTCTCGAACCATAAAATCATTGTGTATCGTATTAAATAATAACTAAAATCTTTCTCTGGAATTTTTTTCATCCCCTTCCTATTCCTCTTGTTCGCCGCCGTTGTCATTCATCGGAAAGTTATGTCTTATGGACACACTGCTAATGTTTTTCTGTGATATTTCAAAAATGAGTTAACATATATACTTGTCGATTTGTGACTTCTCCTTCGGTGCTATAATGAATGTTTTTATAAAAAAGGAAATATACTCGTATATATACATATAGTATATATATATATATTTCATTTTAACGGGCAACGGTGTCCATTAGATACATTCCATATCCGTTTCGAGTGATTTTAGCTTGTTAAAAAAAATAATAAATATCTGTAGTTAGCGTTTTTATTGAAATACAAGATTTTATATTACGTGGTAATCAAAGCAGTTGGCAGGTAATGATTTAGGTTTGAAAGCTTTGAGTGCTTTGATGCCTTATTATAAAATTATATTTGTACCTTATCAAATCTTGAAAATGGCAAACAGAAGAACATTATCTGAGAAAGAATTAGGTAACATTTTATCTTATATATCCGATGATGATGATGATATTGGCTCCGAATCTGATTCTGAATTGAACACATCTCTTGCAAGTGAAGCCAAAGATGAGCAAATCGCGAACATCAATGATGACATGGAAGAGGATTCGCGGGCGAGAATATGGCTGTATCACAATAACAGCAACAAACAATGATGTACACTTAAAAAGATAATGTATGTTGGTCAAATACTCCTTTCCTGCAGGTCGCGTTCGGGCACATAATATAATAAGAGGTGTCAAGTCGTTGCACAGAGTAAATCTCCCTCAGGACAACAAGTTTATGATCCGAGAAATATTTTTTATTTATATTTGGACGCTGACATTATCAATGAAATTGTTCAATTTATAAACAAAGAAGCTGCTCGAGTCTTGGTGGAAGAAGATTGTAAGAACACAGTACTCTTAAAATGTACGCATTTTTTGGCTTGTCGCTGACTGTTGGGCAGCTCAAACAAAGTTTCGATGTTTTATGGAATCCTGTGTATGGATCATAAGGTTTGTGGACAAAACAAGTAGATCCATTCGACGCCAAAAAGATAAATTAGCTCCTATTAAGGACATTTTCAATAAAATAAATACTAAACTTTTTAAGCAAGCATTTACAAAGTAATTTTTAAAAGAAGAAAAATTATGGAGGTAAAAATGCTACTTACTTTATGATAATTAAATTCAGATATAAGGTATTTTCTGTATTTTTCACAGTAATGTAGTTGACCAGTCTGTTCTAATCGCTACTGGTTCCTCCATTTAGTACATTTATGGGTTCGCCCTCATTCAGATTTGCTTTTCCAAGGAATCTCACCCTAAATTCGTTTAATACGGGACATCTGCCTATAAAATGGTAAATGTTTTCCCCTTCTCTCACGTTACACATGCTGCATAGAGTTGAACGGTTGCCTAAAAATCTACTTCCATTTAGGGAGAGCAGATCGCATCTAGCTTTGAAGATCCACGTAATTTTGCTAATATTGAAATTCTCTGAGAGATAGAATTGTCCTTTAGTCCAGGGACTTGTAAATTCTTGAGCTACTTTTCCTCGCTCTCCGTTCTCCGTTCCCTTCATTCGTTCAAGAAGCTGCGGGTTTTTACTATTCCAGTATTTTTCTCGTTGCAAGTTCATATCCCAGTGTAGACCAAATCTATTTGCAATAAAATTAATCTCTGTCACCCAAAAAAGTTGTTTTTCAAGAACAATTTTGGTAAATTTATGCGGTAGTCTAGCTTCGTTGTATTTGAAAATTGTTTTCATGACATATCGTAGATGTAGATCCAATGCAAAGAAATGCCCATCTTCAACTCCCGTCTCAATCGACAAGGCTTAATTTTGAGTGTCTGGAGGTAGTTTCAAAATCCTTTTCAAAAAATAGCATTGTAGCTTATCAATTTCTTCAAGCTGTCCATAACCCCACACTTGAGCACCACAGGTTTGGAAAGCTCTGCATATAGTCAGACAAACTTTCTATTTTGCACTTAGAGTTATATTTCTCTTACTCAAAAAGCAATTCCAAGTTGCGTTGATGCTGTTCTTAGCTGCAGTACTTCTTTTTCTACATGTTTTGCAAAACTCATTTTTAGAGTGAGAAGTACACCAAGATAGGTATACTGTGAGACAATTTAAATTTCTTCCCCTTTAAAAACCCACTTTTCCTGCCTGCCTGCCACCATTTCGGAAAACCATGATTTCTGATTTAGAAAAGTTCACTTCTAAACTCCATTTTTCGCAATACTCTTCAAAGCGGTCTATCATCCGTTGTAAGGTTTTAATATTGTCCATTAGGATCACCATTTCGTCAGCGTACAGCAGTACCCTTATATTTAAAAGCTCGTTATTGGGAAAAGCAAAGGCGATAGTAAGCATCCTTGCCTCACCCCAGAAAAGGTTTTAAAGTATTCAGATAGCTTCTTTCCCGTCCACACCGGAAATTGGGTATGTGAATATATGCATTCCAGCTGATTAACAAATGTAATTGAAACTCCTATTTGACGTTACTTAAATATCAGCAAACTCCTCGGGATTTTATCAAAAGCTGCCTTTAAATCTACGAAGAAGGCCAACATGCCAACATGATGTGTACAATACATGCAAGGTTGTATATGTTATCAACTGTAGAATATTTTCTCCTGAAGCCAGCCTGGTACTCTGTTAGAATGCTATTTCTCTCCGCCCAAGTATATAGCCTATCATTTAGGACCCCTATCATGATCTTCGATATGCAATTCATAAATAAAATGCCCCTGTAGGTGCTTGGGATGTAAACATCACCCTTTTTGAAAATCGGCCATATTATGGATTTAGTGAAAGCATCCTCTAATCTACATTTATCTAATATTCCATTATATCTGATTGCTAGTTTTTTCCTATCTTCTCCTGGGGCTTTGTTTACCTGAGCATATCTCACCAACATTTATTAAAAAAAACACTCCCCCAGACTTTTTTAATCATGTTACATAATTATATTTCAAACAGAAACACTAGTACACATTTCCCGATGATGTCGTTTAAACGAGATCGCGCACTCAAACGAATGTTGTAAGCCGACGCCATTCAAATAACATCTTCAAGCAATGGTAAGAAGAACAGAAGAAAGGGAACAGAGCATATGGTATTGGCAAATATTAATGGGCAATAATAGGCTACTCACTCTTTCTACGTAGGTTTTTTAGTTACGTCACCATTTGACCTTCCCTTTCCCTAATTACGTCACCAATTGACCTCCCCTCTAACGTCTACAGTTAAATCCTCCCATTAATCCCGTTGATCATGTGCAGGCCACATGCACCAATAAAACACGAGCAACCATTTTTTTCCCATATCCTGCACAAGCGAAATCCATTTAACACCTGCACAAACAAGCTACATTCCATTCCCACGGGAGGAAGCTAGATGCAGAGTAATCATTTTTTATGCATAAATATACCTGTGGAAAGGTTCAAGAAGACACTTCATTGTCACACTTCATTGTTACATTTCAAACTGATTTTAAATAAATAAAGATATATTTTTTTGCTCCTCCGCTGGACCAGCAACTTAATTGGCGCAGTCGGTAAAAGCGAGAAAAGTTCGTTTTAAGAACTCGCAAAAGTTCGTTTAAGAACAAGAAAAAAAGAGTCGTTAAAGAATCTACATGGAAAAGTGTGTGTAACCAATAGTGGCAAGTAGACAAAATAAAATAAACAAAAACGCAAAAGTTCGGTTTAAGAACTCGCGAGTGTTCGATAAAGAACAGAAAAAATAAAGATTCGTTAAAGAATATACACGGAAGAGTACGTGTAACCAATTGGAAAATTTAGTGGCAAATGGACAAAATAAAATAACCAAAAACGCCCCAAGAAGAAAAAATAAAAATAAAATAAAAAATATAAAAGCGCAAGTGCAGTGGTCTTAAACACAAAAACACTAAAAAGTGGCGAAAAAACAAAAGAGAGACTTGAGAAACGAATGGGACCGTCTCAGAAGAAACCTTTTCGACGCCCGAAGAACGATGGCAACAGATCCTGTTAATAAGTAAGTCTAGTTTTAGATCCCATAAAATATCTTAACTCTCTGCCTATATATGATGGCAGTAGAGACGATTTATGTAATATTATAGATCTAGTGGATCGAATCTATCCAACACTGGGGAAATATGACCAGGTTAGCCAAAAATTATATCTTGATGTATTAACAAATAGATTAGTTTTAAAAGCCCGAGAGGCTTTAGAAATTAATGTCGTGAAAAATTGGGATGATAGAACAATTATATGACGACCTTACAGGTCTGCAATACAAAAGTATCAAAGTGTCCGGAGTTTTATGATAGTACGAGTATAAAGCGCATACTTAGAAGATTAAATAACAAAACTAGGATAAAAAGAGGTAGTGATTCACTAGAGCTGGAACAAAATTGTTAAATACCTTTAAGACTATTTACAAGGAAAATTCCGGAACGGATTAGGGGACTTCTTCATTGCAGAAACCCCGAAAACAAAGTTCAGAAATGCTATATTAAATTAATATTACTCATTTTTTTATTTTTATTTCTTTTTAATGAAATAGTAATAGTAGTAGTAATAGTAATAAGACTAGAATTGGTGGTATTAAATTATTTTGTTTTCGTCATTTTCTTCGGTAATATCCAGATGAAAGTCAGACTGCTCGAGGAAGCAAATTAATTAAGTCCTGTTTTTTTGCATCACTTATTTTATTTGGGCGGGCAATGGCAAACTCCCGAAAGCAAAATTGCCTACGAAAAGGCTTCTAAGGAGTGCAGTTCGGACTCGGCGATAAACCGTAGGCCCCGCTCAGATATGCCAAAAATGATAACATGAGCAACACAAATGAGTGTCAAGAAGCTAGGCCATGGCCCATATCGGGCTGCCAGCGCCAGAGTGTTTTTTTTTTATTTTATTTGACTGATGGTTAAGCACTTCCAAAATACTGACAGCCGCGTTTTTGGACATTTTACGTTTCATTAACATCCAATGAATTTTTGTAATATATAACACCCGGAGATCCATTCAAATATCGAAGCCACCTTATAACTGTTCAATTGACTTTGATATTACTTTCGTCAACTTTTCGAAAAATGTGTTTATTCTTCACAAGTGAAGAGAAGTTCCAAAATGTTTTTTGAGTCATCTCGTTCACTAAAAACTTACTTTTGCATCCAACCCCTCTGGCGAATTGATACCAATCTCTAGGGTAGTATGCGTATGCATATGCATAAGAACAAGAAATTTGTGAATATGTTCAAAAGCTGAATTGCTTTGGCACTCTCCAGATACCATCAGAAGCATCATTGCCGCAACCATTTTATTTTTATTTTGCTTAAAACAGTTATCACTACAAAGGATGACATTTTTGATATCAGATGGTGTGCAAACAAGCAATAAGAAACTTCATTCCCTCCTCTATTAGCTATACCCTCATGCCACATATAGCAGTTGGGAGGACACAATCATGCATGGTCAAATTGAGGGTATACAATTGCCTTTTATAGAAGGAAACAGAAGACTGAAGAAACGGCGTGGGCAGACACAGCTGAAGGTCAAAAGCAAATATCTTTATAGTAGGAAGTTGTCTTGCAGTCTCAATATCATTCTTTTTTGACTCATAAGCAGAATCTACTTCCGTATGGCGTTGTTTTTGTTTTGTCTCTATGTCTTGCAGATCAGTCCCTGTTGCAGCTTTAACTTGAATAGCAAATGTGTCGCATTTCGTACAGGTGTCAAGCTTTGGTTTTTTAAATTTGCTATTCAAGCCTAGCATATCCCCAACTATAATTGTACTTTGAGACTTAATTTCCGTATTGCAGTTTTTAGAAACCGGTCTGTTTCACATAACGTCATCTTGAAACACTTTTAGTAAACTTGGGTTCTGTACCCTCGTATTTGTAGGAAATAACAATATGTGAACTTACGATTTCGCGGGGCTTTCAAACTTTTGTTTAGGCGTGCTGTTTTTTAATCGTTAACTGTTATGAGTCCTAGTACGAAAGCGAGTGTGAAATTATAATTACCAAGCTGCCAATATTGTTCAAAAATAAACTGTTGCTCGGTTGTTGATATTTTCTCCTTGCATTTGCGTGCACAATCCATTAATGATTTCATTTCTTTTCCTGAAATTACTTTCCCGGTTTTAGTTTTATATCTTTTTACAGAGTTTCACTTCTGATGTCTTGTATTTCGAGTTTTGTCAATATTTTCTGTCTGTTTTTGAAGTAAATTTTGTTCTACTCGTGACCCTTTTTCCTCAAGATCCGAATCAGAAACGAATTCGTGTGACTGCCGAAAGTCTAAGTTGTCTCTTCTTCGTAAGACTTTAATTCGCACTCTGTGGCTCCTTTTAAGTTGGATACATCTATTGGAGAAAATCCATATGCAAAGCTAGAACGTGTTCCTTGAGCAACAACTGGCAAAAAAATTCAGTTTCAATTTTATGACTGTGAGCAGTTTTCCCATGAATTTCTGCATTCTCCATTGATGTTGCGCAAATTGTAATTAGATCATTTGTATCTGTATTTAAGTGCAATAGTTAATATCTTCGGACTCAAAATCTTTGTACTTTTTTACCCAAAACATAGTACGTGCCATTTTTGTATCATTTTGTCGAAAAATGGACATATCAAGTTATGAAATGTTGTTACAGAGAAATAGATAAATAATGACATACCTGTATCAGTGTCTCCATTTCACTGATATGATGGATGACCTACAACACTTTTAACCCATTCCGCCACTAACAATATGACATAATTTGTTAATTAAAAACACTATTTAATTATTACAACTTTTATTTCAAAGAAACCTTAACACTAAATTTCAAATACAATCAAAACGGTAGAACATAGAACTATAATTTTTTGTTGTTTTTTGGATATTTTTTTAATCTTCATCTCCAGGCAGTTTTGGAACGGTATGGTATTTTTTGAAACATTCTGACATGTGGAGAGCCACTAAAAATTTCTCACATTCCCATCGTGATTCACTTTTCTTTTTCAGTAATGAACACATTTTACAAATCCTGGACGGGTTTCGTTTGACAGGATTTAGAGGAATTTGTCTAGGGAAATGTGCCCATTGTACAGCGTGTAATCGTAAAGGGCATGCTTTTCCAGGTGCCCTTCCTTGCCTCTTATATGGTGGTAGCGTAATATTCTCTAATATGTTTTCCGCAATACCTGTCCTATAGTCGCTATATGTCAACCTTTGCATATTAGACATATTTTTATGCAATGCATAGGTATTATATAAGGCCATGCTGGCCAAAAAAAACAACATTTTTTTGTATCCTCCGCATTAGTGGAAAGGAAGCCAAGCCTTGGTCATTTTCTTTCCCTCCAATATGACCTCAATGTATTCTTCTTAACCTGACTTTGGAGTATACAGATCACAAAAAATGTTTTTATTTCATCTGCAGATACATCAAACCACTTTTCATCAGATTTTGTTGTGTGCAAATCTGTTAGTTTCATCTGCAATCATTTGGAAAAAATCATCGCCAAAAACTATTTTATAGATGTCGTCCTAAATTTAGTTCTGCCAAGCTACATAAGCCTGGTTCTCCAGTGAACTGAGTCTGTATTTCAAATCCATTCCTCATTTTTGCTTTTTTGCTAAGTAGCTCGTAATATACTTGTTGTTGTATTGAACTGTCATTTGACAGTTCAGAATCACTATTTGAACACTCCAAATTGTTTTTCGAAGTTGGTAAATCATTTAAATCACTAGCACATTCTTCAATTTCATTTTCACTACAACTTTCGAGAAGCAATTGTTCCATTTCAACTTCATTTGATAAAATATTACGAGCGCGACGAGATCGTTTACTACTATTGGCAGCCATTTTGGTAACACTGTTGGTTGTCAAAATACAAGTTAAAAATAATACGTAAAAGACTTTAGTATTTATATTTTTTCATCAAGATATCATTCGTAATTATTTTATCAACGATACTCGTATTTACATGAATAAAGTTGTTGTCAATGAATTTTTATGTATGAAATGATTACGCAAAGACAGACCGGTGTTTCGCCGGCTTGGTGCCTTAATACCATAATATAGTTAACCGGCGATTCGCTTGCTACATACGTCAATGGGTTAAGAGCGCAAGATTCAGCATTTTCCTTGCTCTTTCCATGCCACTTCTTTAATTACTACGATACTTATGAATATAGAACCTGTTAACAGAACACCCAATAGCTAACTACTCGTATTCTCTACTGCTTATCACTTCAGCATAGAACGAGCACTTAAAATCCCCGTAAATACTCGTATGTTTCCAAATTCCGTTACTTAGAGCGCAATAAAAAAATGTCAGCAATCTTTTTTTCCAACTTTGTCAAGAAAATATTTATTTGGAATGATTTTTGGACGAAAATATTAGACGTAAATGTACTTACGCTGTTATTTTCTACCCAATTTCAAATCTCTATACATGAAAATCAATGTTTGTTTGTTTCTTAAATGGTAAGAAATAGAGCACTGATGGCTTTGGCAATTTTGTTCAGAATTCTGTGAAAAGGATTATACTATATACAAAAATCAATGTAGGTTTGTCCTTTATAGACTCTTAAATGGTAAGACATAGAGCACTGATGTCTTTGGCAACTTTGTTCTGTGAATTTTGTGAAAAAGGTTTTGGTACCATTTTTTAATTTTTTTCTTTTCTTCATGCAAAACTTTATTAATAGTCACAATTATATTGACCGGACACATGATTGATGAGTTACAATCGAAAATGTTTATTTTTTGATCTATTTTTGCAAAAATTAAGAAGTAACTTAGGGAAAAATTCTTGAAAATATTGAAAGCTATAATTTTTGTGAAGGCATTTTTCCGATTGTAAGCACGAGTCACGAGATAAAGAGCAAAAGTACTCAAAATCTTCTATTCAGTGTATTAAAAATTTTAACTAAATATCAAACGAATAACTCGGTTCAGATTTTGTGAGTTTTTCATACAGTTAACACATTAACCGTAGACCCGTATAAATATAAAATATCAAACGAATAACTCGATTCAGATTTTGTGAGTTTTTCATACAGTTTTCCCACACTAACCATAGACCCGTATCTCTGGCAATCAGTGCCCTAAGCGGATTTCAATTCAAATTCTAATATATATCTTACACTGACCCACAAAAACATAGATAGTAGTGTTTTGGATTATAAAAATTTATCATTGAGAAGTTTGATTTGTTATTGTTATTTTAACAAGTGTGTAAAGATAATGACCCGAAAACCATATCCCGGGCACTACTAATTGCTTTCAATATGATATCTGCCCTCCGATGACATGAAAAGGGTTTTATGAGTAGTTTCCGGTCGCGAGTAGGGTAACCCGATCATTAGGTTAGTAACAAGAATGGACAAAAAGAATCCTAGACAAGCAGCTCCGCAAATTGAAATTGAAGATTGAGTAAAAGGATTCATTTCATATCAGAAGTTCGAGTGCGAGTTAGTGAGTTAGCGCAAATAACAAATATTTTTTTATACGGCGACTGGAATTTTTGTGGGATACGTGTCTATAGTTAAATCATATATGCTTTGCTCTGCTTTTCAATATTGAATTTTTGTATTTTTTTTTAATTGATTGGAAAACATTATTATTGACAACAGTGATAGTCCATTCGGTGTATGAATACACGTATCGAATATACTTTTCATCTACTTTTAGTACATTGTTTTTGGTGAGTATTTCATGGAATTTTCCTACATTGCATCGTCAATGGAATTAAATTAAATTTAAATAGCTTTGCAATGCCGAATTTTTGTATATTTTTCCAGTTTATTTCAACCCATTTGCCGATAAAATTCGTCAACAACATTTGTTTCAATTGCTTTAGAATAATACTAATTTTTTGTATTGAAAACGGCGGCATTTTAGATTGCGATTTATATTTATAAAATATGCCTCCCACACGAGCAGCGATGGATAGAAATACGCCTGAAGCAAAAAAGAAAAAGCAGTTGCGAACCTCAGAATCTGACGAGCAGCGTGAGCAAAGACTCGAAGCTCAACAATTACGCACAGTGGAAACCCGTTCGTCTGAAACAAGCGAGCGACGTGAGCAAAGACTTGAAGCCCAACGATCATTCATGGATGCCATTACTGGAGCTGTCTGCGTTCTATTATGATCAAAATTATGATTACAATCTTCATCCAAGTGTTGTTTTTGGGAAAATGAATAAATTATGCGTGCATTGTAAAGCACTAAAATTTAAGAGTGAAACACATGAAATGTGCTGCGCAGTTGGGAAAGTTAAATTACATCCACCGCCTGATCAATTATCGACATTGGTACCAGGTTACACAACCCAATCGAAGCATTTCTTGGGAAACATTCGGAAGTACAATTAGTTTTTTTATTATTATTATTAATTCTTATTATTAAGTAAAAAGTTACAATAATAATATAAAAAAGAATATATAGCGCTAGCTACCACGGCTATCGGCTAGAAACTTGTTTTACCAATTGACATCGTTCGGCGCAACAAATTTTATACGCGGGAATTACATGCCAACCCGCAAAGTGCAGGGCCAAATTTATCATCGTGCTGGGTCGTTACTACCACTTCCAGACGCAGATCACAAATTTCTTCAGATTTATTTTATGGGGAACATAGATGATAGAAGAGCAATTGTAGCTGAACTGCAAACTTTATTCGATCAACACAACGAATTGATTCAACTGTTCAGAACTGCCCTTGAATGAATGCCAGCTGACGATTAAAAAGTTGTAATTCCTGCAGATAACGCACCCGTTGGTCAACAAGCAAGACAATATAATGCTCCAGCGATTGATGAAACAGCAATCGTTATAGTTGCCCAAGAACTCGAGACACGCGATATTATTCTCAATCGCAGAAATAGTAAGGTCCAACGAGTCCCAGAAACGCATCGCTCATACGAGGGAGAAGATATCATTTCGGAATCAAAATGAGAAATCCGCTAACCGATGCAGAAACAAATGAGAAAGTCAGTGCTATGAATTACTATTCGTATCGGCTAATGATACGTGAAAATGCTGATAATCACATCCTGAAATTTCGTCAATTGTTCCACCAATATATTGTCGATATGTATGTGAAAATCGAAATCAAACGACTTCTCTACATTCGCTTGAATCAAACTAAGCTGCGCTCGGAAGAGTACATCCATTTATGCGATGTAGTTGTTAGAGATGGCAACGTCAATCCCATTGAATTAGGCAAAATGGTCATACTTCCATCTTCATTCACACGAAGCACACGGCACATGCACGAATACGCGCAAGATACGATGTCATATGTTCGCTCATATGGCCGACCTGACTTACTCATAGCGTTCACGTGCCATGCTGCATGGGATGAAATTAAAGAACTTTTGTTGCCCGCACAGTCACCTTCAGATCGTCATGGCATCACGACCCGCGTCTTCAAACAGAGATTGAAAACATTGATGGATTTGATGGTCAAGCACCATGTTTTTGGGAAGACGCGTGGTTGGATGTACTCAATCGAATGGCAAAAATGTGGATTGCCACATGCACGTGTTTTGATTTGGTTATTCGAAAAATTCACGTCAAATCGAATTGACCAAGTCATCTCAGCAGAAATACCCAATGCCGAGACGAGAAGGCCAAATTGTAGCTTACGAGTATTTTTTTTCTCTTTTCAAAAATTATGTAAAATCATTTCTGGCTTATGTCGACTTAAGCCACCTTACCTCATTTGTATAACTTTTTTCTGTCCCTGATACCTTTCCCTATTCTGGTTTAGCTTTAGGGTCGGCAATTATTGCTTCTTTAACGTCCTTTTAACAGTGGAATGGTATTTTTGTTATTAATTTGTCTTGCCATATGAATTTTATGGAAACGTCTCGCATTAAGTTTATTTATAACTACCAGTCTTTCAGATAATCTAGCCTTTCTATATCACTATTGGGTGTATAAGTATTGGTTTAGTAATGTGAAGTTCGACTTCTTGTTCTCTTAAAAAATCCTTTAACCATTTTGACTCAAATGCATTAACTGCTATATATTTTGATTTTTTACCGAACTTAGAAAAATATTCCTTCAATATTTGTATCTCTATGTCCAGTTCCTGTGTGCCAAAGAGTTAGCGTGTAGTATACGTTTTTCGTGAGTTTTTCTGTCATAGTTAAAAATATTAACATATGAATAATTTTGTTGGGTCTGAATGGTTTTTAACTAATTTTTCATTTGGCTTTTAATACGAGGGCGGGTCAATAAGTCCGTGACTTTTGGATTAAAACACAGATTTTTTGATAAAAAAATAATTTTATTTTTCAACGTAGTCTCCCTTGAGCTCTATACACTTTGTCCAACGCTTCTCCAATTTTTTTATCCCTTCCAAAAAAAATGATTTGTCGAGGTCCTCAAAATAGGCCTTTGTTTGCGAGATGACTTCATCATTGGAGTCAAATCTTTTTCCGCCAAGCCATTTCTTCAGGTTTGGGAACAAGAAGTAGTCGCTCGGAGCCAAATCTGGAGAATAGGGTGGAAGAGGGACAAATTCATAGCCCAATTCATGGATTTTTGCCATGGCAACTGCACATGTGTTTGTGGTCGACTGTGAGCAAACGCGGCACCCATCTTGCGGAAAGCTTTCTCATGCCCAAGTGATCGTTCAAAATTGAAACCACTGAGCTATGCGAGATCCCTACGGCTTCCACAATCTCTCGCACTTTCAATCTTCGGTCGGCCAACACCATATCGTGAATTTTTTCGATTGTTTCGGGTGTAGAGACAGACCTCAACTGGGCGTCCAGGACGTTCGGCATCTTCAGTGCTTGTACGGCCACAACGAAATTCAGTAAACCACTTTTTTACCATTGAAATCGATGGTGCAGAGTCCCCATAGTATTTATCAAGCTTAGCCTTGGTCTCGGTAATGGTTTTTTTTCGCAAGAAATAATGCTTAATAAGCACACGAAATTCACTTTTTTCCATTTTCTCCTCAAATTAGTGAGTAGTCTGATAAAAATAGCTGTCAAACACAAACTAACTGACGCAGCAAGTTTAAATTTTGACAGGAGTCAACTGACAGATGCCTGTTGACAGGAGCAGTGTTGCTGTTTCAGTAAAGAGGTCAGAAATTCAAAAAGTCACGGACTTATTGACCCGCCCTCGTAGTTTGCGTACATATTTAAGTTCTAATTATTGTGGAACGCTCGCTGTTGCTCAACTATAGCTCGTCGGATTGCTACCCTTACCCTTTTTACATCGTGCCTTAATAAAAAAAACAAAACAACGCCCATGTTCTGCACTCCTTTCTATGTGAAATTAACCACCAAAAGTGGAATTAGGTGTTCTTCATTGCGAACGAAATTATGCATTATGAATAATGTTTTCGAAATGTTCCGTGTTACACTCGAAATGTGAAACAGCAAATTCGTTTTTCGAACATGGAATTTAGTGTTCTGCATTTCGAAAACCTTTGTTTTCATGTGAATTGCATTCACTAGAGTTTTGCGTTGTGAATTGAATTCACATGCCTTTGTGTAGTGAACTTGCATGGTAGGTGTGATGACCAGAAGCATTTTAAAAAATGTGAGTAAAAAAATATATGAATTCCCTTTAGTGTATTAAAAGAACTGATTTATTTAGGAGAAAACACAAAAATCAAAGCAAAGGAATATTCTCTTAAATTTCATGGAAGAAAATCAAGATTTTGCAAAGGGGTTTGTTAAAAGAGACAAAGCGCATTCTGAGGAATTGTGGAGCAAGTTAGTACGTTAAGTGAAGGTCCTCCAACTGAGGATGTATCAGGATGGAAAAAGGTAAGAATTTGTGAAATTTTTGTTAGGTGTGGATGGACTGGCAGATAAATATAAGAAAGCAACTTGCTCACAGTAGGGAACTAAAAAGTAGGTACCGGATATGACGCAAACAATATTCAACCAATTTCAGCAACAGTAAATAAGGTACCATCGCTAAAATCACAGGATACCTGATGGTATCCAGGGTACAACTGCTTTCGGTGCCGAGAATACTTCAAGCAATATTGTTGTCGCCGAAACCTTGGAACTAACTCCCAGCCAACTTCACAAGTTTTAAGCGGCAAGGAAAACAGAAATGTAAATAAAAACCAAATTAGGGATACGAACATAAATAAATATATGGATGTTCAGGAAGTTACACTAAAATGTACTACATATCCGAACGACACTCCTTAGAAGCTTTTTCGTAGGCAATTTTTTATTTTCGGGAGTTTGCCATTGCCCGCCGAAAGGGGACCCAGCCAGGAATCGAACCTAGACTCTCTGCGTGATAGTCCAATGAGCTAACTATCGCGCCATCGCCATCGTTTAAGGATACACATCGCTATGTATGTTTTTGGGAAGGTTTTGAAGAAGTCTTGAAAGACCATCAGCATTCTGCAACTTCGCCCCGGCTTTATATTTCATTTTGCAGTCATATCCTGAAAGAAACAGAATCCATCGATGAAAGCGAATAGACATAGTGCTACTTAAAGCTTTCTGATCCCCCAATAAGCCTTCCAATGGCTTATACTGTTCGTATTCGTATACCACAAACTTATAGCCATAAACGTACTTATGGAATCTTTTGATAGAGAAAATAAAGGCCAGAGCCTCTGTGTTACTGGGAGTAATATCGTTCAGCTGAGCTTAACGTAGAGGAAATCATATGGCACGGTTTCTCGATTCCGTTATCCACAATGCTTAAAATCGCACCCATATGGTGAGGCATCACATGCAATAACCAACGGTAAACTTGAATTAAAATGAGTTAACAAATTGTTATCAACTAACAGTAGTTTACTTGTTTCAAATGCCTCTTCCCTGGTCCACGTAAAAGAAACATCTTTATATACACTTTTCCCAATTAATCTTTACCCTGTACTCTTCTAACCGTCTTAAGACTGAAAATAACTCCTACTTACAATCGGCTAGGGACTTACCTGCGACCAGAATATCGTCTTAATAGACTGTTACACCTTCAAGATTCTGAAAACATGGTCTTTTGAGAAATCATGGGTGCCGAAGACACACCAAACGGTATTCTTAAAAATGTGAAAAGTCCCTAGTGCGGATTTATAGCTAAGTACTCTCTCGAGGTTTCGGTAACGGATAGCTGCAGGTAAGCGTCTTTTAAATCTGACGAACAAAATATAGAGTATCCCCCCAGTTTCACAAGAATTTCATCTATCAATGGTAAAAGATATACATCTGGATAAATAGTGACTTTAAAATTCCCACATAGCCGTACCGTCTTGTCCTTTTTTAAAATACATACTCGTACTATGGGAGCTGCCCACTTTTTGTATCTCAGCTCTTAAGCTTATGGGTGTGGCATATGGATTGAAAAACTTTGGCTTTGCATTTGACTTCAAAACTATTTCCGCTTAAAAATCTTTCATTGGCTCGTTGGAACTTATAAAGAGTTTGGGAAACTTATCTTTAATTTCACCCAAAATTTCATAATCTACACTATTTTGCAAGACATTTACCTTGATCTCACTGCCAAAAAATGTTCTCCAATGAGGAAACATCACGTCTATCCAGTTTCTTCCAAAAAGAGGCTTCAAGTTTTTTCCCGAATCGACCATCTAAAGGTAGATTGTAAGTATTTTGTACCGTGTCAGTTATTACCCCATGTATGTTGACCTTTTCACCTGTTAATACCTGAGGAGGAGGATGTATCGTATGCGAAGCACACGAGTATATGTAGTGTATATGTAGTAGTATTGGGTTTGCTCTTGTCACCGTAGTGCTACTGCGCGCACGAAAATGACTCGGGCATTCGGTATAGATTCGGATAGCGAAATAAACGGTTGGGTTTTTAATGAGCGAGTCTCTTTTTCCCAACGCAAAAATATGTTGTGTTTTATTTTTACTATTCGGTTTATCTCATCCTGAACATTTGGTCCATGTCGAGCCGGATAGAATCAGTGAAGGATAGAATCAGGAAGGAAGTGCAAACAGCGGAATGAAAAAGGATAAGTATAATTATTTCATCATATTAACATATTAGTATAGACAGTAGACAGCGTCACACATACATTCAAACAGCACGAAGAGTAATTTAGCAGAATCACAAGTTTCTCAAATAACGGGCCAGAGATAGGAGAATAATGAACAAGCGAAAACAGTTAGACAGCCGATGGATGTGCGCACTCTGAGAAGTCAATTCACTTTCGTCACTTTCGTGTGATACTTATAGAGTTTTGTTTTTTTCTCTCCTTTTTTGCCTTTTTTTTTAAAACAGCAAGATTGCATGTAAGTAAATACAGTCCACAATATTTTAGCAATGCCAGCATGGATAGCGTAGAAGTAATTAGTGGAAAGTGAAGATTATATTATCTTAGTATAGTTTAACGAAAGTGGCAAACAAACAAACGAATAGTATCTTTTGGCGAAAGTGTGCAAGTGGAGTCGATTCATGTGCGTTTTTCCTTTTTCTTTTATTCTTCGTGCACACAGCGGATAGTGAAAGGGTGACGATGGCTGCATTGCGTTTTGTGTGTATGTCGTTTTAGGCTGGTTCTCCTTATCTCGGTTTGTTGATTTTTGTCAAAAAAACTAGGGGTGGATTTCACAAAAATACCTACACGGTATGAGCATGTGCGAACACGATTCTCGATACTGCGATGTAGCGGCGCCGTTGTTCTGCCTTTTTGGTCAATGTGCAGCTGGCTAGTTACGAACAGCGACGCAAAAGATTGAATCGATTCCGGGAACAGATGAGCGATTTTTCTGTGGTGTCTCCCCTTTGGCTGAGCACAACGGCAAGTTGTACAGTTTTAACATGCGCATGTTACAAAGGGGGAAAGTGATTACAGCGGAAAGTCCGAAAATTCACAAGAGATGAAATTCGATGATTCACATATGTATTTGGTACCTACCGTACGGAATAGAAAGCCTACTTGCAAGTTAGCAGTGTGCTAGTTGAGGGTTGCGACGAACGAACTTCGCACTCCCAAAGAACAGTTATGAATCTTCACAAGAAAACCAGAAGCAGAAGATTTACCGTTTGTTTTGCCGGACAGTCACAGCACGTGTACGAGTACACATACATATACATATGTATATACGTACATATGTGCATAATTATACTCGTAGTAGGGATTAGTTTGTAATTAGCTCGTTTGATACGAATTCATTTGGACAGAAATTAGTGCAGCCATAATATTTCTTTCTTTTTGTTCTCTCTCTCTCTCTCTCGTTCACAGTTATGCCTAACATGAACATACATGCAGCGTGGATGGGAGCTATCCGTCGCCTAGCTGTGTATGTTGGGAAGGAAGATTTCCGCAATGCCGATTGTGAAGAACTGACGGTCCGCCTCGAACGCCTGGAGGAGTCATGGACTCGCTTCAACGAAGTCCATGTGGAGATATTGGCGGCGATAGCAGACAGTAATATTGATGCAGCGGAAGAGAAAATGGTGGCTGCAGAGACGTTGTATTATACCGCCAATACAGCGATCCGACGTCGATTGGGAAAATTGAGCCAGCAAGAGACAGCGCAACAGATACCAGCGAACCAGCCCCAGCAAGCGATAGCGGTACAAGTACAGATGCCGATGTTGCAGCATGACATCCGGAACACATGGGGCGAGTTTGATGGCTCGCTCACTAAATGGCAATGCTTCCACGATAGATTCGTTGCAGCTATACCACCTATGACACCAGCGTACAAATTCTCGTACCTAAAAAAAACTTTGCCCGGAAAAGTAGCGCGAACCATGGGCGAATGGCAGCTCACGGACGAAAAATATCACGAGGCTTGGGAACGCCTAAACCAGCTGTACGATAGAAAGTACTTGACATGTCGAGAGCTTCTGCGCCAGTTTATCAGGTTACCAGTATTACAGAATAGTCCGCGATCGGCTCACCTACAGCGAATGACTAACGTCACCCATGAGACAATGCGCCAGCTAAGAGCCCAAGGATTGCCAGTCGAACATTGGGACATGTTCATCGTTCATATGCTACACGAACGCCTGGATAGTGAGACAGCGAAGCAGTGGGATCTACAGCGCCAGTCTGAGACTCCGACAGCCAAACAGCTACTGAAGTTTTTGAACAAACAAGCAGCTGCAATCAGCAACCTAATGGGCAGTCGCCCTTTCCGCTCGACAGAACATGACACCAGCATACGATCGAATCGCTCCGACAAAAATAGATTCGATCGCTTCGAATGCGAACGCACGAGCCAGCCAGCAAGTAAGGTAATCCAGCAAACAAGAGCGCCAGCCAGCATACAGGGTCCGTCGGCGAACTCCAACATAAGAGCAAGCAGCGGCTTAGCTGCACGCCGTCATAGGTGCGAGGTCTGCAACGAGGAGCACCAGCTGTACAATTGCGAGCAATTCAAAGAACTTAATCTGCGCGCACGGAAGGACTTCGTTAGAACCAGGGCTCTGTGCGAAAATTGCCTTACGAAGGGACATCAAGCGGATGGTTGCTGTCAAGGACCGTGTCCTCGTTGCCCTGACAGGCAAATGCACAACAGCGCTCTGGGCCCATCTAAAGAAGTAAGGGAACCAGTGGCTATCATGCCAATCCAATACGCAAGTGAGAGAGGCAAGTGCAGACACCGTCTACCATGACTTGAAGCTACAGCAGTCAAGAAGAAGAAGTTAGCCAGCGAAGGGGATTCTCCTCAGAGGAGAAACGCAACCTTATCGACGAAAGACAGACAGCGTTACAAGACAAGCTAGAAAACAGACTTTATAACCGAAAGTGTAAAAATATAAACAATCAGAAGCGACAGCGGCTTTAATGCCAACAGTGATTGTAAGAGTACTGTCCAACAGTAGGCTTTGGGGACCAGTACGAGCGCTGTTGGATTCTGGCGCACAGCCGAATCTGGTGTCTCACAGCATTCCGCATCTACTGCAGATTACAGCGACGCCTTCAGCTATAGGGATGAATGGTAATCCCATTCGATTGCGTAAGCGGGTGACAGTACGGATAGTGCCCTGGTTCGATTCCGATTCATACATAGAAGATGAATTCTGGATCCTACCAAGGGAATCAAATTGGACTATCTTTACACCACAGGTAGATTTGCAGCCGGTAGTGAACGATTCTGATCTCCCATTGGCCGATCCAGCTTATTGGCGGAGAGCTCAGTTTGGCATTTTGTTGGGTGTCAAATTTTTTGCCAAAATAGTGGTCAATTCAGTTCCATGCAATATAGGGGACATAGTATTGATTGGGACAGCATATGTCACAGTGGTATTTGGTGCCCATCCATTGAATACGGACAGTGAAACAGGTGACGTTTTGTCAGCAGCAAAGTGTGTTGAAATGGATAGTTTGGACAGCATGGTAAGACAGCTTTGGGAAATAGATCAAATCGGCTTACAGCGAGTCAGAACGAAAGAAGAACAAGAAGTCGAAGACAACTTTGTCTGGACAGCACGACGTGACTATGAAGGCAGATTCGTCGTTACAATTCCTTTGAAACCAGGTACGAAAGATATTGGAAGTTCGAAAGGAACAGTGTTAAGGAGATTTATGTATTTGGAAAGAAATTTAGATAGGGATCCAGCCTTAAAAGAGAAATATGTTGACTTCATGCGAGAGTATAAATCCGAATAGCACGACAGCAATGGGACTTGCAACGTATATTCTGGCGTGAGTCACAGAATGAAAGGTTATACGAATATTGGCTAACAGTTGTCACATACGGTATGACATCGTCGGCACACAACGTTGTGCGAGCCGTCATACAATGTGGTCGCGATGCTAAGGAATCATTTCCTGATGCTGCGCAAGTAATCGAAAATGACCTATACATGGATGACTGTGTATCAGGGGGCTACAGCGAGCAAGAAGCGACGGAAGTTGATAAAGTACTCGTATTAAGGACAGTAGGGTTTGAGCTACGAGAATGGAAGTCGAATAGTGAATATCTAGAAAGAAAGTTTAGTTTGGACAGCGAAAAAACCATGACTTTCAACAGCGAAGAGCGAGCTTCTGTTTTGGGCTTGCAGTGGTTGATCGACGTTGATCAATTCACATTTGTGGTAAAAATAACAGACATAGACGGAAAGGTCACAAAGCGAAATATATTGAGTTGTGTGGCTCAGTTATACGATCCAAATGGATACATTGCGCTAGTAACTATAGTGGGAAAGATTTTAATCCAAGATATGTGGAGGTTGAGCCTTGAATGGGATCAGGAGGTGCCTGTTGAACTAAAGAATAGGTGGATAGTATGGTGGAAAGAGATTTAGTATTTGGAACAGTTCAGAATCGAAAGATGGCTCGGAACCAGTAAAGAAGCGAAGATCCAAATTCACGGTTTCTCCGACGCTTCGATGGCCGCTTATGGAGCAGTAATATATGTGCGAGTAGAGAAAGAGAATGGAAAGATAGCCAGCAAGTTAGTCGTCTGAATGAACGGTAAACGTTTAGAATTGGCAGAGTTGTTGAGTTGATTAGTGATAGCGATACGCACAGCAATGGAATGGGCGACAGTTGAATACGTATTATGGACAGATTCGATGGTAACGTTGTATTGGCTGCAAAAACTTCCACGAAACATGAAGACCTATGTAGCCAATCGTGTGTCAGCTATACAAACGAATACAGATGTGAAAAGGTGGCAACATGTCGGCACAAGGGACAATCCAGCTGACCTGTTAAGTCGCGGAGTACGACCAGCAGAGTTGGTAAACAATGAACTTTGGTTAAACGGACCAGCATGGCTACGGTTAGCTGAGAACGAGTGGCCAGCAAATCCGATGGCAAAGACAATGCAGGAGGCAGCATTGAACGAGCTGCATGTATGTATAGTGGCGAGATTCGAGGAAAGTCTTGGCATATGGATGCCAAGGGAGCAAGTGAAAGTACCGGTAGTTGAGTATGCCAGTAGTCTAGAGAAAGCATTAAGTATTCTTGGATATGTGTTTCGTTTTGCGCACAATCTGAGAATGAAACTACAGATCAAAAGACGACGAAGCGGCGAATTCACGTCCGTTGCACTGACAGCGAACGAAAGAATATCTGCGATGCAATACTTGATCCGGAAAGCACAAGAGCAGAGTTATGGAAAGGACATTGCTGCCCTTCGCAGTAATGGACAGCTACCTGAACGTAGCAGAATCGAGTCACTCAGACCGATTTTCGATAAAGAGGGTCTGATGCGTGTTGGTGGGTGCCTTCACAGAGCCAGCGGAGAGTATGAGATGCGCCATCCAGCGATTATACCGGACGGGTCAAGATTAGCGTGGTTGGTGATCGATAGTGCGCATAGAACAACAAAACATGGCGCAGTACAGATAATGATGCAATTCATTCGCCAGCGATTCTGGATTCCGAGGCTGCGTAGTGGGTTGCGAAACTTCCTACACAGGTGTGTGATCTGTTCACGATATAACTATCGATTGGAACAGCAATTGATGTCAGATCTGCCAGCCGATAGAGTGCAAGTTGGAAAGCCGTTTCTGCATACAGGTGTCGATTATGCGGGACCATATATACTGAAAGTAGTGGGTGGCTATTTTTGTATGCCTAAAGACAAGAGCAGTTCACATCGACATAGTCGGTGATTTGACGTCAGTAGCCTTCCTCGCCTGTTTCGATCGATTCATTAGCAGACGAGGTCGGTGCGAAAGAATGTACAGCGATAATGGCTCATCGTTTGTCGGAGCGCGAAGGAAATAAAACAAGCTTGGGAAGAGTGGCGAAAGAACTATGTATTCGGTACGGAATGGATATTTATGGTGCCAGCAGCCCTACATAAAGGTGGCAGCAGTCAAATCGATGAAACATCATTTGAAAAGGATAGTTGGACAACAAGTGCTAGAGTACGAGCAGTTCTTAACATTGCTGATCGGGATAGTGGGCATTTTAAACTCACGCCCACTTCATCCACTTAGTGACGATCTAACAGATTTGCAAGCCTTAACACCAGCACATTTCTTTATTGGTGAGCCAATAGTGTTGCCACCACCATTTGGGACAGTGGAGCAGCCAGTGACTAAAGGGGTAAAGTTATGGAAACAGAGACAGCTTATGTTGAACCATTTCTGGAAAAGATGGCAGGAAGAGTACTTGGTGACTTTGCAAGAGAGAAAGAAATGGAGAAGAGAGAGGGATAGCGTGAAAGTAGGCCAGTTAGTGTTGATTAAAAGTAAGAATTTTCCGCCAGCCCAGTGGTCTATGGGAAGAGTCTGCCAGCTGATAAAGGGCAAGGATGGAATAGTGAGGTCAGTGATACTACAAACCGAAACGGGACAGCTAGCCAGACCAGTACAAAAAAATTTTCCAGACGATTCAGCCAATCCATAAAGTCAACAGATATCCAGCCAGATAGTAAAGGATCTACAGCATGCGGACGATTAGAAAACATACGTTTTCGTCGGCACTGTATCGTATGCGAAGCACACGATTATATGTAGAGTATATGTAGTAGTATTGGGTTTGCTCTTGTCACCGTAGTGCTATTGCGCGCACGAAAGTGACTCGGGCATTCAGTATAGATTCGGATAGTGAAATAAACGGTTGGGTTTCTTATGAGCGAGTCTCTTTTTCCCAACGCAAAAACATGTTGTGTTTTTTTTTTACTATTCGGTTTATCTCATCCTGAACAGAGGATAACTATTATTAGTATTTAATACAACATTAGACAAATAACAAAGATAATCGTTTTTAGAAATTGCAGACACCATCGCTCCTGTATGTGATAGTTTGATCTTCGATGTCGACCTCAATATCACTCCATTTTAGAGAACCGAGTTTATAGTCTATCTCGTTCATCGTTCATGAACGGCTTCTAGGTTTGTAATAGTTACGTCGGGAGGGTCCCTTAGTTCTCTTAGCTCCACACACAAAGCAGTTTTTAGTGGGACATTTGTTGGTTGGGTGCTTGGTAGTGCACTGGGAACATTGTATAACACTCCACTTATTTTGATAATTGTCAATTTCGTTAACGTCAAAGGATGGATGCATGTTGCGTTGTTCTCTATCAACTATTTGGAATGACTGGGTTATGTCACAGGCTGTGTCCCAGGTCAAATTTTTGTTTGAGAGTATTTTCGTGTGCAGTTTCTCATTTCTAATGCCACTAGCTAGACGATCTCGTAAAGCATCTTGTAGGAACGTGTTGATATTACATGTGGCAGCCAGAATCTTTCAATGCATTATATACATAATCAGCGATACCAAATCCTTGTTATTGAACGTAATTATAGAATTTAAATCGATCCGCAATTACATTCCTAGTTGGAATAAAATGGGGTTTGATTTTCTCTATGAGTTCCTTATAGATTTTACTGGTCGGTTTCTCAGGCATCAATATGGACTTTATCTGCTTGTACAATTCCGGGCCAATGAGGGTGAGGAATAGAGGTACTTTTTGGGCTTCTTCGACGTCATTTACCTTAAACAATTCACCCATTCTTTGGAGGTAGTCATCGAAATCATCACCGGCTGTGAATTTTTCTATAGATCCTATTAGAGCCTTGATCATGTGCTTTTTTTTTGTTTTTTATAGTCACCTTTTATTTCAACAATTTGTTATACCACAACTCTAGGTTAATCGCTTTTAAATAAAATGTTGGTGCGGTTTTTTTTACCGTATTTTAACTTTTCACAAGAAATTACACAATTTTTTTTTTTTGAAAAGCATGCGTGAACGTTTTTTTTTTTCATATATAAATATGTGTAGATATATACGTATCCTCGTCGCCAATATTACGTATTAAGTCAAACAAACAACCGACAAAGTTCCCATTCATTTATTGACTGACTTCAAAAAAAATCTACATTGGTTGCTTAGCTCTAATACTTAGTCTAATATTCAGCATAAACTGTAGTCTTGGTATCATTCTATGTATGTATCATTTGTAGGTATATACTCGGGTATTATAATTGACATTTATAGTTAGTTAATACATGACAGTTTTCTACTGCTTCTCACTCGTCGAAGGAAGCCTCCATATCAGCTGTTTTCGCCATTGGCTCACATCTTTCGATGGTTCATCAGACGGTTTTTCCATTGACTAATTGTTGTAGATCTTTGACCCCAACCACCAAGTGAATGCACGCACACAGATTGTCATCATAGAAATTTTAGCTCAGTGGGTGGAGCCAACTGATAATGTGTTTTCCCCGCTTTAGCTTCCACACATGGATCAGTTCAGCTGTGGGTGAATGTTCTGCTCCCAATTTTTCAAATCAGGTGGGCATGATGCGTTTATGTTAATGTCGGCTTTTGTGATTGACATTGATCTTTACCGACGGCGACTACATTGTGGGTACGACGTCTTCGGATTTTGGCGGTGGTTAATGTTGCTTTGCAAAATCCTGGCCGGCCACAGAAAGAGTCATCAAAGCCGTGTCCGATGATTCCTTGGTGTTAATATCTGTGTTGTGTGAGGTTGACGTTCTGCTTCGATTAATGACGTTGCTGGATGATTTTCGTTGGGCTTGAGCTCCTCGACGTGTGAATCGATATGTGCAGCAAAAAATAAAGTAGGTGTGGTGAATGGTGTGTGGCAATAGTAGGTTATTCAGATTAGATTATATTTATTAAATTCATTATAGTAAATATTTATTGATTCATTAAAAAAAAGGAGATCAAATTTTGCGAAAAATTAATTAAAGTAGTGTGAGTTTTTTTCTGTTGCTCTGAGCGGACGTACGTACAAATACCACATCCCGCACTTCAACCACTCTGCAAAGGGGACTGCCGTTAGGTTCTACTTCGTGGAGCTGGTAAGCTGTTCATGCTATGCTTCGTGTTGCGCTTCTAGAGCTTTGCTTTTTCGATGGGAAGCATTTATTCCTTTCGTCGTTTGCTGTTGGGTATAACTTCGTGGCGCTGATAAGTTTATCACGCTTTACGTCATCTGGTAGCCGCTACCTGCCTTTTTCCTTTTTCCTTTCCTTTCGACTCTACTCAGTTACAAGGGTGCACCCTTGTTATGAGAGAGTCGTTCTCAGATTCTGTGATATAGTTTATTATAACCTGCGGGCTAGGGGGCTAGCATACTATGCAAACCACCTGTACTGGAATATCACATGTTCCACATCTTCTTCTTGCTCTGGACATTTGACAGTAAGGTGAGCTATCATGACCAATTCCGTTGAGATACTTTCTGTAGCCTTCGTGTCCGGACAGAAATTGCGTAAGACGATAGTTGCAGTCCTCTCTTGTTCTGATTAGCCAGTGCTCGATGATGGGTATCAACCTATTAGTCTGTTAGCAACGCAATATAGCTTGTGGAACATTGGAACAAAAAACATTTGATCGTTTTGGCATTAAATGCCAACTGTTAAATTTCCTTTCTTCCTTGATTCATATATTTCTTTCCTTTTTAACTTGAATTCCTTATGGACTAGACGTATAATAACTGGATTAAAAATTACATACAATGCTGAGTATTATTTAATAATTATTGCCTTTATTATATTGAATGTGTTCGCACAGGATCACAACAGTGGCGATGAGGAAAAAGAATTAATTAATTATTAAAAATTAATTATTATTATATTACAATTCTTTATTCAATTTCAAACATGGAGGAAACTTTCCAGAAATTACTTCACCAAATGAGAGAGACGCAGCACAGCGACAATCTCGCAATGCAGTCGTTGGTACGAGTAGCACAACTCATATCACAGCAGAAATCCAATTCAAGCACCAGCGCGGAAACGA
The DNA here is from genome assembly GCA_928272305.1 of Volucella inflata. Taxonomy (NCBI): domain Eukaryota; kingdom Metazoa; phylum Arthropoda; class Insecta; order Diptera; family Syrphidae; genus Volucella; species Volucella inflata. The sequence continues at coordinate 109,935,983 of OV743716.1, read as the reverse complement.
AAAACAAAAGTCCGGAATTCATAATGGAAGCACTCGCATCAAATATCACAGAGTTCAGCTTTGACATCGAAAATAACCTAACATTCGACACATGGTTTGCTAGATATGAAGATCTTTTATGAAGATAAACTATTGAGAAACTTACGCAGTTGTTCGGTCTTCAGACATAACAATTTAATTTGAGGTATATTTGCCTACAGCTCAGAAAGTCACTGTGACTTTATTACATACGCAGGCTTAGTGAACAAATATAGTGAAATTAAATTATCTTACTCTTGATCAATTCAAATGCTTGATTTTCATTATGGGAATGAAATCTACGTCCGATTTCGAAATTCGCACCAAAATGTTGAATAAGTTTGATAGTGAAAGTCCTACCATTACGTTAGACGTTTTATCCAGATAATGTCAACGATTAATTAATTTGTAAACAGATACAGCACCGAGAACTCAAAGATTGAAGCTCATGTAAAACGGCTACATACCAAAATAAAATAATTCAAAGGATGTACCAAAGACACCATGCTGGTTCTGTGGCAGCATGCACTATTACCGCAACTGTTCATAGTCGAAACACAAATGTGAACAATGCAAGGTAGCCCACAAAGAAGGATATTTTCAAATTGTAAAAAGACAAAAACGTGTACCACACAAGCCAAATGGATGGAAAACAAAGAAAAGGCACAACAACAACGAAGCATTTCAACCTGAATCCAAAAGCATCTTCATAACAAACAAAATTGATCCATTTCAGCGAAAATATGTCAGCATCAACATTAATGGAAAAAACATTGACCTGCAATTGGACACAGCATCTGACATCACCATTATATCGGAGGATAACTTTAACAAAATAAATGCACCAAATACCAAAGAGGTAGTACACACAGCGAGAAGTGCAACCGGCACATTACCATTATCGTTTCAATTTGGTTGTAATGTCAAATTAAGAACGAGGCGGACATGTTGTATATGCTATGTCACTCCAATAAACAACTTAAATGTCATGATTCTTGACTGGATTAAGGCACTTAATTTGGACGACATGCCAATCAAAGCAATTTGAAATCAAGTCACCGCTGGAAAATTGCAAAGTGTTGATATATAGTATCTATTCAAAAGAATATTTCACATTTGAAACATTTTCTTCCAGATGTTTTGAAGATACCGTGGGTCTCTGCAACAAAACAAAGGCGCATCTTATTACCAAACCGAATGCACAACCAGTTTTTCGCCCGAAGAAACCTGTTGCTTATGCAGTTAAAAATCTCGTTGAAACAGAGCTGCAGCGATTACAAAACACCAATGTGATATCACCAATAAATTATTCGGATTGGGCTGCTCCTATCCTCGTTATAAGTAAGTCTAATGGAAACATCCGCCGATTTTTCCACGGGTCTAAATAATGCCCTCGAAAATCATCAATATCCGCTTCCATTACAAGAGGATGTATTTGCGAAACTCGCCAATGCGCAATCCTTTAGTCACATCGATTTATCAGACGCCTTTTTACAAATTGAAGTCGATGAGGAGTCGAAACAGCTACTGACTATAAACAAAACTTTTCCATCAATTTTTCAACAGATCATGGATCAAATGCTTGCTGGTATGTCAAGCGCAGTTGCATACATCGATGACATTTTTGTATCCGGACCCGACTGGGATGACCATAATCGAAATTTGCATGAGGTTTTGCGTAGTATCCAGTACTTTGGATTTAAGCTGAAGTTTGCAAAGTGTCACTTCTATGCCCAAGAAGTTAAGTATCTCGGGTATGTCATTGAAAAGCTTGGACTTCATCCTGATCCGGAACGTGTTTCAGCTATTTACAACATGCCAGAACCAACTAATATTTCGGAACTTCGGTCATTCCTTGGAGCCATAAATTTGTATGGCAAGTTTGTAAGCAATATGCGACAGCACAGAGGACAATTGGATGAGTTATTAAAGTTAAATACTCGTTGGAAATGGACAGACGATCATCAAAACAGCTTTCGGAACCTGAAGGAAATTTTATCATCTAACCAACTTCTAATGCATTACGATACAAACAAAATCCTCACGATCACGATCGCTCACACCAGCTGAGAAATCATGCAGCCAAATTGAAAAGGAAGGTCTAGCACTCGTCTTTGCAGTCACTAACTTCCACAAAATGATTTTGGCCGATAGTTCAAACTGCATGCTGACCATAAGCCGCTTCTTGCTATTTTCGGTAAAAAGAAAGGAATAGCGGTTCATCAAGCCAATAGACTTCAGCATTGGGCAGTAAAACTGTTGGCATTTCGACATAAGCTTCATTTCAACGAGCAGCTTCGGTTATGCCGATGTGCTATCACGCCTCATCAATAAAAGTATCCAATTAACATAAAACTTTGAAATTGCATCGATAAAGATGGAACAAGAAGTAAACCAAATTCTTGCAGATAGCCTTGAAAAGCTGCCAGTTACACACCAGATGGTAAGGTCTCAATCAGCAAAGGACGATATACTTCGCCAATTTTTTCATTTGATGACTAAAGGATGGCCAAATGAAATTAAAGGCAACATTGAACTTAAGTTGTTTTATAACCGCAGAGAAGACGTCAGCATTGTCGATGGATGTATCATGCTAGGACAACGGGTCGTTATTCCATAGCTGTATAGAAAACGAGTCTTAAAACAACTTCATCGCGGGCACCCTGGAATTGAAAGAACAAAAGCAATCGCCAGAAGTTTTGTTTATTGGCCAAACATTGATTTCGAAATTAAATCACTCATTCAAAACTGTAACAATTGTATGTCCGCAGCCAGGATGCGTACTAATACAATTCTTCAGCCTTGGCCCAGACCAACGGAGTAATGGGAACGGTTACACATAGATTACGCCGGACCGGTAAATGGATATTATTTTCTCGTCTTAGTGGACGCAAAGTGACCCGAAATAATTCCAACGAAGTCAATTACAACTCAAAGTACAATTGAAATTATCAGTGAGATATTCTCCCGATTTGGACTACCCAAGAAAATTGTATCGGACAATGGTACCCAATTTAAAAGTGCAGTACATGGTAGAAAATGGCATTGAACATCCTTGCTCCAGCCTGTACTATCCAATGTCTAATGGATAGGCTGAATGTTTTTTTAGATACTTTTAATCGGTCATTGTTAAAACTAAACATTGAAGTAATAACGATTCAAAATCTTCAAACTTTTCTGCAGTCATATCGGTCAATACTAAACAATAACACACCCAGTTTAAAGTCACCAGCTGAAACTATCTTTGGTAGAAATATTCGCATTAGACTGAACCTAATACAAGCACCAAAAAAATCACAAGACCAATAAGGGCACAGTACACTACAAGCATGTGCAATGGCAGAACAGTTTAATCGAAAATTTGGTGCGAAGAGGACAAAGTTCAATAATCAAGACTTAGTTTATGCCAGTGAACACTCTAGTAAAGACAATTTTCAACGGAGCCCAGGACAAGCAATTGATCGTATTTGTAATGTTATGTATAACGTGTTATTACAGAGTGGCAGATTAGTTCGTGGTCATGTCAATCAACTTCGAAGAAGTCATACTGAAGATACTTTTATGGAACCCCGTAGTAAGAAGTCATGAGACAAAGCATTGGACGTGTATGAATGTGAATCGGCTCCATCATCAGACAACAATACCAGAGAAAATGACATCAACTCGAGGAATGCGTTAAACGACTGCGTAGCTACTTTCACAACTATACCATGTCGCACTCAAAGAATACGACGACCAGTGGACAGATTTGTACCGGGTTAACATTATTATCATTCATTTCTGCATAATCAAATATAATTACTGGATATATGTATACAAATAAGCAACAAAGAATCCCAAAGGGGAAGGTGTTAACAACGCGATATCACTTGTGAAACGTTGGAAAAAAAACATTTGATCGTTTTGGCATTAAATACCAACTGTCAAATTTCGTTTCTTCCGTGATTCCTATATTGCTTTCCTTTTTAACTTGAATTCCTTATGGACTAGATGTATAATAAATGAATTAAAAATTACATACAATGCTCAGTATTATTTAATAATTATTGCCTTTATTATATTTAATGTGTTCGCACAGGATCACAACACAGTTAATCTACCTTTCATGGTGTTGTCCCATTTCTCCTGCAGCAATGCCATAGGCGTTGCCCTCACTTCCTGCTTGACAAGTCTTGAAAAATTGGCTTCCTACCGATTTACTCTGCGCCTTTGGTTTGCTATCACAAACGCCACTTCGTCCGAAATTGTTCAGAATCCGCACCAGCACCAAACCGAGGCTCCATATAGCAGGACAGAGGTCACCACTCTGAAAACAAAGATCCTGCGGGCAATATTTGGTGGAAGATGTCCAATAGCTGTCTGTATTAACGATGCTTTTTTCACGAGTATTCAACGTGGGGATGGCGATGGCGCGATAGTTAGCTCATTGGACTATCATGCAGAGAGCCTGGGTTCGATTCCTGGCTGGGTCACCAACAATTTTTCAATTTTTCGGCGCGCAATGTCAAACTCCCGAAAGTAAAATTACGTACGAAGAAGCTTCTAAGGAGTGCCGTTCGGACTCGGCGATAATTTGGTAAAAATGACAACATGAGCAACACAAATAAGTGTCAAGGAGCTAGGGCATGGCCCATACCGGACTGCCAGCGCCAAAGTGTTTTTTTTTTGTTATTTATTCAACGTGCGCTTTAAAACGAAGCCTGTTGTCAAGCATAACTCCCAGGTACTTCAATGTTTTCTTGGATCTGATAGTTTGGTTTCCTGCAGAAAAGTTCCCATATTCTATGTCTCAGGAAAAAGAAGTCCGCCGAAAGCGCAAACGCAAGAGAAACTGGACTCAGTGAAATGTAATAGCTTTGAGCAAAAAAAAACAATGAAGTCCGCTTAATAAAATGGATCTACTATACGAAGTGCTTAAGAGAGAGGAAGAACCACTAAAAGAGGAAAACAGGCCTTAAAGGATTCACTTTTGTAAAAAGAACGCGAAGTTGCCCCACCCCGTGCAGCTAGTCCCAAATATGACACAGATGAAGAAGAGCTAGCACGCGAAACAAATGAGGTCTCAAAGAAAAGACCCAGCAAAAAACGAAGAGCCTGTTTTTTACCTGAAATCGTGCCACGAAAATAAGACAAAGTAAAGACTTGTAACAGAAACAAAATCACGACAAATTACATCCGTCGTCTGCAATTTACGTCGTCGGGATTACGAACTACAATAAATTGCATTGCCTTCACAAGGGAACTGTGACATCGGAATTAAGAGTAACGTCATTCGGAAACAATGATTGGAATATTAATGTATTAAACAAAATTAGATCTGGAAAAGATCCAGTGGTTCACCTACTTTCGTAGTAGGACGTCAGAAAGACTACTCCGTGTTATAGCAAGGGGTCTCCACCCCTCGTGCACTAATCATAAATTACCTTAAGGCAAACGGCTTGAAAATTATCGACACAATCAATATCTCAAGGAAGATAAAGCAGAAGACGAAATAAGGCAGTAAAATATTAGTCAAGCATGGACTTCCGCTCTTTATGCTTACCTTCGACAGAAGCGAAAATATAGACGATATTTATAATGTAAAAAGTATTTTGAATATCGTAGTTAAAAACGAGCCCATGCGTACGAATTCACGGTAGATACCTCAGTGCAATCGCTTTCAAGGATTCAATCCCACCCAGTCGTATTGCCAAAATGAACCGAAATGTGAAAATGCACCGGGAACCACTTATCAGAAAGGTGTGACTTAAATAAGCAGGCTCGGCGACCTGCGTAAACTGCAAAGGTCAGCACCCAGCAAACTACAGAGGTTGTGAAGTACCAAAGGAGCTTCAAAAAAGGCGCGATACTCTCAAGAAACCGATACACCCTAACCCAAGCTTAAGAGATCGTAAAACCGATAATCCTAAGTCCGCCTATCAAAACGACGAGACCGATAAACGAAAAAAAATGCGAAATAGAACGTCACTTTTCTAATTGCAGCGGAAAAACCACCACAGGTTGATGCGAGATCGTACACGCAAGTCACGACAAACGAAAACAAATCAAGATCAGCTACAACAGATCCGGACAGCTGAATATTTACCATTATATTGGGAAAATTTGAGGAGCAAACCAAGGTTAATAAATACATACTTTACAAATTGAGCAAGCTCGAGTTCAAACCTCGCAAGACAATCAAAAAAACATGAATATGAAACAGCTAATTAAGATACTAACGTGGAATGCAAACGGCCCTCTGAAAAAAATCGACGAGTAACAAGTGTTCCTATGGAAAAATAATATTGATATATGTTTGGTGTCGGAAAAGCACTGTAAAATGGACATAGACCCAAAATAAAAGGTCACAGTGATTACCATGCGGATCATAATTTGGAAAATGCGAGAGGTGGGTCCTCTCTTTACGTCAAAAAATATATTAAGCATTTCGAAAACATAGAAATAGAATTTGATTCTATTCAAATAAGCTCAGTCTTCGTAAAAATAAACAACTTAGACTACGACATCGGATCTATACTCTGTCCAACATAAATTGGCAGTACAGAGAAGATAGGGATGTTTGTCTCTCATTCGCACTCTTTTCTTTTCCATAAGAGTTATTCCAACAAAAACTCTCTCTTCCCGTAGTAAGAATTTCAAATCAGCAAAAAACTGAATGAATAATGTGTAGGGTTACCCTCCTTTTTCTTAGATTGAAAATTTCATTTAAATAATTTATTTTATTTATAAAATTTTTAAAATAAAACAAATTTAGTTTTTTCCAAACCACCAGGAGACGCGGCTTAAAAACACAAATTGCACAAAACTCACAACAAAATAAATACCCCTTTCAAAAATACAATTTACATAAAAACACTTAACTTCACATCAATATCAAAATCCAAATTTGGAAAGTACCTGGTTGACCTCCGACGAATGCACAAACATTATCAGTGCACTCGTAATAACAAACTGTCTCGTCTGTGCACATAAAAAAACTAAACCAAAAAAAAGAACACAAATACTCCCATCCCCTCAATAGTTTTAGTTTTAGTTTTAAATGCATTTTGTTTTCTTAATCATTAACTCTTACATACTAACAAAAAATGCTTAAATGCTAGTCTAAAATTACTTATCAGTCTTATGCTAACTTACTGGCCCCATACAGGCACTCTAAGCAACTCTAAATTCGCATATCTATGTCTTTCGACTTCATTCGGAAGGAGACTGATATTCGGAAGGAGACTGATATTCGGAAGGAGATTTATCGACCGGAGATTCCCTTGATTGGATATATCCTTTCCCTTTTTGGGGATAGGTTGAACCACCGCCGTTTTCCAATGCGCTGGATAATGTGCTTAATTCATTGCATTATTAAACAAGGCGGTATAAATGTCCACCGCTTCTAGAGGAAGAAGTCGAAGCACGATGTTCGGGATACCATCGGTCCCCACTGATTTCTTACTTCTGATTGTGTCGAACATCTCATGATCCTTCGAAATGAACGAGGCTAGCTCAACTTCTCTGGCAATGACATTATTTGCCATATTTTCGTCGCTGAACAGTGTGAAACCAGAGCCCTCGGATCGCCAGTTCATTATTTCATTTCGAATATAGAAGTTGTGCACCAAGACGTGATTGTCCAGGTCATAATTAGGTCCAACGATATCATTGACCTTGTATACTTCCTGGAAGTATAGGCCCCTATGGCCTCAACCTTCCCCTGAGGCTCCTCGATCACAAAGAAGTCGTCATCATTAGCAGCCTCATTTGTATTAATGCCTGCTATTGTTAGTAAGCGTTCGTTGTCTGTTGTCCGGGATATTTTAAGACTGAAGGTCGTTTTGATTATTTCTCCGAAATAGTTTTTTTATTTGCGGGAACATATTCCGGTTGCTGGTGTTAACAGCCCGTACCTTGTTGTTCCAATACAAACTTAGAGCAATTCTGTAATTCTCTGTGATTAATGTTTGAATATTTTTAATCGACGACTTCAGTGTCCTAATCTCTGGGTCTTGTCTGTCTGTAAACTATCTGTACAAATTTGTAAGTCTTGTCGGAAGTTTACTTTTCTGTCGGTGCAGTGCGTCAATAGTAGGATTGCGGAACAGATCTTCGTTAGTTACCGCGGTATTGTAGTGACCATAGTTCGTTTTATTGTCTCGTGCATTCGTTTAAGGTACTTATCGATCTCCTCGTTTGATAAATTCCTTTTGGACGGTGGGTGGAGCATGTTCGAGAAGAGTGCTCTTCTTAAGGTGGCGGAGAAGCGTGTCCATCGAGTCTTATTAGCAGAAAGAATATCTTTGGACAAACTTCTCCAATTCCGCAATTTCGTTGGGAACTGTTATTTCGGTGCTAGAACTGCAATGGTCGCTGTCATACACGAATGTGCGCAGACAGTTTAGCGTTTGTAAATTCGTACCTGTCAGTCGTATACGTTTGTCGTTCAGTAATAGATCCAAATAAGATCCGCCTCTGGGAAACGACGGGTTATCCGTCGCTTTAAGACCGAGTCTATACATGGCATCGTGCTGACCCCACCAATCGAGTAGTAGGTTCCCCCTAGTATTTGGCAAATCATTTTCCCAATCTCTGTGTTTAGCGTTGAAATCCCCGCCGATTATAAAATAATTCTCCCCCGATTCCAGCTTCAGAAGTCGAAAAAGTGTGTCGAGCTCTGTAATGAATAAGGTGGATTGTGAAGCCTCGGACGCATAAACAGAGGACAAGTCCAGCCGCTTTCCACTGCGGAGCGGGAAGTAAATGCCGACTTCCTCTAACACCCGGAACCTGCGCTCCCTTGTACACTCTGTGGAATTCTATGCCTTCTTTAAGGAAGATCGAGACACCGCCTCCACGTTGAGAGTTAGGCCGGTTTCTTTTCTTAAGAATATAATTATTGTACTCCAGTTCATGCTCATCGGTTAGCTTGGTTTTGCTAGCGAAAAGCACATCAGGAGTTTGGTCTTCTAGCAATTTAAACATCGCGGCTCTTCGTTCGATCCTAATCAGTGCATTAACAGTCACCGCAAGGACCTCTTAAGTTTGCTCCACCATGTGCATACCCATTACGACATGTGTTGCGTTAGGCCCGGCAGCAGTGCGTAGATCTGGTCCACCCGCTTGCCCTGTTCTTGCACCTGCTGTTGCAGCTGAGCCATCTGCCCTTGGATTGCGAGCAAGATGACCAGCATGCTAGGTGCAGCTTCTGTTGTTCTCGGCATTGGCGCCGGAAAAGCAACAGACGATTGCTGTACTGTGGCCCCCCTGCCTGACACCATTTGGGCGTAGGAGATTTGGGACGTGACGGCTGGTATTTGAAACCTAACAGGTGAACGTTTGACCCCCACCTTCTGTTGCCGAGCCAGTTTTGCTGTTTTAATGTCAGCGAACTTAGGACAACCCCGATAGCTTGCGGTATGTCCCACGCTTCCACATAACTGAGTTCTTGTTGTTGTTGCCCCCACATACTGCACTTCATCTGTGATGTGCATCAACGCATCATCTGATTTTCTCTTACGTTGCTGTGTTGTTTGTGTTGTTTTTGTTGCCAAGGCTGCACCCATTTTCAATTGTCAAGTTTTTCCGGGATCGAACTCGTATCCCACAATTAGATGACCGGCGCCGCTAACTGCTTGGTTACCGAGTCAATTACCAAAATATTGACCAATTATCTTTGGTGTTAACACTGAGTCACTGACCCATTCCCTCAAATCCGCGCGCGAGTGCAACAACATTGTGAAGAATTCACAAAAGAAAAAAAACCCGTGCGAGTGCAAGTGCAGGCCAGCGAAAAAAAAATCATTTCCTGCCCCCGGTCAAAGTGCTTTTCCTTGCACTTGGTCAATGCTGTTGCTGTACTTTGTTGTACGGCAAAAGCAATGGTTAAGTGCATGTAGCAACTGATGCATTTTTTTTGTTTTTTTTCATTTTAAAAGCATTTTTATTTAGTTCAATTCAATAACTCTTTTATGCTAGACAAAAAACGCTTAAAAATTAGCCTAATTAACTTACAAATATCTTAATTCTAACTTACTGGCCCCTAGCGGACACCCTAAGTTAAACCTAATAATTAAATATGTCTTTCGACGTACGAACACTATTTTATTATATTATTCAAGATATTATTGTATTTAAAAAAAACTGATAGATAGATAGATATTCATTTTATTTTCATAGTTAAACATTTACATTTACATTTTCTATCAATTCAGCATAGCTGAATTATATTATTATATATTAACAAATATGTTCGGAGGAAAAACTATAGGAAAAAAACTCCATGTAATGGACTAAAATATATGAAATTTTTAAATTTCAGAAACCATATTATCACAGGAAAAATATATAAAATAAATAAAATAAATAAAATAAATAAAATAAATAAAATAAATAAAATAAATAAAATAAATAAAATAAATAAAATAAATAAAATAAATAAAATAAATAAAATAAATAAAATAAATAAAATAAATAAAATAAATAAAATAAATAAAATAAATAAAATAAATAAAATAAATAAAATAAATAAAATAAATAAAATAAATAAAATAAATAAAATAAATAAAATAAATAAAATAAATAAAATAAATAAAATAATAAAATAAATAAAATAAATAAAATAAATAAAATAAATAAAATAAATAAAATAAATAATAAATAATAAAAAATAAATAATAAATAATAAATAATAAATAATGAATAATAAATAATAAATAATAAATAATAAATAATAAATAATAAATAATAAATAATAAATAATAAATAATAAATAATAAATAATAAATAATAAATAATAAATAATAAATAATAAATAATAAATAATAAATAATAAATAATAAATAATAAATAATAAATAATAAATAATAAATAATAAATAATAAATAATAAATAATAAATAATAAATAATAAATAATAAATAATAAATAATAAATAATAAATAATAAATAATAAATAATAAATAATAAATAATAAATAATAAATAATAAATAATAAATAATAAATAATAAATAATAAATAATAAATAATAAATAATAAATAATAAATAATAAATAATAAATAATAAATAATAAATAATAAATAATAAATAATAAATAATAAATAATAAATAATAAATAATAAATAATAAATAATAAATAATAAATAATAAATAATAAATAATAAATAATAAATAATAAATAATAAATAATAAATAATAAATAATAAATAATAAATAATAAATAATAAATAATAAATAATAAATAATAAATAATAAATAATAAATAATAAATAATAAATAATAAATAATAAATAATAAATAATAAATAATAAATAATAAATAATAAATAATAAATAATAAATAATAAATAATAAATAATAAATAATAAATAATAAATAATAAATAATAAATAATAAATAATAAATAATAAATAATAAATAATAAATAATAAATAATAAATAATAAATAATAAATAATAAATAATAAATAATAAATAATAAATAATAAATAATAAATAATAAATAATAAATAATAAATAATAAATAATAAATAATAAATAATAAATAATAAATAATAAATAATAAATAATAAATAATAAATAATAAATAATAAATAATAAATAATAAATAATAAATAATAAATAATAAATAATAAAATAATAAATAATAAATAATAAATAATAAATAATAAATAATAAATAATAAATAATAAATAATAAATAATAAATAATAAATAATAAATAATAAATAATAAATAATAAATAATAAATAATAAATAATAAATAATAAATAATAAATAATAAATAATAAATAATAAATAATAAATAATAAATAATAAATAATAAATAATAAATAATAAATAATAAATAATAAATAATAAATAATAAATAATAAATAATAAATAATAAATAATAAATAATAAATAATAAATAATAAATAATAAATAATAAATAATAAATAATAAATAATAAATAATAAATAATAAATAATAAATAATAAATAATAAATAATAAATAATAAATAATAAATAATAAATAATAAACAATAAATAATAAATAATAAGTAATAAATAATAAATAATAAATAATAAATAATAAATAATAAATAATAAATAATAAATAATAAATAATAAATAATAAATAATAAATAATAAATAATAAATAATAAATAATAAATAATAAATAATAAATAATAAATAATAAATAATAAATAATAAATAATAAATAATAAATAATAAATAATAAATAATAAATAATAAATAATAAATAATAAATAATAAATAATAAATAATAAACAATAAATAATAAATAATAAATAAAAAATAATAAATAATAAATAATAAATAATAAATAATAAATAATAAATAATAAATAATTAAATAAGTTGAGGTTTGTTTAAATTAATAGACGGATAGGTATAAAATAATTAACAAGTAAAGACAATGTAAATAAATAAATGATGATTTCGATGAATAAACAAATACATATGCAATATAATATTTTAACAAATAAATACGAATTTGAAAAATGAGTAAATAAATAGATTATCAAATAGGCAAACGAATTTAATTAATGTGTCAGATAAATACATAACTAAAATATAAACAAGTTAGAGTGGTGCAAGCTCAGTAACTAATGTATTTTCGACGAGTAGACATTTCGTGAAAAACTTCTCATTGAGAATTCCGATTCTTCTGGCAACTTTAATAACGCCAGCTTTTTTGTGTAATATCATTGTTGAAAAGTTCCAGGGTATATTCAACATCAATTTCAAAATTTCGTTCTGTGCTATTTGCAGTTTTTTATGTGTGTTTTGGCACAGTTACCCCATACAGGGGATCCATAAGTAATCAAAGGTTGAAAGGTTACCTTACAAATTATCATTTTGGTTTTATGATTCAGCATCGATTTCCGATTGATCAATGGATACAGCATTTTTGTGGCGGTGTTTAACTTATTTAAAGTATTTTTGATATGTATACCAAAAGTTAGTTTCTGATCCAAGTAAACCCCGAGGTACTTGATAGAACTAGCCCATGGTATATCGAGGTTATTAATTTTTAAGGTATTATGAAAATGAAAGGTGATCTTTTTCTTGTCAAAAAGATTGATTGACAATTATATACGCATTGATTTTTACTTTCCAATGTTGCCATTACCGATCCATTTGTATGTGACGCATATAAAGCTAAATCATCAGCACACAAAGCTACGTGGCAGTTGGGAATGACAGGAAAGTCAGATGTAAATATATTAAATAGAGTTGGTGCCAGAACTGATCTTTGGGGAATACCAGCTGGCACAACTTGAGAGGAAGAGACTGAACCGGTTAATGGAACTAGAATTACTATGACGTTCACGGAAACTTCAGGTACAATGTTGCTATTTCTCAGAAAAACGTCCAATTTGAGATCTATAAGTTTTTCTATTATTTTGCTGCATCCGTTGAGTAAGCTAATGGGTCTATAGCTGTTAGAATTTCGTGGATATTTTGCGGGCTTGAGCAAGGGAAATACTTTGGCTTCTTTCCAGTTTTTGGGAAAATAACTTAATTTAAAACAAGCATTATAGATGGATTGGAGAAATTTGATTGCACAAAGGGGAAGATTTTTAATGGTTGAGTTATTTATGCCATAGAAGCCAGGAAATTTCTTGAGCTTCAAATTGGAAATGAGAAACTCAACATCATCAACGCTAATAAGCTCGTCGGAAGGGAATGTTGGACTTAGTCCGTTAAGTGATGAGATCTCACTTTCAACCACAGATTGCTTTCGAGAGAGACTTACTAAGTGATTTTTTAGGAACACGTCGGCAAGAAGCTCAGATTTTCCCGCACCGTCAATAATCAATAAACCATTATCTACCAAACTGGAGATTGGGTTATATTTTTTCCGAATTATTTTGTTGATATTCCAGAAGGGTTTACAGTTGGCATCCAGTGAACTAAGTTTCCTATTCCAACTGCTGTTTCTAAACTGTGTAATTTTCAAACCAATTAACCGTGTAAGGACCTTCATTTCCCTGAAATCATTGACCAATCGATATTTCTGCCATTCCTTCTATAAAAAATTCTAGTTTTTATTAAACATAGTATAGATCGTGGAAGAATGACAGATCTTTGGCAAAGGGACTTCGTTGGAACTGCAACTAAAATGTTATGTTGGATTTTGGCCTCAAGAAAATTGATTGATTCGTCGATATTTGTGCAACTGATTGACGATTCCATGTTGATAGGACAGTTGTTAAGAGCATTAGAGGGGCGATATCGAAATACATCCCAATTTGCTTTATTAAAGTCTAGGTGTTGCACATTAAGAGTGTTGGGACTAGAGAAAATATCACAGATGACTGCGAGATGGTCAGAACTTAAAGCGTTAACAACGACAGGTAGACTTAGGATGCAAGGAATGTTAGAGAGAAAGAAGTCAACAGTAGAAGCAGTAAATCTTTCTGCAGAGGGTATATAAGTAGGACTAGGTGGGTACACAAGTGCAAAGTTATGTGACGTCAGCAAATTTTCTAAGATGTTACCCCACGAGTTAGCCCTTTGACAGCCCCAATTGCGATGTCTACAGTTTAAATAACCGCCGATGATGAAGTGGTCATTACTGATCCAACGTCTCAAGTCATTTTTTAACATCTAGCTTTGTAAGCATTAGATGAACCCCCAGGAAAGTAGACAGAGAAAACCTTTAATTTGAAGTTATTTTCAAGTGTTATTTCAATGCCTATATTCTCAATGACTGTTGTATTTACTCTGGGTTGTATGGAGTGATCAATACCTATTTTTACTAATATGGCAAGTCCGCCACCGGTATTGTTAGTACGATCAAGTCTATATCACTCATAATTGTAGTCGCGACAAGAAAACTTTACTCTGTTACTGACCCTAGTTTCACTTAACAAACATATATCAACATTAAGATTAGAGACAAAGTTGAAAAATTCAGTACATTTTTTAAGAATACCTCTTGCATTCCAACACAAAAGCTTATTCTTATTTAGTGTATTTCTTGACATTGGAAAATAAATATTTACATGCAAGCGATTACATTAAATTGCTCAAATTTAGATTCGCATTCTCCAAGTTTAGTGATCATTTCTATTGTAAGTGGTGAAATTTCATCTTGGAAGAACAGAGAGTTTTCCGCAGATGAAGAGCTTTGTGGGATTAACATGTGGCTGCATTGCACTTCAAGTTGTGGAACGTGTGGATACTGTGATGGGGCTTGCTGACGACGTGTCCTCGGCAGCGATGGGAAGTCATTCACGCTGATGAGGTTGAAGTTGTTGGCAGGTGAATTCAATGTTTTTCTCCGTGGCCAAACATTTGGCAATTGTGGCACTGAGTTAATTTGTTTTTTGGGTGGCGCTGAAACTCCCATCTAATTTGTGTGTACGAAAAATTCTTTTAACATTTTTTTTTAAGATCTTGTAGATGAATAGATCCATTTTCAAAATAAACGACATAAAAATAATCCACAAATTTTTGGCTATTTTTCTTGATTATTTTGGCATCTCAAAAATTTCAAACCAAGGGAAATTAGTTCATTTTTAAGGGAAATTACGGGAATCTCACCTAAACCGAAGAGAACCGCGTTGAATGATTTTTCATCTTTAAGATCATGCGAGAAGAATTGACACTTTTTCGATTTTAGTCCACTGCACGCGGGATGGAATGAGTCGATTGAATCAGAAAATAATTCAATTCTAAGTGTTATTTTCCGTATGGAGTAATCGTTTACCTTCAACTCATTAAGCAATTGGTGCACAAACTCACTTGTTTTGTGTAATATCTTTATAGAAGGAATTGCAATTTTTTTGGGGGCAACTGATTGACACTCGAAGACATATTGTCTTCATTGTCCGTGTTGGGGTGAGAATCGAGAATGCTAAAAAAATGTTCACTTCGCGACATTGTAGCAGTATTGATCCTCCTATATTTAGTCGCCGAGGACACTAGTCCTCGAATAATTTAAAGCCGCGTTTAGCTATCTTGATTTATAGTACAATTGGGTTAAACTAAGGGAGAACGGGAGAACGAGAGCAGATTAACACTAGGGAAAACACAATGTTGACCGCTCGGAGGTTGATCAAAGACTGATTTCAAAAAAACTTAGTAAATGAATTAGTTTTGTTTACAAATACAACTTAAGGGTTAGCATAAAACTAATTTACAAACTACTTAATATACTTATACTTATGTGTTTTTTTTTTGTTTTTTGTTTATTTTTAATTTTTTTATTATTGTTATTATTTTTTTTTTCTTTTATTTCTACCTTAAACCTACCTAAAGCTATGTAAGTCGGCCATGTCTAAAAAATTAGGCTGACCAACTCTGCTCTCCAATGAAGCTACTCTGTACTAGAGGAATTCAACGATGGAGCTTTCCCCTCTCCCACAAGCCCCCAAAATTGTTAGTGCTGCCGAGCAACATATCTCATGCCACGATTTCCTACCGCCCTATTGAACCGGAGACGCTCCGCACTGCCGTGTGCGGCATCTCTGTCGTAGTTGAGTCGCCTGTCCACAGCTGTTCGAGCAACGTTGAAGATTAACAGCACCGCTAATCTATCCTGGATCAGACCTTTCATGTCGAGGTAGAGGAACGCTTCTGGAGGAATACAGCCATCAAAGCGAACTCTCTTGTGATACATAAAACTGGGATAATAAGCCCCGGAGATCAGATTATTCAACGAAGTCATTGCTCTTACAATGTGCTTCGAATCAACTTAATAACAAAATTGTCCACTCTTATTAGGTTCGCCCTATTATACAAGAAATAGTTAGGATAGAATTTTATGTACTCAGACTCTAGTGTTCTGTATAGGCGAAGACAAGTTCTAAGGCAGGCCCTCTCAAACACCCGAATCTTTTCCAAAAGACTTGCTCTCACGTTGAGCCACACGGGACAATCAAATACAAACATAGGCCGAATAAGGGCCATATAGCAGATCACCTTTATCCTCGCATCGAGTTGCCTGCTATAAAGTATCTTTGTAAGCCCAAAAGCACCTTTGGCACTGGCCAGAGCAACATCTATATGTTTGTTAAAATATGGATATTGATCTAGCCAAATCACAAGGTATCTTACTACGTTCCGACAGGCAAGTGGCTGCCCGTGCTGTCCCACGATCTGAAACTTTCGCCAATTCTTTCTGGTATCCGTAGAGGCCCCAGACAAAGGCGTCCTAAAGAGAATGGTTTCTGACTTCTGAAAGTAGCAGACCGATTTCCTGATTTTCCAATCAATCGTTTCTATTAGCTTCTTTTTACTTAATAAATAAAAAAAAGAACAACATGCGCTGCTGAGATTGAACCTGTAAGCCAGGACTTGATAGCCGAATCCCAATACCACTCGGCTGACTTGGTTCCCAATAAAGATGAGTCACTGAAGCAAAATAGCAACAAAAAAACACACTTTAGAATTTTTTTGAGAAAATCCGAAACACTTCTGCACACTGATTTATAGCGGGTTGTTGGTGGCAATTGTGTTGGCGTACTGCTGAAGACTGTACTCTCTGCTTTTCATATTCGTTCCCGGGCTCACGTCCCTGCTCTTCGGCTGTAGAACGGGAACGGCAGCGTATATTAAGCTCATTAAATTCCGATATAAACAGCACAAACAATTGGGGAACTACCAACAGAGTGGAATTTAATGCTTCTAAAACACAATGCCGTCTGATGTCGCGTAAGCGAAATTCAAACACCCAACCATTATGCATGCATGACACTTGCATCGTTGAAACCGAAAAACTTTCCACTCTCGTTATGTGTGTCAATGACACATTCGAAGTCGCCAAAAATGCTGCGAAATGTCAAGGTTTTCTTAAGCGATGTAAGAAATATTTTACTGGCTTCAATATATAAGGCTATTATCATCATTTAGTGATGCTTATATCACACAGTCGATTGACACCCTCAACCACCGACGTAATGTATCCTGTCTCACCCTGTTCTATTGCTGTTTTCACCACCAGTGCTCCTCAGGAATTGCCAGTAGCATTCCACCCCTTCAAACCTCCAACCGTAACACCCGTCTTGCTATGAATGCTTATCTGTTCACCCTCAATAAAAAATAAAAATACACGTAACACCAAAAAACTGACCGCACGCTACGAAAACCTACGCAAATAAACTTTTTTCTCAAAGAAAACAGCTTACAATTTTGTTTAACGTATTTTCCACCCTTTAAAGAAATGCAAAAGATCAAAATTAGAACTCCACGATAACACTCATCATTGAAAACCTTTTTTCAAGGGTCTAAACCCATAAGCTCCTCAACGGAAACCCAAGAAAAAGAGATACCAAACGGACACTGGTAACTCTGAATGCACATCAATTAAATAGGGATTGAATAGCAGACGACCTCGTTCATCTCTTTGACTTACTCGGACCTAATTCTGTCTTAGGTGTGACTTTAACGCGAAACACACTTTCTGCGGATCAAGATGCATTTCGAAAAAAGCCAGATTATTGTACAAGGCCAGCATTAAACGTGGGGTGAACTTTTTTTCGAGGGGAAAGCCAACTTATTGGCCAACTGACAAAAATACAATAACAAAACGCTTTGTGCTGCAAGGCCTAAAAAATCACGAGACTTCTACTTACCTCGAGGGTCTGACCGCTGATAAGTATTCAAACTATTGAAATAAATATGTTGAAATTTCAAATTAAACATTAAATTCTTAGGCTAAATGGCAACACTCAAAACTATTACACTGTATCTTTGTTGAGAGGTACTATCAGGTATCAGTGGCAGCTCTGATGTTGACAGGTGTTACAAGGCCAGAGTAGCAGCTCTGCCATTGTGTCAAAAAAAGCAATGTCATATTTTTCTTTGTTGTTCTATTTTTTCCGCTAATTGTCATTCTTTTTCACAAATTTTTTAGAAGTCGAAATAAAACGTGTTCTTTCCCAAATTAGTTCTCGTTCGATTTCCTCTCCACTAAACATTTTAAGCATTGGCATCCCTTGCGGGGAACCTGATTCTTCCGGATTAAACAAAAGGATTTTTAACCTTTAAGTATTATTTTTGAACACAATGGCGCTGGCCAAAGAAGAAGCTGTAGCAAAATTAATTGTTAACTTCTCAGCTAATTCACAAAAAATTTGGAAGGAAAAGTAGACAAAGGGATACTTCGAGGGTAGAAAGAAGTTGCTCGAAGGTTACTGGACGAAATTCTACGCGGCGCATGAAGGTATCTTATCTATGGAATCAACAGAACACAATGAAAAGGATCTTCAAAGGCTTCTTTTTGATGAGCGATTTGCTAAAATCGAATTAGCCTACTGTGAAGCCCTAGAAGAACTAAATGACGTCATCGACGAGCTGCTCATCACTGCACACGAAATGATGAGCCATTCAACACCAAACCGAACAGCCGTTATTGGGAAGGTAATAGTAGATCTATTTTGCCAACGATTCAGTTGCCCACTTTCAGCGGATCGTTTGATGAGTGGTTGACCTTCAAAGATCTGTTCACCAGCTGTGTCATTAATGATACGTCGCTTTCTGATGTTCAACGCATACACTTCCTCAATTGTTGTCTGCGTGGAAATGCTGCGAGTCTATTAAAAAATATTCAGATTAGCGGGAATAATTTTCCGATCGCATGGGACATTTTAAAGGCCGTTATGACAATAAACGCAAGCTTGTTAAGCAGTATCTTCGTGACATTTTGAATTTACCGACTACGACCAAGGAATCAGAATCTACGCCAGATTCTCGATGGAATAACTGAAGCTGTTCGCGCCTTACAACAATTAGGACGGCCAACAGATAAGTTTGACGGCTATTCCCACGTACGCAGAGCTTAAAAAGTTTTTGGGGAATCGACTACAAGTATCGAGGCTATGGGTGCATGCTCTCTACCGAAGTCGAAGGCATAAAATCATCAGCAACCAACCAAATCGCAACCGATTCGCAGCCACCAAGCAAATGTGGTTCGGTGTCTAAGTTGTTCAGGTAAGCACATTCTAATGTTTTGTTTGCAGTTCAAAAGTCAAACACCGACGCAGAGGCTGGCATTGTTGACGAGGGCAAAGTTGTGCGAAATTGTTTAAAGGCTGAACACGGCGAACTTAAATGTCCGTCAGCATACGCTTTTTGGAGATGTCATCAACACCATCACACAATGCAGCATGATGGAGATTGCATGCCTCCAGAGCCCCATATCAACACAAACCATACAAGGATGACCAATACATTCAATCCAATCGGTGAAGCACTAGTCAAACTGGACTCGGTTTTATTAGCTAGAGCTCAAATCGGAATACGATCTGCAAACGGGTATCAGCTGAAACTTCGAGCTCCGTTGGATAGCGAATCCCAGGCGTCGTTTATAAGTGAGTATGCAGTTCAACAACTACATCTTCGGCGAACACACGGAACCAGATTTTCACGAGCCTGGATCTATCGATGTCAATTTGGTAGCTGACCTGTATGGCTCTCTTTTATGTGGTGAAATTATACAATCATCTGCTGGTGCTCCTGTGGCACAGCGTACTCATTCGCGATGGGTTGTTTTCGGCCGTTTGCTTGAACTTTCAAAACGAGAGTTAGTCACAAATTTCTGTGCATTCTCCCAGACTGAGCTGGCTAATTTAGTTCAGGATATGTGGAGATTTAACGAGCATGAGGACGGAGAATCTTCCTGCAAGATGACACAAGACTACTGCGAAGAGTTCTTTAAACAAAAAGCACAACGGACCAGTTCTGGACCCCATGTCATCAAGTACCCGTTTAAAGATTCCATCGACCGTACCACACTTATGGACTCTAAAGCCGATGCCTACAGGCTTTTTCAACATCAACTACATCGTCTAGACAGGGATGCGAAAATGAAGACAATGTATGAAGACTTTATGTCGGAGTGCCTGCACCTTGGCCATATGGAACCTGTTCATGAGGACATTCCATCTCAACAAGTGTGCTCCATTCCCCAGCATGGTGTTTAAAAGGAATCGAGTTCGACAACTAAATTGCGAACTGTTTTCAACGCATCAATGAAGTACAAGTCAGGTAAATCGCTTAATGATTGTCTTCATGTAGGTCCGAAACTTCAGAGCGAGCTGTCACCTTTAATTCTTAAATGGCGGACCCATCGAATTGGCTTCATGGCAGATATTGAAAAGTGTTATAGACAGATACTTGTACACCGAGATGATGCTGACATGCAGCGTGTCATATGGAAAAACAAGGAAAGTCTTCCAATTAACTACCGGTTGCCCACAGTCACCTATGGTTTAAACTGTTGTCCGTATGTGACCATTAAAATGGTCCATACCGTGGCCGATGATGAAGGAGCAGATTTCCGCAAGCTGCTCAGGTCCTACGGGAAACCTTCTACATGGATGATTGTCTTCATGGAGCCGATACGGTTGAGGCTGCTCAACGACTACAGAAGGAACTTCAGCACTTGCTGCAACGAGGAGGCCTCGTCTTGCGAAAGTCGAACTAAAATTCTACCGAATTTCTGCAAGGAATCCGCACTAACGATCAGCTTAGCAACGCTTGTTGTGAGCTCAATTTGGATCGGGAAACAAAGGCACTTGGGATCTATTGATTTTGTCAATGGACTGGAAATAAGGTGAACGTAACGGAGGTGTCAGCGGCAATCACAAAACATCAACAACTCTCAACATCAACATGTGGGCAAAATTTATGAACCAACATATCTCCTGGCCTCAGTCGTGGTAACAGGCAAAATCATCTGTCAACAACTTTGGCTGTCTGGTATCTACCCTATCAGCAGGACTGGATCAAGTTTCGAAATGAGCTTCCATTGATAGGAGCCATCAAAGTTCCTCGTTGGATTTGTTCGACGCCAGATGCACGTAGTAACCAACTGCACATGTTTTCGGATGCACCTACCTCTGCCTATGCTGCTGTTGCCTACTTGCGAGTTCAAAAGTTTGATCGTGAATATCAAGTTGCGATACTTATGGCTAAAACTAAGGTAGCACCTTTAAAAAAAATTACTGTTCTATGTTTGGAACTCAACGGAGCACTTCTTGCGTCCAAAGTAGCTGCGAAGGTCTTAGACACCCGACAGTTGCCGGTCATTACTACTTACTGCTGGTCGGACTCAAGGACCACTTTAAGCTGTATTCGATCAAACACTGGGAAACATAAACAGTACTTGGCCAACCGGGTAGATGGAATCCAAAAACTGACTGCTATTGATTGGTGGAGGTATGTGCCAAGAAAAAGCAACTCGGCAGACGTAGCCTCTCATGGCGTATATCCTTTTCAACTAGAGGCTCAGGATTTCTGCTGGTCTGGTCCAACATAGCTACAGAAGGATGAAAGTGAATGGCCGGAACAAAGCTGTTCGTCGAATGAGGAACCTAATATCACAGCAATTCTCACCACTCCAGCTCCATCAAAATTAACCAAGGATGTGGGAGCTTTTGGCCTACTCTACAAATACTCGAACCTCAACACTTGAATTGGAGTTTGATACTGGAGTTTTCGTTTCATTAATGCGAGATTAAAACGACCACACTCTACAACATTTTGGTGTACTGCTGCTGAGCGACGACTGGCTTTAGAGTTCTGGATAAGGTATACTCAATACACACATTGTATTGCAATACACAGCAATATACACATTTTAATAATGAAATTTCTTGTCTCGTCCAAAGTAAACCTATCAGTGCAAAAACCCAATGATCAACGATAGTGGTATAATGCGCTTAAATGGCCGATTGAAAAATGCTATGATGCCTGTGTCTGAACGATTTAATATCATTGTGCCGAAGGAGAGCAGACTTTGTACACTGCTTATTGATCATGGACATAAATCTACTATAAATGGTGGCACGCAAACCACCCTTAATTTTCTTCGAGGATGCTATTGGATAATTGATGGCCGTTCAATTATATTCATCGATGTTTGGCATGTGTCCGTCTATAACAGGAAACTTTAACCCAAATTATGGGAAATCCTCCAACTCCTCGCTGCACAGTGGCGGCTGCGTTAAAACACTGCGGATTAGATTATGGTGGGCCGTATCTAATTCGTACACAAGAGGCCGAGTTCATCGTACTTACAAGGGATGGGTCGCGGTTTTTGTCTGTCTCAGCACACGAGCGATTCACCTTGAACTAGTTAGCGATATGATAACGGATACATTTATTGCGGCATTGCGACGTTTTCTTGCTCAACGTGGGTACAGCCCAGACATCTATAGCGACTGTGCAACAACGTTTTTTGGCGCCAATGTAGTTCTGAGGGAAGATTTCGGAGCCTATCGAGAGCAGTTAAAGGGTGCACGGTCCGTTGCTTGTCATGGTGTATCATGGCATTTTATTCCCCCAGGCTCACCAAACTTTGGAGGCATATGGGAGGTGGGTATCAAAAGCATGAAGCATCACCTGAGACGCACCATAGGGGAAGCAACGTTGAACTTCGAGGAGTTTTACACCGTTCTCAAGCAAATTGAAGCTGTGTTTAATTTGAGGCATCTGTCAGCGTTGTCAGATGATCCAACAGACTTAGCAGCCTTGACCCCTGGCCACTTCTTAGGGAGCGGTCCCATCACAGCTGTTCCAGAACCTAATTTGCTTGACACCAATACAGGTAGACTAACACGTTGGAGGCAGCTCCAGGAGATGCAGCAGGACTTCCGGAAGAGATGGAGCTGTGAATATCTGCATGAACTTCAGGTGCTAAGCAAATGGCAACAGACCAAAACCAATGTCAAAGTGGGCGAACTCGTCCTGCTGAGAGATGAATGCGCACCACCAACTCGATGGTCATTGGGGCGAGTATTGGAAGTACATGGTGTGAGTCGCTACAATTCGTACACATTCATCCGCATTGAAACACGCTATTTCAAAGTTGGTTGTTCTTCCAATCGACAACAACAAGGCAGACGAACATGGTGGGCGGCCAGATGTATTGTCACATACCTGGAAGAAGTGGACGTACTGTTGAGAGGTACTATCAGGTAGCAGTGGCAGCTCTGATGTTGACAGGTGTTACGAGGCCAGAGTGGAAGCCCTGCCATTGTATTTTTTTTCTTTTTTGCTCTATTTTTTCCGCTTATTGTCATTCCTTTTCACAAATTGTTTTTAGAAGTCGAAATAAAACGTGGTCTTTCCGAAATTAGTTCTCGTTCGTTTTCCTGTCCACTAAACATTTTAAACAATCTTACTATCCTATTTATTCATGCAAAAATAAACTCACTCACTCTTGAATTATATGCTGAACTAACACGTTGTTTTATCTTGATTTCTAACAAAGGTTATGGGCAGCTACGTTTACCCGCGTGTTACTAATTTCAATTCTTTTTTGCCTTTACAAGTAAGATGTCGAATTCGATTTATCAAATCGAGAAATTAAGCGAACACAATTATGATTCGTGGAAAATATTAATTAGAAGTGTGTTGATTCATAATGACATAAAGACCTATGGAGTTATGTCTCCGGTTAACCTTCGCAGATCAACTACGTAAAAAAGCTGGAGATTGGATGGGTTTAGAAAAAATACAACAACCCAAAGGACCGGCACGGAGGGTCACGCTATTTAAACAACTTCTTCAATTAAAAAATGGAAGGTAACAATGTTCAGCATCGTATTAATTCTTTTCTCGATTTGGCATAAAAAATTAAGGAGCCACAGGATGGGCTTTTGGCGAGAATTTTACTTTCCAGTTTACCAAGTCAAAAAAAAAAAACAAAAACCAAAAAAACACTGTAGCGCTGGAAGCCCCGTATGGGCCATGGCCTAGCTTTTTGACGCTCATTTGTGTTGCTCATGTTGTCATTTTTCTCACATCTGAGTGGGGCCTGCGTCTTATCGCCGAGTCCTAACGGCACTCTTTAGAAGCTTTTTCGTAGACAATTTTACTTTCGGGAGATATAGATCAAATCACGAACAAAACAATTACTTTAAAGAATATTTTATTCGTACCCAATTTACAAATGAATTTTATTTCAGTTACTAGAGCAACAAGGAAATAAAGTAGTTCTTTCAAGCAAGCGTGCAGAAATTATTGATAGTTCATCTGCTGAGCTGCTGTAAATACAACAATGTCTATGTTTTTAAAGGAGAGAAATTTAAGGCTCTTGCTGCTAGTGTTGGAGATGTTAGTGATGCTGGAGGTGCTGGTGGAGCTGAAAGTGTTATTGGAGTTGGAGCATCTGAGAGGGACAAAGTGTTTGCACTCTGGAATCAAAGGTATGGCCACTTGAATGGTCAGTGCTTGTATAACTTGTTCAATAAAAACATGGTTCGAGGTGTGAGCTCCCAAAGAATCAACAAGATGGTATCAAATGAGAGATCTGTTTCAATGGAAAAATGTCAACTTTACCATTCGGATTGTCAGATAATCGTAGTAAGTCTGTGCTTTCAATTATCCATACAGATATATGTGGGCCGATAAAGAATGTGTCAAATGGAGGCGCTAAATATTTTTTGACATTCATGATCATTCACATATGATATTTGTTTATTTTTGCGTCAGAAAAGTGAGGCCGTGAAATATTTTCAAACGTTTAAGATAATGGCAGAAAATCAGACTCGTAAAGAGATTACAATTTTAAGGAGCGATAACGGCGAAGAAAAGTCAATAAAGATTTTAAAAACTATTTACAACTTAAGGGTATAAAACACCAATTAACTTCTTTCTATACCACTCAGCAGAACGGGTGCGCAAAAAGAGCAAATAGGACGCTGGTGGAGATGGCGAGGTGTATGATAATTTCGCCTGGACCGAAGCAAAGTTTTTGGACTGAGGCGATAAACACGTCTATATATCTGAGAAAAAGATCACCAACAAAATTATTGGAGCATCAAACATCATATGAAGCTTGGTAGGGATATGAACCAAATCCGTCGCACCTCAGGATCTTTGGATGTAAGGCGTTCATGCTAATAAAGAAACTAAGTAATTCTAAGTTTAGCCCTAAGGGCATACAGTGTTTGATGGTGGGGTACTCTCACGAGGCCCAGGCTTATAGATTATGCGAACTTACAACGGGTAAGATTCATACGAGCCGAGATGTCAAATTCATTGAGAACCCACTTAAAAAGTGTGTTACAGACTCCAAATTCATAGCAGATGGAGCTGACGAAGAAGAAGCTGATTATGAACACAAAGAATATGCTGACCCAGAGGATGGCAATGCTGGCGGAGGTGAGGACCACTACGAGGATTGTAATGACGAAGAATTAGAGGTGAATTCTACTAAAATGACTAACGAAAAGCCAACTAAAAATGAAAGTATTTTAAGAAGTGGGAAAATGAGAAACAAAGATAATCTGAATAAAAAAAGATCAACTTCGTTAAGTTTTATGGTTAATATGGGCAGTTGTCAGAATGTAGCGGATTCCGTTAAGGAAGCACTTCGACGTACAGATTCAAAATTGTGGCAAGTCCGCTGCAGAGAAATAGCACTCGGGATCTAGTTACGAGTAATTTGCCAGCTAGTCGTTAAACCATAAGATAAAACTGTTTAATTCTGTTTGTAATGAAATAGATTTATGTAATGATAAATTTAAATTTATATTGTCTACATTGAATATTAATTAGTCCTGAATGATAATACCATTTAGTAATGTATCTTGTAATATTATACCTACATATTTTTAATACAAAGTGTGTTAGAGTTAAGCTCGGTGGATGAATAAACTAAACTTAACTAAACTAATCTAGTACTAAAAAAGATAAAAATGATAAACTCGAACGATATAAGACGAGACTCGTATCGATCATGCGATCAAAAGCATGGCCTCGATTTTACTGAAACTTTTTCTCCAGTTACCAGGTATTCTGCAATAAGATGCATGAAATAATATGATATATGTACGTATGTATGTATGTATAAATGAATATGTGAATTTTTACAATGGATAGAAGGAAAGTAAGTATTAATAAGGGTTATGCCTGTGCTTAATTTACAATATGATAGAATTGTACGAAATTAATTATTAATTATACGAATCATTAATCGAAATTAATTATTAAAATAATTTATAAAGGAATTCAATGTTTTGAAATGTACTTATTTTAGTTACATTAACTTATGATCTATTGTGGTACTTGTCCTAGTTCATATCAGTTAAAGAAAAAAATCAATTAATTAAAAAAAAAGAATGAACAAAAAGCAATGGCGGTTATGTTTTTTAAGCTTTGAATGACTTTATACGAGCGATTTTTTTTTATTTTATTTTTATTTTTTTCTTTATTCCTGGATTGAAAGAATTTCGCCTTTCTCTTTTCGAAAACCATCATCAACAAATTTTCGATTTTTGTTAACCTTTTTTTTTGTGCACTTTTCTCTTATTTGTATCGATCGTTACTTTGTTCTCTTTATGTACAATATGTGAGATAAATCTAGGAGCAAGTTTATTCCGCCGATCGTCTTGTTCTTCGTTCATGTTTATTGAATTTAGGTGGATTTTCCCGGTTTTTATTTCTATTTTGAATTATTCTTTCTTTATGTTTTAGACTATTCCTATGAATTAGTCCTGTTCTGTGTTACATTTATTTCTCAGCGGGAAAAAATTATTCTTCTTAATGTGACCTGTTAGTATTTCAAAAGGAGTCATTTTAGTTGCAGAATGAATAGAACAATTATATGTTATGACTGCCTCATGAAGTTTCACGTGGTTCATCATCGCGGATAAAATATCGATTATACTCGAATAGAAATTGTACCTGTACCCTGCCTAAGTTGATGGTAATCGCGAATCAAACTAGCTTCGTTGCGTTTATCGGAATAATGTATCAATGAAGTTTGTTTTATATCTGCCCAATTTAACTGAGTGCCATACAAATACAAGACTTCATTCGCGGGACCGACAATTTTATTCCGAATTGCTCGAAGATATTGCTTGGATACCTCTGGGTACTTGTTAAAGGCATGCAATCGAGAATTTCTCGACATTGCATAAGAAATTATGCAACGACATTGAATTGTCATCAAAATTAGGTAAATCTTTTATCGCATCGGGTATTCTCAGCAAATCAAAGATTTCCGTTGATATTGCTGTATTGTTCATAGCCATTGTTTTTTTTCCCTCTTGAACAGAGTCGATATCAAGATTCTCTCCCGAACTTTCTTTAACGATATTGTATGCACGTGAAACACTTTCAATCCGGTACCGAAATAAATTATCAGAAAGCACTTTATTCCTTACTATCTTTACTTTAACTGGTGGCATGGAATAATATGAACAAGGACTTGCCCCTTTGTTTTCTTGATATTAATTTTAATGCTGCTTTTCTCCACGATGCGTAGATTTCTTCCGCTGACTGCGCCAATTACGACCAGATACACTGTAGAGCTTGAACTTATGTTTTGTTTTTATAATAAAAGTCGATTAAAATTTTCCTCTTAGTAGATATTAGTTATTTATTTTATCTTTTTGCATTATAACATTTTATTAATTGTTATTTTAGATTCTAAATTAGACTCACTTTTAAAGAAGAACTTTCACTTAGAAAAAAGAAGAACACTTTTTCAATTCAACTCAGCTTATATAGTGCGACGAAGTCTGAAAATCCCTTTCTGCTACAAACATATCATAAACTCTCATCTACAAGAGAGAGAGAGTTTGCAGAATTGCAATTGTTCTTAACGCTTGTTTAGCAACATGTCGCATGACCCACACACATTATGCAAAATAGGCATCAACATTATATTGATCTCCCATTGATTGGGTCTCTTCTTTCAGCACAAAAAGTAGTTGTTGTGAATATGCGATAATAAATAATATGATTGGCTGCAACTGTGTTGACTGTGGCTGCCAACGCGTGTGCTGTTTGAGTTCACTTGAATAAGCATACTGTGCTATGTGTAAACATGTTTATCTTTTTTTTTAACATCAGCTACTCGCGTGATCAATGGGTTTGTTACAGACTAGGGTTGTCATAGTATGTAACTCTCGCAGTATAGTAGGAAAGAAAAACGATTCACGAGATTATTTGTTTCGAAAGCGGTAAAATGAACGCAGAGCTGACAAATGTTTTAATGGGGGTACCCAGATGCAATATAAGTATTTTTGATTTTTGGCATTTTGGATAGGTATCTTTGTTTCAAAGTCCATTGTTGTTATTTCGTATGGCTGATGTAGTTGCCAATCAAATTACTTAAAAAATTCAGGCCTATGCCACTACTGATTATTTCTAAGAAGATTCTTTGGACAAAGTCCTTCCAGCGAGGAAACTCGATGGCGTTGAGTGCGTTAAGCTCCGTCCGCAGGTTGTGCCACACAGACACGATTGCTGGTGGGAGAGTTCAGCATCCAACGTTTGTTTTTCTTTTCAGATCTCTTGGATTAACCTTTATGTGAGTGACAAGGTACCCGGGTACCTTTTCCATTTTCAAAAACCAAAACAAATACTTTACTGATTTCCTAGATGCAGTTGTGTTTGTGAAATCTCCTAATTTTAAATTTCGTACATTTTTTTAAAAGTTAAAGTTTAATTAACCAATACAGACCCGCTCTGGTGACTAATTCACATTAATAGCAACCGTGTGACAAGGTACCGGGGTAACTTAATGTGTTAAGCAAATCCTATTTATTTTTTTGACTAGAAAATTGAGAAAATAAATGAAAAATTTAGTGCTATATTATTTATTAAGCAAAAGGTTTTTTTTTTTATACAAATATAGCAACTTCCTACGACTGCAATTGGAGCACTAGTATCTCGTTTTTGTGAAGTTGAAGCTCTAGGAAATTCAGATGGCTGTATTGCAGAACGGAAGTGAAATTTTGATGTCACAGTTTGATTTCTTGCTCTGTCTTGGGCACTTGGTTTGCAGGCTTAGTTCCTTTGGAAACTTTCGTCTCCACTTAGTGATTGTAAAGATG
Organism: Volucella inflata; assembly: GCA_928272305.1. Lineage (NCBI taxonomy): Eukaryota > Metazoa > Arthropoda > Insecta > Diptera > Syrphidae > Volucella > Volucella inflata. The sequence goes on along the minus strand of OV743716.1, from coordinate 109,906,176 downwards.
GGGTTGTGTTCCATATAAACTATGTACGAAGCCAAAGCAGCAATATCAACCATGTTATAGAATACCGCCAACGGCCACCTATTCGTTTTGAGTTTACAAGAATATTCGCCCAACAACTTCTCCATGTTATCAACGCCACCTTTCATTTTCTTATAGTAGGTTATGATTTCGGGTTCGGCAGTTTTATTGCCTTCCACATTTGGCGACATGTGCATAAAAAAAGCATTACAACTGCCTTTTTCGTCTCTGGCACGTAAGAACAAATCGTTCCTTCTTTGTGATATGCAATGTTTTTTGAGAAAACGGTCGGATATTTGCAAGAAGGAAACGTTTATATTTTCCGCACTGTTCCAGCTAGTGCCACATTCCAAGAATTCAGCGCGTGATTTAGTTGAATAGACGTAAAAAAAAGTGCGTTGTTTCATTTCTTCCAGAGTTCTTATATTTGCCTACAAGGTCCAACACAATTCGTTCTCCAGTATTTGATAGCCGTTCCCCTCCAATATATTTCCCGGTATAAATCTGTGAGCTGAGTTTGAAGAATCTAAAATATTTTTACTTTACTTACTTTAGGTGGCGCTAGAGTCCGGGGTGGACCTGGGCCTCAGTCAACAAGCTTCTCCAGCCAGCTCGATCCCTGGCTAGCTGTCTCCAGCTTCGCACGCTAAGTTGGCTGAGGTCCTCTTCCACTTGCGTGCGCCACCTGAGTCTTGGCCTTCCTCTACTGCGCTGTCCCTCGGGGGCGGATTCGAAGACTTTTCGGACCGGAGCATTGGTGTCCATGCGCTCTACATGACCCAGCCATCTCAGTCTTTGGATCTTCACTCTTCTGGCTAGGTCCATGACGCTGTACATTCCATACAATTCGTAGTTGTATCTCCTCCTCCACTCACCGTCAATGCAGACGGGACCGAAGATCGCCCGAAGAATTTTTCTCTCGAAGCAACGAAGAACACCCTCATCCATTTTTGTTAATGTCCATGCCTCTGCGCCATAGAGCAGGACCGGGATTATTAAAGTCTTATAAAGGGTAACTTTTGTTGTCCGAGAGAGGGCTTTGCTACTCAATTGCCTTCTTAACCCAAAGAAACAGCGGTTGGCAAGAGTTATTCTTCGCTTGATCTCAGCGCTGGTGTCGTTGTCTGTATTTATAGCGGAACCTAGGTAGACAAAGTCCTTAACTACCTCAAAGTTACGAGTATATCTGTCGAGGGTGACGTTCTGTCCGAGACGTCGGTGTTGGTTGTCCTTTTTGCTTGACAGCATATACTTGGTCTTGCCCTCATTGACCGCTAAACCCATTTTCGCTGCTTCCGTCTCAATACTCGCGAAAGCGCCACTGACATCACGCCGTTTTCTCCCGATTATGTCAATATCGTCGGCGTATGCGAGTAGTTGGACGGACTTTTGAAAGATAGTGCCTCTTGTGTTTGCTCGTGAGTTTTGCACTATTCTTTCAAGTACGATGTTGAAAAAATCGCATGACAGCGCATCGCCTTGTCTAAATCCTTTCTGGACATCAAAGGTCTCGGTGAGATCTTTACCGACCTTGATGGAGCAGCGTGCATTCTCTATCGTCATCCTGCACAGACGGACGAGTTTGGCAGGGATGCCAAAACTAGACATTGCTCTATATAGCTCGTCTCTATAGATGCTGTCATACGCGGCCTTAAAATCGATGAACAGGTGGTGGGTATCGATCTGAAGCTCATGGGTCTTCTCCAAGATCTGCCGTAGTGTGAATATCTGGTCGATGGTGGACTTTGCTGGCCTGAAGCCACACTGATATGGACCTATCAGGTTGTTGACGAACGGCTTCAGGCGTTCACACAATACGGCAGACAAAATCTTATATGCGATGTTTAGGAGACTGATGCCCCTGTAGTTGGCGCAGTTCAGAGAGTCTCCTTTCTTGAGAATTGGACAAACAATGCTGAGGTTCCATTCATCGGGCATACTTTCGTCCGACCATATTTTACAGATGAGTTGGTGTATGCCCCTTACCAAGTCATCGCCTGCCGCTTTGAAGAGCTCGGCAGTCAGGCCATCCGCTCCAGCAGCTTTTTTGGACTTAAGCTTCGATATAGCTTTATTCACTTCATCCAGGTCGGGTGGACGGAATTGTTGGTCATCATCGTCCAAGTTGAAAGGTTGATTCTGCCTGACAGCGGTATTTGGTCCGTCATCGCCGTTATACAGTTTGCAGAAATGATCTTTCCAAATCCTCAGCATTGACTGCGATTCTACTAAGATGTTCCCTTGTTCATCTCTACAGGCTTCGGTTCGGGGTTTATTTCCGCGGCATGTTATATTTACCTTATGGTAAAACTTCCGACCCTCATTCCTGGAGTAGCATCTCTCAATTTCCTCGATCGCGCGCTTCTCATGCTCTCTCTTCTTCCTCCGGAGAAGCCGGTGCTCGTCTCTCCTCTTCCGCTCATAGAGCTCATGAGCAGCTCCGGTCCTTGTAGGCAGCGCCGCTTTATATGCTTCATGCTTAGCTGCATGTACTTGCCGGCATTCATCATCGAACCAGGGGTTTCGTTGTGGTGGACGAGTGAAACCCAGCACATCAGAAGCGGCATCTCTGATGGCGTTGTGGCAGTGTTTCCAATGGTCTTCGATGCTTGATGCTGGCGGCATTGGACCTCTTAAGAGGTTAAGAGACACTCGATCGGAAAAGGACTTGGCGATCTCTTGCGATTGTAGCCGTCTGACGTCGAATTTTCTCACAGCATTAGTTTGTCTTGGCGTAGTTTGGGATGTCCGCAACAGTACCTTGGCTATAACAAGGTAATGGTCCGAGTCGATGTTGGCTCCTCGGAACGTACGGACATCCATAATGCTGGAGGAGTGTCTTGCGTCGATCGCAATGTGATCAATCTGGTTGACTGCTGATTTATCAGGAGTTCTCCAAGTCCCCTTGTGTATGTCGAGATGTGGGAACCGCGTGCCCGCCACGACAATGTTTCGCCCCGCCGCAAAGTCGATTAGCCTGAATCCGTTATCGGAGGTGGTGTTGTGCAGGCAATTGCAGGCGATTGTTCCACCAAAAATACCTTCTCTTCCTAGCTTTGCATTAAAATCACCGAGGACAATTTTAATGTCATAGCATTGCATAGCATAATGGCATTGCTCGTAGGTCTTGTTAAGGAGCTCGTAGAAGACATCCTTGGTGTCGTCATCTTTCTCCTCTGTGGGGGCATGCGCGCATATGAGGCTAATGTTGGCAAATTTAGCCTTGATGCGGATTGCTACGAAGCGCTCGCTCACATGCCGGAAGCTGAGGACTTCTTGTCTTAGTCTGCCTCCGACAACAAATCCGCATCCAAATAAGCGCTGCTTTTGCCGTCGATAGCAATTGCCGTAGTAGATGTCGCAGTTTTTCATCTTCTTTTTGTCCGGCCCATCCCATTGCATTTCTTGGATGGCGGTTATGTCTGCTTTGCAGCAGTCTAGGGGCTCCGCTAGTTGCTCGGCTGCCCGTGGTCTATTAAGGGATCTAACATTCCACGTGCATATCCGAAGCTCATTGTCCTTAAATCGTTTGCGTGGGTTGTCAACAGTAGATCCGTCCATATCCGAGGCTAGTGGATACTTCGTAACTTAATTTTTTTTTAAATGGCCGGGCAGTTACCCCGGCGGCACAACCCCCAACCTGGAGGACCAGTTCCATTTTGAGTGCCCCTAGGACGAGGTTCCGGGATGTGAGCGCTGACGTTGGCCTTTATAGGGCTCGTCCGCCACCATCTCTTTTCCATCTCTCGGCCTGAGCTCCAAATATGTCGGAGTAGCCCGGATAAGGTCTTGTTTTGTTTTTTCAGACACTAATCCTGGTTAATGGCGCAGGAAACTCGCCATTTGCCCTCTTCACTTCGCAACCTCTAGTGAGATTCCCAGATGGCGCCACGGGGAAGCGTGAAGTAGGACTTATTAGCAGAGCTGCAAGATGTTTGGCTGCAGAGGCTCATTCTCATTTGAGGAACCAGCACCTGTCGGAAGATGCTACTTCTACGAGGCCTTATACTAATCGTTGCCATAATAAAATATTTTTATTCCATGTTTTTCCGGGTTTGATAGCATGTATTGGGTAAAGCGGGTACGTCCTCGATATCCTAATAATTCCTCATCGACTGTTATGCACGTTATCAAATTTTATGAAACGAAGAAACATTCGAAAATGGTCGTGCGACATTGACGCGCGAATCAAAGGGAAATGATCCGACTTGCATAATTCGGATAAATATTCTCTATTTGATTTGAACACACCAGAACAGAGATTAATACAAAGAGGCAATATGCGCCTTGGGCAAAAATTTTGCAAATTCTGTCTTCTAGTAGAATTACTGTATTTATCTGCCAGTGTTTTGTTGAACGCGTCAGTTCTTTTCTTACCTATTCTGTTTGTTCCCTTAGTAATTAATCACAGATAGCATTTGACAAAATGCCTTTGAAAATTTCGCTCGCAGTACCTATACAATGTTGGTCGATCTCGTTGACGGACAGTATTTCGCCCTATTGTTTGACATTCGGTAAATGGATCTGCCTGCCAGCTAGTTCCATCTTTTCCTATGAGTTCAGAAAAGTTTTCTTCTTCTGCGCTGTCACCCGAATCACATAATTCTGGTTCATATTCAATGTGGACTTCTGACGTCCGAAACTTCAACTTCATCTGCAGAGGGATTCGCGTTTTTTGAAAATAACCCGAGCAAGAAAACGAGGATGCCCAAAAATCTGCACCAATGTGTGTTGTATCGCTGGGATAACGTTTCCACGTTAGCCCGCACAGTCTCCATTCTTCGACCCAATCTCACCAAATCGGCAACACACTTCGGGTCTGCCAGCCCTAGTTGTTGCTGGTAATAAGGGGCCAGGTTTCTCTGAATTATAACAAGCTTTCGCCACTCCGTTAGCGGTTCCGAAAGCCTGCCAAGCATGTTATGAACTACACCACATATACACCCAATGGACTCCCTAATTCCCTGGGCACAATGTCTTATCTCCTCCAGTAGGAGATCATCATAGTTGGGGGGAACAAACTCCAGTTTCAATTCCGCCCGCCTTCCCAGAAAAAAGTTCGAAAGCTGATCTAAACAGTTGATCTTCAATCACCCTTCTTGCTTGACCGAGCTCCCCCACCCGCTCCAAGAAAGAGTTAACCGAGGCAACAAAGCGTTCCCCCGTGAACTTCAGATCTCACTCGGCTAGGTTTCCCACCTCGCAATCGGCAAGCGCTCGCTGTGTTGACCAGTGGTTTCTTGTAAACCAGTTTCTTCAGCAACGGCAGGCGTCACTGGTGACCTCACAGCGCGGACTGGTGTTTTGTCCCTTCCTTGTTGCTACTGGTGGGTCAACCTCTTATGCCGAATCCCTTCTCGTTTTTGTTGTCACCAAGATATGCAGGTAAAAAAAGGATATGTATGTAGGTATATGTTATAATTATATGATAACTTGTAGGTATGTACGAGTATGTATATTAATATTTAAAATAATTAATTAATATTTTAAATAAAAATTTAAAAAATCGTTCAAAATATACCCATATGTATGTATGCAGGTATGTACATATGTATCCGTATGCATGCGAATTTCTATGTTTTAATATATATATACATATATTTATGTATACATTTATGTGAGTAACTGTTAATTTATTAATGCAGCAAACAAAAATCGGAGCACAACATCAATCAAAAGGGATTAAAAAAGAATGCCACTCACAGGAAAATAAAAACAAAAGACACCTACTTGTGGACCTGGTATTTGCGCAGGTCAAGGAATTCCCATTTCTTCAATCCATCACTTACTTCTGTTCCCTGATCTTCTTCTCTTAATCCTGAATTTACTTTTGAGTTTTTCCACTCCTGCACTTGTTGCACTGGTTGTTCTTCCACTTGCTTAAAAAATAAGCACAAGATTATCATAAATTCTGAAATTAAAAACCCAAAAAAACAATCACTTCCCTAATTACTTAACTGAATTTACCGCGAACCGAATACAAAAATCTCGCGAAAACTAAAAGTCGACCGAGAAAAAAACGAATGAAAAAAAACACGGCTGAAATACTCGTATCAACAATTAAAAAAAAACCGCAAACAAAATTCAAAGCAAGGCCCCAACGCGGGCGACAATTATTATGTTTCATTTCGGCAACTGTTAAACATTGCCCAGAGTGAAAAATAACTTTCTTGAATTTTCACTAAATTCAGTGGGGGGTTCATTTGACCACCAGGTAGCGCTTTATGAGACAGCTTAACCTGGAAAACACAAAATAAAAAACGAAGTGTTGAGCGCCACGTGATTTTGACGGAAACACGAAACCTTCAATTGTGCGAAAAAAAACCGAATCAAACAACTAGAAAATCATCCCCGTAAAAGAAAAAAACGACGAAAAAAAGCAAAAAAAACAATATTTTGCAACGTTATAAATGCTTCGTTGGAGCACGACGATTTATTTGTTAAGTTAGCGGTACACTCGTCGATAGAGTGACCCGCTGTTTTAACAGTCTCGGACGCACCAAATGGTTTATTACACAGGTCGCATGTCTCGCCCTTTCTCCAGATTGTAAGCCCGCGCGATCTACCGGAGTCTTAACTTTCCCAAATAAAAGAACGACGAGTACACTACACTGCACTACTTTCACTCTGCTTAACTGTGTTCCTGGCGGTGCCATGCCTCTTTCCTGGCACAGTTTTCCTCCTTTGCCTACTACTCCTCTATTTGCAGTCCTTCCTTTCTCCTTATCCTTTTTCCCTCGTTTTTTTTTCCCGAAAGAACTCGCGACTCTACTTTAACTTTTACTTTTTTAATAAAAATTGCTTTTGCATTTTCCAAAATTTTCGCACTCAAAAAAAAAACCCAAATTGCTGGTTGGCACCAAAGTTTCTTCCAGTTCTTATTTTCTTCCACAAAATCCCGTCAGACTCTAACACGCATTCTCACACCCACTCACACACAACAACGGGGCTTGCAGCTACACGACTAGTAGGCTTTGCTAGTGTGTGCTCCTGTTTTGTACACACTTGTGCTAAACTCCTCACTCACTGAGTTCTCTCCCGCTTCCAGTGATAACTGGGAACTCCAATGAGCGAGCTTATGAGAGTTTGTGGATCCTAGCTACGCCTAGCTATTGCCCTAGATATTAGAACATTGCTGATCTCCGGGTATTTTTGCCCCATCGTACTAAACAAAATTGCAAATAAAACAAACGCGAAGGAGAAAGAAAGTCTGACGAAGGTCAATGGAGTGTTGGGATGAGGGAGGAAAGTTCTGTGGGTATATTCCTAACCTGATTATAGCCCGATCTAGCCGCCCCAAACAAAGCTAAGTATCAGTATCAGTGCCGCTTTACCCCGGGTCGCTACTTACTCCGGTGGATCAGCATTCAGATTTGGGGCAATGTGGACTGACCAATAGCGGGTTATTCCTTACATAATGTATTGGTTTTGTTATTTTTGTTTGGTTGGTTTATGGCAACGAGTAGTTTATGGTCTCGTAGAAGTAGTATCTTCCGACAGGGGCTGGTTCTTTAAATAACGAGAATGAGCCTCTGCAGCCGAACATCTTGCAGCTCTGCTCTGCGAATCTCACTGAACACTGCGAAGTGAAGGGGACAAATGGTGAGTTTCCTGCGCCATAAAACAGGATTCGTGTCGAAAAAAAAAACAAACAAAACAAGACCTTATCTGGGCTACTCCGACATATTTGGAGCCCAGGCCGATAAGGATTTCCAGGACTTAGTCAGAGTCTTGGAAAATAGATGGAACTTGTCCTCCAGGTTGGGAGATGTGCCGCCAGGGTAACTGCCCGGCCATTTAAAAAAAATTAATTTACGAAGCATCAACAAGCCTCGGATATGGACGGACCTTCTGTTGTCAGCCCAAGCACACGATTTCAGAACAAAGAGCTTCGGATGTGCACATGGAATGTGAGGTCCCCTAATAACCAGGGATCGAGCTGGCTGGAGACGCTTGTTGACTGAGGCCCAGGTCCACGGACTGTAGCGCCACTAAAAGTTGATTTATGTTGTGGGCCTTTCTGCCCACCTGGTATTTATTGTTATTTTGTTGTTATTGTTATAGTTTATATTAACGTTATTGTTCTGGTTTGTTATTATTATTGTTTACAGTTGCTATTGTTGTTATTATTTATGTTTATGTTTTCCCTCGTTGGAGTCTGTCTCATAGCTCTGCCGTCCGCCTACAGACTTTGCTGCTCTCTTGGTGCTTCATCGGTGGGGTGCTGGCTTCAAAGGGGTCGTAGTCCCTTTACCCATCAAACCTTACTTGTAAAGCTGTCCGCCGACAAACCACCTTTGCTCCTCCGTTGCTCCCTCGTTGGAGGTGTAGCTATAGAAGAGATCGTCATTTCTTCCCCCCTTTGACATTTTAAAGTTCGCATCCACATCGATTACGAGATGTGATGCTCCTTGTCTCCACATCGATTGCAAGATGTGGGATTCCTCATGCCTTTGTAATACTTGGCTTTCGTTGGGGTATAAGCTCCGTGGATCGTCCTTTCCCATCCGTCATCATCGTGCTGGGGTGTCTGACTTTACAGGACCGTTCGTCCTCACCCGAGACGTCTGATGCTTCGCGTTGCGAGTCTCCCGTCCAGCCTACGGGCTCTGACAACGGTGATATTGGTAGACTTCCTGTCGCACAACGAAGGGAAATGAACAAAGAAGAGGGTAAACCTTGTTGCGGGAAAATTTACCGCGACAATCCTTCAATCAGTCATTCAATCATCGAATTAACAGTGCATAACCAATACCAAAGTGTGGTACGAGTCGAGCAGTAAAGAGGCTGTCAGGGATAGAGAGGTGTCTTTTCGACACAACAAAACCAAACTGAAATAAGTTCAAACAAATCAGAAATGATTGCCCTTTTCACGTAAATTTATTGATTTTTCCATCGTAAAAACTATTTAAAATTCTGCATCAGTCTCTATCCCAACGCTCATTTATAATGACATTCTGTGGAGAAAGACAATCTGCTGGCTACACATTTGCTTTCAACTCAATACTTTCAGACCTTGCGTTGTTTTTACCTGCACTTGAGTGAGTCGAATCTTCAATAGGACGAATCCATGTTCATGTTGTAGCAGGAGTACTTAAAGATCTTCACATTCAAAAATCCGCTGATCCCCATTTTAACGAGATGTTGTCCTATACAAGCAAAACCACTTCGCAAGCTTTTTTATTGATTCCACTCTTTAGGTCTCTTCCTCCTACAGACCCATTGAATATACGTCTTTTCTTTCCAAGGCCATGAAAACGCTCGAGACACGAAAACTTTTTACTTAGGCGAGAGCGAAATAGTTGCATTTAATATATCTAAAACTACAAAACAGTTTAGCATCCGGATCTTTTGCCAATGGATTAGAAACATTTCGAAACAGTTAATGCAAGTTGTCTGGGATAATTTAGGTGTACAGTTCATTATATCATATATATATACGAAACTTAAAAAAAAAAGAGAAATGGAACGAAAAAAGACAACTGTAAGGAAAGTGCAACCAAGACATAAAATATTATATTTTTAAATAAAAATTAATTAAAGAAAAAGATAATTGAACTTATGATTAGAAAAATGTTCGCGGCAAAGTATGCAAAACTGTCTGAATTCGAGTATGGATTTAACATGATTTGGTATTTTATTCCACAGTTTGACAGCATAAATGAAAAATTGTGTTTGCGATGTCAAGAAGGGATGCTTGAATGGTCTTAGAACGATGTACCTACCGTTTAGATGTACAGAGTTTAATCTTGTCGAATAGACAGTCAGCTTCAAGTGAATTATTTGAATTAGTTGAACACAGCAACGAAATTTAAAAAAATTGTTTAAGCTACACCCAAGAAGTTGACATGTTTGCCTTGAGACTTGATCGAACCACCGAAAGTTACAGACAAGCCGAGCAATCGTATTGAAAGAAGCCTTAAGTCGTTGAAAAGAATAATAGTCAAAATCGTGGAATAACTAGCAGTCGTACGTTATTATTGGAATACTGGAAGATATTTTTTGAAGACAGGCAATCCTCGGAGCGAGGCATAGACTTTGGAGATGATACAGTTTATTTGTTGCCGTGTCTATTACCGACGAGGGCATACGCTTCTCAGTGCACTTGTGAATTTTTCCTCGGCAGTTGCAGAAAAAAACAAAAAAAAACGACGCGTTCAACATCAGAGACTACCGCGTGTGTATGTAGTCTGACGCAAGAAAAAAAAATACACAGCGCGGGTTCGCCATCTCTCCCGCTCCAGGCGGTATCGCTTGCACTCAGTCACTGCTGTTGCTGTATTGTCCTATGGCACGGTAATTGACTGATCGTATATAACAACTGATGAACTTATAGCTGGTTGTGTGTGGGAATTTTGTTGGTGCACTGTAAACCAATGACAAAAAATGTCCACTTCACGGCCCTGCTTAGTATCGTCAGTGTTTGGGTTTTTTGTATTTGTTGGTAATTTTAACTTGGGAATTTAGAGTGGACTTAGCAAATTTGCGCGGGCTGAAAAGTAATTACTTTTCTGCGTACATCCACGTCTGCAAATACAGCCAGCTATTTTTGCACCTAATGAAACACAGGTAGAACCCCGCCCATACTTTTCAGATCACTCTGATCTGAAGCTACCTGGCAACTACTACAACATTATTCCAAACTCCAAGACACTGTAGTCCCTGTTCTAATCTGCAAATCAATTTCATGTGGTTGAAATTCCATCTCCGTAAGCAAATTATCCACTACTGCTTTATTTACAGAAGTCCCAAACTGGACAGCTACTTGACCTTCAACGAGTTTGATGCGCTGTCTGACTCCATAAAAAGAATTGTATCCCTGTATCCTCATACTGTATTCGTTATTACGGGCGATTTTAATATACACAATTCTGGGTGGCTTCTATATTCTGGACAGAGAACACCCGAGGGATGGTGTGTTGAGATCTTTGCTGCGGAAAACCACTTAACCCAGCTTGTAAATGAGCCCATGCGAATTCCAGACTTTGGCAGCCATACCGCCAACACCCTGGACTTGGTTCTAACCTCTCACCCTGGTGAGTACACTGTTAATGTGCTCTCATCTCTAGGCTCGTCCGGACCATTGTGTCATATCAGCTAAATTTTCGTACATTGACAACACAGTTAGAGAAAAAAATCCTAAAAGAACAGTATGGCAATACGAGAAAGCATTTGGAGCGGACTTAATACCTTCTTTAGGAATTTTAACTGGTCGTTATGTTTCCTCGATAACGACGTGGATGCCGCTTTACAAACACTATTCTCTTTGGAATGAGATCCTTTACCCCTCACTGGATAAAGTGTATCAGGCCAAAGGAAAAGGTATGGTACGACTCGAGCTGTAAAGAGGCTGTCAGGCTGAGAGAAATGTTATTTCGGTCCTATAAGACCAACCCGACAAAGGAAAACCGGAAAAAATTCAAATGAGCCAGGAATGACTGCAACGCCTTTCTTAAGCATGTGAAATTTGTATATGACCAAAAACTGAAGCAAAAACTACTGCAGTGTCCCAAAAGGTAGTACAAGATTTTGGTTAGAAATTCTGGCTCATCCTCCATCCCAACGCTCATTAACAATGACATTCCAGCTGTCAGCTCTTTGGACGAAGCCATTCTGATTACTGCACACTTTGCAGGCAGCATAACGTTTCCAGATTGTGCTTTGTCTCCGCTAGCACTTGAGTGCATCGAATCTTCAATGGGACGAATCCACCTTCATACTCGTGTAGTATCAAGAGTACTTAAAGATCTTAACGTTCATAAATTCGCGGGTCCAGATGGAATATCTACCCCTACTTCTGAAGAGGTATTCTTCAACGCTGTCAAGACCACTGCATAAGCTTTTCCATCAATCCTACTCTTTAGGACTCTTTCCGAGCAGATAGAAAACAGCATTTGTCCAGCCCGTCCCTAAAAAAGGCGAATCTTCTTTTCTCCCCTCTTACAGACCCATTCCACTTCCGTCCCTTCTTTCCAAGGTTATAGAAACGCTGATAAATCGTCAGCTCACGAATTATCTCCAAACACGAAAATTTCTAAATGACCGGCAGTACAGTTTTCGTAGCAACAGGTCCACTGGTGATTTGATGGTATGTCTCACCGAAAAGCGGAACCAAAGCTTACATCAATTTGGCGAGAACAAAATAGTTGCACTTCTATTTCTAAGGCATTTGACAGAGTTTGGCATAAGGCTCTTCTGTCAAATAAAGCGTGTACTTGGAATCGACGGCTTTCTTCTTCAATGGATTAGACATTTCCTTTCGGAGCGTTAAATTCAAGTTGTCTTGGATGGTTTCAAGTCTGATATTTGCAAAGAAAATGCCATTGTGCCCCAGCACTCTGTTCTGTCTCCGACACTCTGTTTAATATTCATCAACAATCTCTTTCTATCGCTATTTTTACCACCAGTGCTCCGCCGAAATTGCCAGTAGCATTCCGTTCCTTCAAACATCGCTCAGCGAGGGTGCAATCATTTTAAGGGTGCTAATAACCCCTTGAGCGCGCGTCAATTATAAAAAAAGAACATGAAAAAATTTGTTCGTTCGAGGTTAGTGAAAAAAAATCTAACAGCTTTTCGTGCAGTTAATCAAATAAGAAAAAAACTGTTTACAGCATGTATTAGAAAACTTGAATCTGGTAGTCAGTCTAACACAGAGAATAGTTGAATTAATACAGTCAGACGCTTTAGACAGGTCCAGGAAGGTTGTTTTGTTGTCATCATTTGCTTTTCGAATATCATCAGGAGCTGTAACCAGGTCGGTAGCCTGACAGAAGAGAATATAATAGTTTTTCCCTTTCAATATACTCTTTGATTTCGATATTTAGAATTGTTTTAAAGACTTTGCATAGGAAAGGAATGACAGCAATGGGTCTAGCGTCACAGGCGCTACCTTTTATAGGTAAAGGGATGATCTTAGTTTTTTTCTTTCCAGTCAGTAGGTTAATTGAGGTTATTATAATGGTGTTAAAGGTGTGGGTTATAAAAGGAAGTTAAAGGGAAAGCAGTATTTTTAAGAAGTCCGGATAAATGCTGTTAAGGACTACAGGCAACCAAAGTAGCTCAGCCAACGCTGTAGTCATCAACTGCAGACAGAGAAAAGGTATCATTCGTGTCATTCTGCCTAAGCATTTGTGGTATTTAACTTTAAAGCGGAATAGAAACCAGATCTGTAAACCTACAGTTTAGTTCGTGTAGGTCAATCGTTTCCTCAAAAGGTAGTGTAGTGTTTTAAAGTCATATTTACCCGTCCAAATGAACCTTGTCACAACATTTTAACATTTCAAAGTCTCTATGCATGTCTGGGCATCCATGTTGCTTCCATCTTACGTATAGAGTGTTCCTCATTCCGATCGCACTTAGCATCTTAGCTGTTCGCCAAGAGCTATTATTACAATTGATGTCTTAATAGGAACATGTTTATTAAAAAGTACGTCAAGTTTGGAATTTAAAATGTACGAGTATAATCGTCTATTGAGGTCAGATGTTGAACAAATTGTTGTACACCAAGTACTCAAAGTCCAAGAGTCCACGGAATTTTGAGGGCAGTAATTTTACCAAAGCTGATTTTTACCCATATGTTGGGTTTAGTATGGTACATGATCGAAAAGGCCTTCAGTTGCCGTTCTTCGGGTGGAGGTGAGAGCCACCCCCGCGTTAGAAAATGTAAATAAAAAATTTATAGTGCCGAAGACAAAATTTTTCCAATAGTTTATTTAAAAATGAGGCATAATCCCTTTAGTCGAAAAAATTACTGTGGGAAATGCTTTAGCTGCACGTATGAACAAGTGTACAAATCACAGTAAAAAGTTCTTTAGTACCAATCTTGAAATCGATTTTAAAATATATTTTAAGTGCATGTAGTGAAAACAAGCTTCAGATCCACATGTGTCAGGGGATTAACCTTCAGCTGAGGTGATTAATCTTTATTCAACGAGCTAAAGAGTTGTGCACTTCCGACAATTCCACGGCTCCACTCAAGTTTTCCCTCTCAAAAGTGATTGTTGTCTTTGCATGTAATTCTCCAAATTTTGTTTCCAAACAAGTGAAGGCTTTTTACCGAGAAAAAATTGTAAAGAAGTTGAAGTTGAATTTTGCTCTCGAAGCAGCCAAGAGAATTCTCATCCATTTTTGATAATATCCATGCTTCTGCGCCATAGAGTAAGGACTGGAATTATAAAGGCAGCGATTGGCCAGAGTTATTCTTCGTTTGATTTCAGCACTGGTGTCGTTGTGTGAATTTATAGCGAAGCCTAGGTCGACGAAGTCCTTAACGACCTTAAAGTTATACCTGTCGACGGTGACGTTCTGTCCGAGACGTCGGCGTGGACTGTCCTTTTCGTTTGACACCATATATTTGGTCTTGCCCTCGTTGACCGTTAAATCCATTTTCGCCGCTTCCGTCTCAATACTCGCGAAAGCGCCATTGACATCACGTTGCTTTCTTCCGATTATGTCTATATTGTCGGCGTTTGCTAGTAATTGGACTGACTTTGAAAGATTGTGCCTCTTGTGTTCTTTCAAGTATAATGTTGAAAAAATCGCATGACAGTGGATCGCCGTGTCTAAATCCGTTTTTGACATCAAAAGTCTCAGTGAGATCTTTACCGACCTTGATGGAGCAGCGTGCATTCTGCATCGTCATCATGCACTGACGGATGAGTTTGGCAGGGATGCTAAATCTAGACTTTGCTCTGTATAGCTCGTCTCTATAGATACTGTCATACCTGGCCTCCAAATCGATAAATAGGTGGTGTATATTCGACATCATTATGAGTATATTCATCAGCGCTAGAGTTGCTTGAATTCAAAATAGATTCTGTTGAATCTTTCAAGTACCTTGGAGTTTCAATAGATAGAGACTTTAGTTGGAAAACACACGCGACAGAATTAAAAGCTTACTTGAGATATGCAACGCACAAAATATTTTTATTGCAACCTCACTGTTCCAAGAAACTTTTATTTGTTATTTATTGTGGAATCAAAAATTCGAAGCTTCAATACGGCTTGACAAGTTGGGGGGAGCTTACAAGAATGTGATGGAACCATTACTTATAGCCCAAATCACATTGTCAAAATTATTTGTAGGAAAAGTAGAATAACAAGTAGCTGGCCATTATTTCTCGATCTGAAAATTCTGCCTTTGAAACACATATATGTCTATAAGGTCCTAAAAGTTTTTTTCATTCGCGGTGGCTACAACACAATGCTTAGAAATTCAGATGCATATGGATTAAGAGTTAAATCTCAGCAACTTTTAAAAGTTACAGTTCCCCAAAGAACACATATTTCAAACTCTTACTCTGTCTCGGCACCTAAGCAATTTAATAGATTACCTTATGGAATAAGATCGCTTGGAATACGGTATTCTTTTCTTAGAACAATAAAATAAAAATCTAGCTATTTTCATTGGGTATTTCCCAAGTCAAAAATTTGTTTATGAGCACAGTTTAAGTTCAATTGTTTCTATTACTTGTTAATCTTGTTTGAAATTGAATTTTTATATAAGATTATTTTAATGTTTTTTTTCCTTAGTAACTCAAAATAAAAAAACCCACACCATTGTTTTTTGTATATATGCGGGTCATTCGCTTCTAATCTTTAATAGATTAAAGAACGAACCTTTTATTTCTTTATTCCTCAATTGCTTATATTGTAACGCATCATCCTCGAAGATAAGAAAAAATAAATGAAATTGTTTCAGATTGGTGAGAAGCAAACACTTTTGCTGGCTTACTTTCGGCTTTGTGATGATTTTGTCAGAGATGTTTCCAAGCATGCTACTTCGTATAAGCATACGTTGTATACTAAACAGACACAACACTTCAACATCTTTTGTTATCTAGGTTGGGCAAACATTCAATAGAAGGCCCTGTATTAAAATTTCAAAGATTTCCTTGATGTTTCAATTTATTCACGTCACACGTGAGTTACGACGTCCGTCTCACCAAACACAACACAGTACTTACAAGCAAGAACAACAATCGATTACAGTTCATTCAAAACGCAAGTTATGACGTCTGTCTCAGAAAATCACCAGCATAGCACTTCCTAGCAACAACAGCATTCTATAACAGTCCATCCAAAATGCAGATCGGTCATAAAAGAATAGCAACAGATGAAAAAATCCTAACATCGGCGAAAACCACAAATAACTTCCGGCAATAAATACGAGTACTTTAATAAAACTTGAAGCAGTAATATGCATGTTTTATTGCTTTTGTTGCAATTATTTTTGTAATTGCACACGCAAGTACTCAGAACTTTCTTCTCTACTGAAAACACCACATAAAGTTCTTTCCAATTACATGTGCAAACAAAGGTTTCTTGAAACCAATCATAAGTTGTAACATCCATTCAATTGTGAACGACGACCACGTCAACTGCTATAATTGAAAAAAATAATAACTCCGTGTTAAAATCTTTGTTTTTTTTCTCCGGGACTCTGCTTTGTTAATTGTTCGTGCATTATTCAAACATCTTTTTTCGTGTGTTGATATACGAGTACCTTGTCTGTTACATTTAATAGGGCGTGACGATTTATTTAAAAACGTGTAAGTATTTAGTGTCTGCTTTTCATTTTATTATTCAAATTTTATTTTCATTGTTTTACGAGTAATTATTATTTTCAGTAAAATGCCACCAAAAAAAACTAACCTCAATAATGCGAGTAGCAACGTGACAAGACGTAGACGTGTTGAAAGAAGCCATCAATTGGGAGAACAAATCACGACAAGAAATGCAGCTGATAGAATCAGGATAGCAAGGAGTCGTGCAAAAGAATCTCGAGGCCAGCGTGACGAACGTTAGCTACAAGATATACTGAGGAGAAGAGAGGCGCGTGAACAGCGCATAGCCACAATTAGAGCACGAGAACGAGAGATACAGCAAACGACCCGCGCATTAACAAGTGCGTCATTTATTCGTTTTGCGTTCGAATATGCAGCAGACATTAATTCTAAAATAGCCATCGGTGCAATGGACAGAGTATGTCAATATTGTTTGGCGTTAAAATTGCCCAATAAAGCACCCGGCATGTGTTGCCGGTTGAAAAGTTGTACTGTTACCTCTCCGACAGAACCTCTACAACCACTGGCGGATCAGACCATTCGAAATTATTTTTGCGCAAGACACGAGAATTCAATTCTTCCTTCCAAATGACGTCATTTGGGGAACCCAAAATTTTGAAACTACATTTAAAATACAAGGCCAGGTGTACCATACGATTACAAAATTGATGCAAATGCCTCATGATGATCCGAAGTTTCTCCAAATCTATTTTATGGGAAGTTGCGAGGAACGTGTGACAATTCGGTTCTAGCATAATTTCATAAAACAAGCGGAAAAGAGAGAAATTGTGATATTGTTACGAGTAGAACATTTTGTTGTAAATCGTAATCAACTTATTCAATACAGAGTATTTCTTTAATTTTTTGGTTCAAGAAATAACTTTTCCGACAGCTTCAAGCAACGGATGTGTTGGATGTACGAGTACTACAGCCTTACTAATCTAGCCTTTGGCTAGATGGTCAAAAGATACGTATCCTCCTTCGACTCTTAGGGCTTCAACGTTTGTCAATCTAAGGGCACCTGTTGCAGTTCTAAAGCAGTCGTTTATAGCTGCGTCAATATTTGAATGGTTCTTTTTTGTAGTCCACATGAAAATGGTTAAGCTGTGTTGAAGTGTACCTTCCACAAGGGCCTTTGCTATTCGAAGAGAGGTTTCCATATGCGGTCCTTTTTGTTTTGAACATATCATTTTCAATGCTTTGTTTCGGGATTTTAAATCATTCGCAACTTTTTTGGTATGTCTATCCCATTTCAAGTTACCCGTAAAAATAACTCCAAGAATCTTTGTTTCTCTCTTTAATGGAATGTGGGTGTTACGTAGAACGAGTGGGCGCCAGCTACATTTTCTTTTCCTGCAGAGATGAAGCATCTCAATTTTTGAAGAAGGGATTATTGCACCAACATTTTCAGACCAACTAAACATTGACAAGTCCATTTGTTCAAGAGTGTCTTTAACATGATCAGGGCTAACAGAAGCGGCAATATAAATGTTATCGGCGTATACTCCGATAAAGTCGAGATCGTAAGTCGACTGGGAAATTTAATTTACCAAAGAGTCTATGTACGCGTTATATAGAATTACAAAAAGCGGTGAACAGTGTAGTGTACCGTTGTCTAATTTCGTAAGTGTGGAATCGTAACCGTCCACATTTACTTTAAAAGTTCTGTTACTTATAAAGGATATTATTGTCTTTAGTAATTTTTTAGGTACACCCGATTTGAAAAGCTGCTCGATTACTGGAACCATAGTAACTCTGTCTAATGCTTTTTCTAAATCGGTTGACATAACTATACTGTGTTTAGTCTTTGACAGGTTTTCTGCTATGTGTGTTCCAGTAGATGCAAGAGTGTTGAGACTCCTCTATTTGGTCTGTAGGCGTGTTGTTCTGTACTAGCATTTTTCTCTAGCATCCAACTTATTCGTCTCGCAATAATTTTTTCGAAAATTTTGGAGAGAACGGGAAGGAGAGAAATCGGGCGTTATTCATTGAAATCACGGTTATTTCTGGCGCTTTTTGGAATCGGCTTGAGTTTTGCTCTTTTCCAGTCATGTGGAAAAGACCCAGTCGTTAGAATACCGTTAAAGAGCGCACAAATTCTATTTTTGAGGCTAGTATCGCTTAGTTAAACCATCTTGTATGTGATTTTATCTTCACCTGGGCTTCTTCCTTTTGCCATCTTAAGCGTCATTTCGAGTTCAATTAGTTCAATTTTTTCTGGTAGAAGATCGCAAAAGTCTTGGTTTGTTCAAAGGGTTTGTAAAGTAAAGTTTACCTTGTTTGCTATAATATTCCCTGAATATTTAGTATCTGCGCTGTATGATGCCAATTTTTTTGCAGTGATTTTAGCTATTTTACATGGATCTACTTCCAGTTCTTCGTTTATTTTCATGTAAGGGAATTTTCTGTCTGAACTTGGCATACGTATTGCTTTAATGCGACTCCATAACGTTCTCGTGTCAAGAGAAGGATAAATTGTATTAATGAATGTGTCCCATGACGCTGTTTTGGAACGAATAGATTCTAGTCTAACTTTAGCTATGTTCTGCATCTGGCAGAACTTTCCATCGTAGGAAATGTGCTAGATCCTGTGTTGCAAAGGTGACGTCAATGGCAGAAAAGGTATTTCTAGTACTAAAAAATGTGTGCGATCCATCATTCAAAGTGATAAGATTACAGTCGTTTGCAAATGTTTCAAGTACGCTTCCATCAATATTTGTGGATTTTGAACCCCATAAGGTGTTATGGGAATTAACATCGCCGAAAATGATATGATGTATGTTTGCATTCCCAGTAGGAATATCATTCAGCAAATCCATGTTGATCCTCACATCGTGCTCCTTGTAGACATTTGTGATTTTTATTGGCTTCAGTCCCGGAATTTCTATAGTTTGGTGTAAAAGGTTTGTGTCTGAGGTAATATGGTTGTTTATAGGAACGTTATTTTTGACAAGTATGCTTATACCTGCTTTTGAATAATGATAACCTTTGTTATAATGAAAAGCTTGATAATTTTTAGTTTTAAAATATTTTTTGTCTTTTTCAATGATGTGGGTTTCTTGTAAAGCTAATATGTCTGGCCTATATTTGGCTATTAAATTCTCTAGGGCATGTTTGTTTTTACTAAAGCCTTGTATACTCCATTGGAGGATTAGAAAATCCATAGCCAACGAAGCCATTAATGCGGTTGGGGATTTCGGTTTGTGATTAGTGTTTTTGGTTGCATAATTGGTGTGTTACCATACTGTAGTTTTTGAGTTAAATTATTATTTTTTGAGAAGTTTGTTGTTTTCTCCACAGAAGTTGAAGCATGAGGCTGAGGTTGGTCCTCAGTGCTGTCATCCCTTTCAATATTATTAGAAAGATTATCAAGATCATCAAGTTTGAGATCTCTGAGTTGTTTGTCTTTAATGAGGTGTATGTAGTTTTCATTGTGTTTGTTGTTTGAGATTGATGTAGATACTGTGTTATTGGGTTCTTTTTGCGTTTGATTTAAAAGAGTAATTGGTTGGGTTTGCTGTTGAACATTTGAGGGTTCTACTGTAGCAGTCTTTGAGTTTTTTTCTTTATTGTTAGTTTGTTGAACTTTTTGAGTGATTATAGAGTTATTTTTTTTTAAAGTGCCAAGTTCGTATAGGTTCTGTCGTACAGAGCTTTTTTCTGAGTGGATTGGTATTTGTTCTCTTTGCTTCGATCTCTCTGATGTTTGCAATCGTGGTATTACTTTCGCCGCGCTTTCAGGAGCAGGTAATTGATGCAGAGAGGGATTGTCATTGTAAATAGCCCACGCGTCACGAATAGAGCAACGACGATCGGCTTTGATCTTGTTAATAGATTTGTAGCGGAGGAAGGAGGGGCAAGAGGGGTCGAATGAGGTATGTGTCTCTTCTTGGCAGTTGGTGCAGTGAATGCGGAGGCATTCTTCATGGGGCGGAGGGAGCCAGCAATTTCTACAGAGAGCAGTATTGTTGCATCGGTTTTTGGTATGGCCTAGCTTTTAACAAGTCACACAGCGCATAGGGTTTTGTATGTACTCTTCTACTTAACAGCTAACCCATCCAATTTTGACTTCATTTGGTCGGCGAATTAAGTCGAACGTTAGTATAGCAGCACCTGTCGAGACGAGAATATCTCTTTCTTTTTTCGTGATTTTTTTAACGTTGATACCCTTGAATCTACTTAGTTCAGTCAATAATTCTTCCTCAGGTATTTCGATAATATGGTTAGAGAAAATTCTTCCCTGAGTGGAGTTAAGACTCACAATGTTAGAGACCTTGACTGGAATGGAGTCAATGCAATTTGCTTTGAGGAATTTATCCACTGTGCTCATATTTAAGACCTTAAGAAGAAGATCACCTAACCTCATGGCTTTAACTTCAAGAATGTCTTTAGAAATATTTTCGAGACCACGATTTATTTGAATCGGTTTATATGATGAGAGTCGAATTTGTTCATCTTTGGTTTTTTCCATTCCCGATACGACTATGAAGCGGTGCACATTATTGTCGTTCCTGATTATAGGCAATTCTTGGAAATCTTCGTCGTATTTGGTTCGCTTAACTTTGCGTTTATAAACAGTGTTGTTGCTCTGGTTTAAGTCCACCTCAGGTGGAAGTCCTTCAAATCAGTTTTGGCGAGGGGAGGGGGGACTGTCCTCATCCATAATTGTAATTTTTCGTTAGGTGTGTAGGTGTATTGTGTTAGCGTTTATTTTTAAAATGAGAAAAGTGTAAGTGTTTGTGACTCACCTCGAAGAGTAATTCGGTTGTTAAACTTTTCAAGTAACACTAGCCATAAGAAATTTTCTAGAGCACAACGTCTATACAGGGCGTTTGCCACCAAAGAACTTTTATCCTTTTATTAACCCTTTCCTCGTTATACGAACTTATGCGTAACGAGTTTCCCATTTTTAATGCATCGCTGCTGCTCCGCTTATGGGGTTGGCTAATGTCGCAGACCGCAGAACGCGTCTACATAATGCTCGGTCCTGGATCGCTTCAGTGGTTAACCCCAGACGTTGTTGCGCATTTGCCATCTGAGAAATCCAGGAATTCTTTTTCCGATCTCGTTTTCTTACAGTTGGAGTGACCGTAGTTGATAGTGCCTTTTTAACCGGATTTTCCGCAGATCTTCTTTGAACGTGGCAATACCAACTGATTCTATTCGCCTCAAGCTGTTCGGTTACCGAATTCTTTATATGTAGACTTCCTCTTATACGCGTAGATCTAATGCAATCGCGTTTAGTAACTCCACTAGACATCCTTAACATTTTCATTTCCGCTGTCGTCATTTTATTTTTAAACGCTTCGTACATTGTCCAGCACTGTGAACCGTACATAAGAGCTGGTCTAACAACCGTGTTGTAGAGTTTCCCCTTCAATTTTAGTGGAAATTTTCGGTCGCAAAAGATTCCCGAATTTTCCCGCCATTTCATCCATCCCACACTCACTCTGTGGTTTACGTCGTCGTCACATTTCGCTTCCATGTTAACGATTGATCCTAAGTACTTAAAAATAGTGCTTTTCGGAAGAACTATTCCGTCTAACATTATATCCGGAACAGGTCGCAACGGATGTGCAAATGGGCACGTCAAATGCTCCGTCTTTGAACGACTTATTTTAAACCCGTTTCTCTCTAGCGCATTTCTCCATGAATCTAAGGCGTTCTGTAAATCTTCGACGTTATCGCTAAGTATAACTGCGTCGTCAGCGAAGAGAATTGGCGTTACATTTGCTTCGCGCATGCAGTCTTTTAAAAGATAGTCGAATACTACGTTAAAGAGGAAAGGGCTAAGTACGCTTCCTTGATGCACTCCGACATTAACTGGAAATTCTCTCGTTAGTCCAGCAGAGCTTTTAACCGCAGTTTTCACGTTTCCGTACATGTCTTGTATTATTCTAACATACGTTTCCCGTACGTTTTGAGACCTCAGCGTGGCCCATATGAGATCCCTAGGCACTCGATCGAATGCTTTCTCGAGGTCGATAAATACCATGTGTAAATCCTTAGACGAATCTCGGTGCTTTTCCATTATTATTCGTAGGCTTTGGATAGCGTCCACCGTCGATCTTCCTTCAACAAATCCACACTGGCTATTATCGAGCTTTATTATTTGCCGAAGACGTTCGTTTAAGACTCTTTCGACGATTTTCATTGTGTGTGACATAAGCTTGATTGAACGGTAGTTGTTGCATTCTCGAGTGTCGCCTTTTCCTTTGTATAATGGAACCAAGAAGCTACTTCTCCATTGATTCGGCATAGGTTGTCCACATTTTAATTTATTTAAAAGTTTCGATAGCCAAACGATGCCGATCCTCTCCATCTTCGACCAAAACTCTGATGGAATGCTGTCTGGTCCCGCCGCTTTCCCCCGCTTCATTTTTCCAATTGCTGTACTTATTTCTTCGATTGAAAAGTCCGAAACTTCCTCCTCGAATAGACCAGCTGTCGGCACGATATCACGTGGAAACTGTTTGTTAAGCAACTCATTGCAGTATTCAAGCCACCGGTCACAAATTTCCTTTTCATTTGTTAATAGGCGACCGTCTGCGTTTTTGATGTATTTCGGCGAGGTTATTTCCATTGAATTTTTTCTCCTCTGTGCAGCGAGCTTAAAAATATTTGGCTTCTTGGATAGCTTGTCTTCTATCTGCCGATCGTGAGGATATTTGTTCCAACTCCTGGTACAGGTTTTCCGCTTCTGCCGCTCGAGTTCGAGCCAGGACTTTCTTTGCGATCTTTTTAAGACGCTCGTATTCAAGAGCCAGTCGAGCATTTTCGATATCGTCGCTCCGATTGCATTTTGTCCACGCTTGGAATGCACTCTTCTTGTCGGCCACAGCTCGTTTGGTTTCGTCATTCCACCACCATGTTTCTTTGCCGACGTGATGGTATTTCGATAAAGTCCCCAGACGGGACTTTGCGAGTGTTATGCATTCCTCGTGCATGCTGTTCCACATTTCTTGCGGGTTAAGTGAGTCTGCGATACCATTTATATTTTGAAGTACTTCTTTAGCCAGTGTGATAAATCTTGCGCTTCGTTCCTTCGATAGATAATACCACCGGATTTTTGGCTTTCCAAACGATGCCCGTGTTTTCGGTGGTTCCGCTGTGAAAAATTCTGTAATGAGCAGACGGTGTTGGCTTACTAGCGATTCTCCAAGTATTACTTTACAGTCCTTAACACGGTTTCTCAAAATGTATCTTTTTCCGATTGGTCGCATCCATTTTGTGGAGCGTACGCGCTAACAATGCTCCACGTTTCATTGTGTATGACGAGTTTAACACTCATCAAGCGGTCGCTTATTTTCAAGATACTAACGATGTTGTTTAGAAAATCCGCTGCAACAACGATTCCAACACCGTTTCGTCCATTGACCGTTCCATGGTAGAACATCTTAAATGCCTTAGTTTTTAAATCAAGAAAACGCGCTTTATTTCCTGTATTACACCACTTCGTTTCCTGTACGCACAGGATTTGTAGAGTTCTGCGACACATAATCGCTTCCAGTTCTAAACTTTTTGAGGTCATCGATCCGACGTTCCAACTTGCAAACCGAAGTTTATGAAAATATTTTGGAAACTTCATTTTGCCCGCCCCCGGAATCCGTCGGGCTCTGACACAAGCACTTCTGCTTGCTCTGGGATCACCCGAGTGCGTTGCAATCGTGGTGCCAAGCGGGGTAGTGCTATTAATTGCGATCATTTCCATGAAGTTTAAAGTTTGAGTGGTTTGACACTTGTATGCTCATTTCGAATTGATTGACTGTTCTTTTACCCCACCGGTAGTCTCCAGACGTGGGAACCCACTGATTGCATACAAACTTGTGGGAAAGTTTTAAGGTGTTAAAGTGTCACAGGCTCATTTGTGGTGTCATAGTTGCCTGTATATGATTGGTGTCCCATTTAGTCGCCTCTTACGACAAGCTGGGACGCACTGCGGCACTATTCCTTATCCGATGCCGCACGGACTTTGCCACCAAAGAACTAATTCATAAAATACAACAGAAGTTGTGAAGCAAGTAGCTGATATTTTTTCTGTGGGTGAACGAACAGTTTACAGACTTCTCAACAACAATAGTACCAAAAAACACAACTCGCCACCAAAAAAGAAAAAGGATGTAAATGATTTCGATAAGTTTTCCATCAGCCACTTCCAACGCTGGATAAAGTACTGCATGTGGCAAGACGCAATGCAAGCATCACCAAAATTAGCAGGTCTTCTCTATATACAGTTTTTTAAAATAAACTTGGTTTTAAGTTTGCCCATCGTCAGCGAAAGAGTGTTCTTTTGGAAAGAAGTGACACCATAAAAAGGAAGAAACTAAGGAAACAAAACAGAACAATTTTACTGATGAGATTTGACTCAACGAAGGACACACATGAAATAAAGTTTGGATCGACCCAGCCATATTAACACCACAGCAAGCGTTCAACGAGGGATTGTCAACAGGACTGCGTACACCATCGGGAAAAGGTAAGAAGCTCATAATAATGCACATAGGAAGCTCAACAGGTTTTGTAGACTATCACGAAGACATGAATGCTGACGTATACGGGAAGTGGTTTAAAGAAACACTTCCGCACCTGGATCCCAACTCTGTTATCGTTCTAGAAAGCGCAACATATCTTTAACGAAAGGAGTACAAAGCTCCATCGACTGCAATAAAAAAAGAAGACTTTAAGATTTGGCTTCGGTAAAACAATATTTCTTTCGAGGATGATATGGTTACAGCTAAGTTATTGAGCATCGTAAAGCTTCATAAAACCCAGTATGGAACCTACGTCATTGACGACATTACCCAGGCTGCTGGGCACAAAGTGCTTCGCTTGGCTCCTTATCACTGCAAGCTTAACCCAATAGAATTGGTTTGGGCTCAAGTGAAAGGATTCGTGGCAAACCAGAACAAGTCCTTTAAGATGGCAAAAATAAAACCCCTTTTATCAGCTGCAATCAGCAACGTTGACGCTGAAAAATGGTATTGGTGTGTCCAACACGGTTGAGCCAAAAATGTGGGAAAGGGACATTTTTTTGGAAGGCGCTGTTGAGAGTCTGATAATAAATCTAGATGAAGAGAGCAGCAGTAGCAGCAGTAACTTCTCATATGAATAAAATATTTTCTTAATATTGTTATTTAATAAATGAATTTATAATTATTTTTGTTATACTTGTTTATTTAATTTTAAGCTATATTAATCTTGATGAATCAGTTTTTTTATTTTTGTTATTATTATTATTATTATTATTATTATTATTACAACTTTATTAATCAGTAATAAATTACGTGATTAATCTTAGATTAAGCACCAGCTACCACGGCTTCGGCCTAAGGTTATTTTTGTTTGTTCTTTATTTAAAAGGGATTAGGCCTACTGGGGATACCCTTCAAAAACGAGCCTTTTATCTTACCTCTAGGTGGTATGGCAAGAGGTTAAATTGTTTTATTTTTTATAAATAAATCTTGGAAACCGCAATCTTTTGGGATGGAAGATCCGTTGGTACCTATGTAATCCGGGGAATAAAAACGGTTACTCCAGTTCCACATCCGGTCAGAGTTTTGCACTGTATGGTAAAAGTTTTTAGACGTTCAACCTGGAGACGTGTACCGTTGCACAACTTGGGTGGATTCAGGTTTCGCAATAAAATAACACGACACCCTTTTTTTAAAACCAATTTATATGGGGGCAATCCAGAAGACTGTAAGCAATTGAGAAATTCTGTTGGAAAATGTAAAGCTTCTTCCTGGTCCAGCACGGTGTCTACAGAATACGAGTAGTATGTTGGCGCCTTTGTATTAATTTTAAAAGATAATCAAGTCGTTCACTTTACCTACTTGATCGTTAGTAGATGAGAAAATAGCTTTCTCCTTGAACCAAGTTCTAGTCTTAGAACTTATATTATTTATTCTGGATAAACGTTATTGACTAATTCTTGAAGATAATCTACTAAAATGCAAAGGTTTTGATTATCTAGATTAAGTCTCTCATTATTTTGTGACATCTGTCCATTTCTTATTTTGAACAACGCCTCTGAAAAATGTCGGTTATCGTGTGCTGACAACGTCACTCTTATATTTGTTTTAAGTTCTAATTTATTCATACACGGCGGAAGTGGATTCACCCCAAAGTTCTTTTACTACCTTATACAATTCTAACAATGCTTCATCAAAAATATTTTGATCATATTGCACATAATCTGAAATTAACTCTCGCCGTCGTCGATTCAGTATAGCTTCGGCCATATTTTGCTCATACTTATTCCAGAGAGATACAATATCAGTCACTTGACAAAACGCTATAATAATGGCAAAAGTAGCTTTCGTTAAAAATTGTGCCGTTTGTGCAACAATTGCCACTATTCCACCCTCAGAATTCACTGAATACAGATTTGTTGCATGTAGGGCTAACTATACAACATGTTTGAAAATTAAAAGAAAATTTGGATGTATAGCAGGTAACTCATATTTTTTGTTGCTCGACAACAGCGACATGACCAGCTACTCGTACGAAATCCTAGATTGAACTGACAAATTGGGATGTGTGTAGCGTCGCACATAAACGTCCTAGAAATATTGTGTACAAATTTCCTCGTGTGCAGGCCCTTTTTAGAATGTATCTCTTAAATTTTAGATAAGCTTTCAGATTTTTGGTAGTTTGAGATGCTTACTACGGAAACCCTGTAAGAGCTTTTGTTGGAAAAGCACCTTAGGGAAAACAAAAGAGTGCGAATGAAAGACAAACATGCCTATCTTCCCTGTACTGAAAATTTATGTTGAACAGAGTATACGAACATATATTTCGTTGTCCGGTAAATTTCAACATATCAACTAAAATCGCAGTTTCGTTTGTATTCATGCTTTACACATCCTTCATCAAGTCTGAAAGTTACAATCGATCTCACTTTCTGTCGCTTTCGAAGATGCTTTCGATGGTAAAACTTAATTTTTATGTTGGTGTTTTTTGTTATGCTTCCATGAATCAGCATGCCTGCAGAACACAATTCAGATGATATTACTCATAAACTGTGGAGCCATATCGAGAAAAAACTGGAGCATTGGATGGAAACCTTTTCCGCTTCTCTCGATGCAAAGCTTTCGGTATTGGAGACACGTCTAAATGCTCAGGTTACTCGTAGATACACCAAATTGCTCTTACAACAACAAGTCCAACAAATTTCGCAACATATAATTTCCCCTTGAGAAACATGGATTTTCCAAGTCCAATCTGCAAACGGACATTGTTCGGCCTTGAGACTTGTTTATATTCATCGCGAAACCGGAATTGAAGCCTTTTGAATGTTATTGGAGATTCTGACAGGACGATTTCTCATGTAAACTTTCCAGTCAAAATGGTTGCTTCAATGTCATTTCCGATGATCCTTTTGGTGCCAAAATAGCGCGATTACGTTGCCAATTATGATCCAAGTAATTATTGAGTATATCCGGGAAGACACTCTCAATTTGTTCATTTTTTGTTTAAACGGCAGTGCAGAAATCGTTTGGCAATTTGATGTGTTGCGTGTTTGGATGCAGTTCTATTTCACCGTTTCCAATACACAGTAATTGTTCAGAAAATATTTGTGCCGATAAATCATTATGCAATTGTACTCGAATGTTTATGATCAATCGAAGTGTTTCGACATTTCGCCATGTATTGTAAAGGATTGTTTTATGCATGCTGCAATCTCATCGGCAAACGTAGAGCGTGAAATGACTGGCAATGTATGTCGGAAATCATCAGACAGTAGAAGGACAGCACCACCAAAAAGTTTATTGTTGCATTCAAATCTTGCATAGTTCTATGTACTGCTTCGAGTGAACGTTTATGAGCTATAGTGCACCTATCCTAGATTATGATGGAACTCCTTTGCAACACTTCAGCCATTCTGCTTATTTTTTTAATGTTACGTATTGCGTTTGGTCTGTTATGAATGTGTAATGGCAGCTTGAATGCTGAATTGGCCGTTCGCCCACAAATTAGCAGCAATGCCTGACGATGCAATTGCCAACGCAATTTTTTTGTTGCAACTGTATTTTTGCACGGATTAATGATACTAAAAATATCTTACCGGTTCCACCTGGTGTGTTTAAGAAAAAAAAGCCGCCTTGTTCAGCATCAACAGTCAGCTTAATCCAATTATAAATATTTTTTTGTTCAGCTGTAAGCAATGGCTCATTATTCGTTATAACGGTAGCTTAGTCCACGTCGTTATATACTGTCTTTCTCGTTGCGAATCACTGTTAACTAAGTCGGTGGTCGGGCGATCAGGTGAGCGCATACCATAATGATTTAGTGGTAATCTTGAAATTAAAATGCATAAATTCTCGATCAGCACTAAAACTTCATTATACATATCTGGCGTGTAACCTATATATGGACATTGATCTTCAGTCATATGATTTCTGTATATTTTTCACCAAGTGGACGATTGTGTTCGATAACATGTCGTCAAAATAATTGCAAATAGTTGACAAATATTATTCGGCGTGGATGTCAACGCTGCATCAGCAAGGGTCAGGCCCTAATGATTGTCGTCTTCCAGCAATTGCAAATAGTGACATGCATCTTGATATGTACTGAACACTCAGCCATTAACTAATCCCCAAAATTCGAAAGACTTTATTCCGGAAACATTCACCAACAACAAACGCAAAAAAAAGCATTCACGGTGCTTTGAATGTAGTGTGTAAGGTCGTCCAAATGTCTTGACTTTGAATATACCTGCGATATAAGGATGTGGTTCTCCTTGTTTGCGTGGCTGCCCTGTTTTACCTGATTTGTTCCATGTAAAATAGCGTGGAACGTCGCTATATAGATAATAATGTTTGTGTAAATTGACAGAAAATAATCTGACTCAGCAGCAAAAGGTGGAAGTAAAGCGTCCACCGGTTCAAATACGAAAATAACAAAATAAAAAATAAAATATAAAAAACCACTAGAAAATTAAAAACACTAAATAAAAATAAAAATAACAACAGAGATGTGTAACTCTCTCTGAAAATAGTGGTTATCCATACCACACCAAAAAAAAAACTTTAAGAAATAGTTCTTATACAATAAGATAGTTTAAGTAGATTAAGCTTTATTTCTAGGTAGTTTTTAGTTTTTAGTCTTAAGTTTTGTATAGGTATTATAGTAAAACATGTTAATTTACAAAATTCTTTAATTTAAAAAAATATGTTTTCTTAGTTCTAATTATATCTAATGTAAAAAAAAAATTAATATCTGTACGGTACGTAGAAAGACAAAATTGAATTGTTAGGTTGAACTCAGAGTGACCGCCTAGGGCTAGTAAGTTATAAAAGATAATTTTAAGTTAATTAAGCTAATTTTTAAGTGTTTTATTGTCCAACTTGTAAAAACCAATGAAACTAATTTAATAAGAATGCATTAAAAATGAAAATACAAAAAAAAAATAGTACGCGGACGCAAAATTGTAATACTTCGAGTTGTATAAATTCAAACCCTGCTCTTGGAAGAACATTCTTCTTATCTTTTTTTTTAATTGAAATTAAAATAATAAATAAAATTAGTGACGTGATGAGTGATAAAGACCGGACCGTTCGCCCGATTGTGGGATGAGTGGACGGCACAACAACAAGTGAAAAAACAATAAAACGGAGGAAAAGACTATGACTGACATCAAACTTACCTCTAATGAAATGCTGCTGTTCTTCCTAGTACAGCTCTCACTCTCTCTCTGTAGATAGTCCAGGCAGTATCAAGGTCCTGGACTATCAGGTTGTACACTGGGAGAAATTAAAAATGAGCGATAACATTATCAATGCGTTCGCTGCCAAAGGTTCGGCCACGCCGCATCGAACTGCCAAATGCAGCCTCTATGCGTTAAGTGTGGAAAGAACCACAACTCACAGGAATGTGCTTTCGGCCAGGAGAGAGAGAGTCAGACAAAACCCAACTCTCATGTGCTTTATGCAAGAACTCGGGACACACCGCTAACTGGTTGTTTCAAGATATAAAAAAGTAAATATGGCTCGTCAGCAGAAAGCGGAGGTTAAGCTTCCATCTGCTCAGCTTCAAACTCCAGCCGTTACATCCCGAATTACCTTCGCCCAAATGGCGACACGTAGTGGTAAAATGGTACAAAAGTCCGCGGTTGTTTCCTCGGCCCCAGTGCCCAGAGTACCGGAAGCTGACATGCTAGCTGTCTTTGACTCTATTCAAGGGCAGATGGCTCATCTTTACCATCAAGTATAAGAACAGGCTAAGCAGATGATCAAATCTACGCGCTACTGCCGTGCCTAACGCGGCTCATATCGTTATGGGTACGCATATGGTGGAGCAAACTGAAGGTCCGTGCAGTGAACGTCTGTTCACTGATAAGGATCGAGCTAAGAGCCGCGCTGTTTAAGTTGATGGAAGACCAAATGCCTGATGTGCTTTTCACTAGCGAAACTAAGCTAACCGATAAGCACAATCTGGAACACAGTAAATATAATATAAGAAGAAGAAACCGACCCAACTCCACACAAGGGGGTGGTGTCGCGATCTTTATTAGAGAACATTTTAAATTTAGAAGAATTTACAAAGGTGTTTTCCGTGGGTTCCAGATGCTGGAGGCGTGTGTCGTGCGCATACCTCTCCGTAGCGAAAAGTGGTTGTACACCGTCTCTGTCTACGTGCCTGATGCTTCTCAATCCACGCTTTTTCTCTCAGAGCTCTTTCGACTCCTTAGACTGGGATCGGAGGAGAATTATTACATAATCGGCGGGGACCTCAATGCCAAACATGGAGATTGGGAACCTACTAATTAATTAGTGGGGTCAACACAGTGTCATATACAAACTCGGTTTGAAAGCTAGCGTCTTTTTCCAGATTCGGCTCTTGTTTGGAGCTATTGCTGTACGACGTACGAATACAGCTGACTGGAAGTAATCTGTAATCGTTAAACTCTCTGCGTACATTCGTGGACGTCAGTGACCATTGCAGTTTTAGTACTGAAATAATAATTTTTAACGAAATTGCTGAGCTGGAGAAGTTCGTTCCTAGGCATTCTTAGAATTACAATAAGACTCACTGGACACACTTTTCAAGAACGTCGACAAGAGCACTCTGCTCGAACTCGCTCTACCCACCGCTTAATAGGGATCTGTCTAGCTAGGAACTGGACAGATACCTTAAGCAAATGGACCAAACAAATAAACGTACGATGGACACTACAATACCTCGGTAAGAACACACACCCAACGAAGACCTATACCGCAATGCTACCATTGACGCACTTCACCGACACAAAAGCAGACCATTGTCAAGACTAAAACCTTGTACTGGCAGTTTACTGACAGACATAACATGGAAGTTAGAACACTTAAGTCGTAAGCTAAAAACCTCCATGTATTGGTAAGAGAGAATTACAGAGCAGCTGTAAGTTTGTACTGAGACAACAGAATTCGGGCTGTAAATACTCGCAGCCGTAAATACTCCCGCAAATAAACAAAATATTTCGGAGGAAGAATAAAAACGACTAAGAGTGTCTTAAAATTCCTCGAACGACGGACAACGAACGAATTCTGACTACTACAGGCTTAGGTCCAAGTAAAGCCGCAGATGTTGATAATTTCTTTCTGATCGAAGACCCTCAGTAAAAGGTTGAGGACATAGGAGCGACTTTTCAGCGACGTAATTGGTTCAAATCACGACCTGGAGAATCGAGTCCTTCTGCATAATTTCTACCTGCCAATTGACATACAGAACTGACGATTCGAGAGCTCGGGTTTCACCCAGTTCAGTGACGAGAATATGGCAAATAATATCATCGCCAATGAAGGGGACCTAGCCCCGTCCGTTTCAAAGGAAGAGATCTTCGACACAATAAGAAATAAAAAATCAGTGGGAATTGATGGAATACCGAACATTATGCTTCGAAATCTCCCTCTAGAAGCGTTAGACACTTACAACATCCTGTTTAACAATGCAATTAATAATGCGCATTATCCAGCGCATTGGAAAATTGCGGTCGTTTATCGCATCCCTAAAAGGGGTAAAGATACATCCAATCCGGTTAATCTCCGGTCGATAAGTCTCCTTCCGAATATCAGTAAGGTGTTCGAAAAGGTTATCAATATGTTTTTGACTCGGTGGGTATCATAATAATTTCAGTTTTAAGGCTAGGCATGATGTTAAAAAATGCCGCGTCTAAACTGGTGTCAGATATCCAATGGAATAAAATCAAAACCAGTGCACCGGAGCCTGCCCGATTGACTTGGAAAAGGCCTTCGAGACCATTTCGTTGGAGGGGCTTTTCTATACGCTGATCAGACTAGGCATCAGTAATCCACTTTTGTATATTCTTCATGATATGCTTAACAACAGACAGTTCATTGTGAAAAATGGCGATGCGACTTCAGCTGGAACATTTCAAATTAAAAGCGGTCTGCAACAAGTTGTGGTTAACTCGCCGATCTTATTCAACATTTACACAAGCGATTTGATGGGTTCACTACCCCATAGCATCGCGTACGCAGACGACTTGATAGCGTACAGAACAGGTCCAAAAGTCGAGGTCATAAACATGCTCTTGCAACGTGACTTCGAACAGAACACCATAAGGAATTGCTTGTCGAAACGAAGTCAGATACCGTGGGATCTGGCTAGATCAATATCAATATTTCAACAAGAATGTAAATGGTGCTCTAGCCAGAGCCAAAGGCTCTTGCCCGTACAAAGAGACTGTTCTATAGCAGCCAACTCCATGCGAAGGTGAAAGTCATTCCTACATGGCCCCTATCCGGTCCATGCTCGTATATACCCGTGTGGTTCAATGTGAGAGCAAGCTTAATGGAAAAGATTCGGGTGTTTGGGAGGGCTTGCCTTAGGGTTTGCCTTCATCTTTACAGAACACCGGAATCGGAGTACATAAATTCTATCCCAATGAGGTCCTGTTGTATACAGGGCGAATCTAATAAGAGTGGACAACTTCGCTGTTAAGTTGACTCGAAGGCACATTACAAGAGCAATGACTCCGTCCAACAACCTTATATCAGGGGCCTTCTACCACAACTACTTATATCATAAGAGTATGCGCTTGAAAGGCTTCGTCCCCCCTGAAGCGTTTCTCTATTTGGACATAAAAGCGCTGATCCAGGATAAGTTCGCGGTGCTGTTAAGCTTCCAAGTAGCTCGGGCTGTTCTAAAGGGGCGACTCAACTACAACAGAGACGTCGCACACGGAAGTATTGAACGTTTCAGGTTTAGTAGGGCGGTTTCAAAACGCGATAAAAAAGATGTTGTTCTGCAGCACCAAAAAGTTTTGTGGTTGAGTGAAGAGGAACCGATACTTTAGTCGTTTCCTTCAATCCCGGGTTAGCTTAGTTAAAAGACAAAGCGGACCATATTTTCCTTATTGCTTTGCAAATTGCCGACTTACATAAGCTAAGGTATTTATAAAGTATTTAAGTTTAGCAACCTTGGGCTAGCTAGCATTTAGGTTGGAAACTTGATGATTGCTAACAATAAGGTAAGGTTAAGTAGGTTAAGGTTGAGTATAAGTTTGTATCGGTAGTTAGTTTAAGTAGTTTAAGGTAGATGTATAAGTTTTATATACATATATGTAAAAATATGCTCATGTACTAAATTTTGTTAATACTTAATATTTTCTTAGTGTAACTAAATGTAAATAAAGAATAATTATTATTTAAAATAAATCAGACTCCAAAAGACATAAAATAAGAATAAAGCTTAGCTTAGAGCGCCCGTTTGGAGGGCCAGTAAGTTAGAATAAATGAATTACGTTATCTTAAGCTAGCATTTAAGCATTTTTTGTGTTAGCATGTGAGTACACTTGTAACGGTATTTGATTTAAATAAATTAAATCTTTCTATTCAATTCTACCCCTAGATCAGATCCGGTCAATAACTAAATAGGGTAGTGTTTATTTGGTCTATACTAAACATAGGGTCCGTTGCTTTCGTTAGGAAAAAAAATAATGTAGATGAAATCAATCATAAAAAAAGCAAAAGGAACACTCCCTTCTACCGTTTCTTCACCCTTATGACCTTCGAACACAGGCAACCCTAAAGGTCAGTCCGGGCAAAGAGTAGAAGGGGGTTTGTTTGTTTGTTTATTTATTTATATACATGCTAACACAGTAAGAAATACTTATAAACCTGTGAAAGATTAACAAAAATTGAATGTACAATTTGATAACATTAAATGATATCAAAATAAATTTAAGCAAAAATGAGATTAAAATGGAACAAAACTGAATTAAATTAAATTAAATTAAACAATATTACAAATAAATTGGAGAAGTTGAGATTAAGATAACAATAATAAAAATAATTAAGTTGAATCATAAAGATTAAGACATTAATCGTTTGGAAAAAATAAATTAAAATGCAAATAACAACTAAAATTGATGCTTGAAATGGGTACAGGGTGAGGAATGGTTTCCTTCTCTGAAGGTAAAGTTGAGGCTCCTTTGTATAACGCTGAATGGTGTCATGCTCTCGTATACTACGGGGAGTGAATTTCAAAGACGATTGGCAGCGACGAAAAATTGCCTTTCAGACGTTAAACAAGTAAATCGCGGTAGTATTAAACAGGCTGGGAAGCTGGATTTTTTCGTAGAGATACAACGGCCGCTTGGTTTTAATTATGTTAAATAGAAAAATGAGAGTGCGAAACTGAAGGTGATTTGCAAAGGACATGTTCACCAGGTGTTGAGCAAGATGTGAAACATGATCATATCTTCTGAGACAAAAAACATATCGAATGGTGCTATTAAATGCAAATTGTAGCTTCCTTTCGCTCTCGGTGTCACATCCATGAAAAATTTCAGATCCGTAGGTAAGTTGGGGAATAATGAGAGGCTTGGTCAATAGCAATTTTGTCTCAACGGTGTGAATTTTTGGGTACTCCACAAATTGCGAAGCACATCATATGTTTTCCCGACTACAATGTTAATATAGTTGTTCTAAGATAAAGTTCTATTGAAGACAACTGCTAGATTTTTAGAGGAATCAACAAATTCGATATATGAGTTGTTCAAAGCAATACTCGGAAAATACGAAAGCTCTAGTTTGGTCTTGGAAATCACTAAACATATACATTTACTTGGGTTGGGAATCAAACCACATTTCAAAGACCATTCTGAAACTCATTTAAGGTCTTCAATAAGACCTAATGGACAGCTTTGATATATCTGAATATCATTAGCATAAATGTGCTAAGATGAGTTCAGCACACAAGACGCAATGTCATTGATATAGAGTGAAAACAAAAGAAGGCCTAAAATTGACCCTTGGGGAACGCATTTAGTTACAGGAAGAAAGTCTGACCGTTCACTATATATAAAGACAGCCTGCTCTCTTTCACTCAGATATGATGATAGAAGTTTAACCGCTGGAGTGGAAATGTAGAAATACATATCTAATCTTTTTGAGAAGAACAGAGTGATCCACCATGTCAAATACCTTAGAGAAATCTAGCAAAACTAAAAACTTGACATGATCAATATCAAGTCCACCTCTTATATCTTCAATTACCTTAAGCAAATAAGTTGTGCAGCTGTGCTTAGAACGAAAGCCCGATTGAATTGAAACTAACAGATCATCCGCATAAGAAAATTATCAAGCTGTTTATGCATGATGCGTTCGCATATCTTTGAGAGAAAAGGCAGAATTGATATTGGTCTAAACTCATCGCCTAAAGAATTTTTTGGGATTGGAATGACCTTTGCTAATTTCCACTGCAACGGAAAAATTCCAGTCATCTAAATAGTGTTTATATCGTGTGTTATATATGGAAGTATTTTTTGGCAGAATAGCTTTCACAAAAAGCGGATGAATACCATCAACACCCATAGCATTCAATTTCACTGACAGAAAACTTTCAACAACATCTGCATCACTCACTCTTTCGAACCCAAAAGAAGATGTCGTAGAGAGAACAGATTCGATGAACAAGGAATTAGCATTAGCATTGGCATTTAAATGCGCAGATAAAAACTTTCTATTTAGTTCATTGCGATCGACATCGCTAGAACAACTTAGCTTTTTTTGACGATTAAAAGCTCATGAATTAAGTTCCAAGTTTTTCGACCACCTGTAGCAGAGTTGAAACGCATTTTAGCCGTTCTTATCTCACGAACGACGCTATTATGCAAGCTTTTATAGGCTCGATGAAGTTCTGTTATTCTAAAGCGTTTCCACTGGCGATAAGCCAAATCACGTTGCACCATAAGTTCACGAATCTCATTTAAAAACCAAATTTTGACATTGTCTTTAACAATACCTGTTTTGACATGAACGTGTGTATCAAAGAGAAGACTTATGTTTTGATTTATGCAATTAATTTGGTCATCTGGTGAGAGCATACTAAAGACTAGGTTCGATTGAATGCTGCTAATGTGCTGTTCTAGAGAAGCCCTGTCAATATATTTTAAGTCTCTCTACGTATAACTTGATGTACTTATGTAGTCTCCTACATCGAATTCATAATTGAAAAATAACGTCTATTAATGTACTGGTAGAATTAGTAAAATGAATAGGCACTTGGTTATTGAAGGGTTGAAAGCCGAAAGATTCCATGTTTTCTGTTAGGACGTCCTCACGCAACAAACTTCTATTAAAATCACCACAAAAAATGAAATTATTTGAGTAGGTTGACACATCATCCATAACTTTGAAAATGGGAGACAGGTCGATGTTTGAATTTTGAATTTGGCCTTTATACAACACCTAAACAAATATTTCTATCCCAACGTATAATTTAAACAAACAAATAATTAATAGGAGACTCTTTTGACAAACGACATTAAAGTTTATCGAACAAACCTTTCTAATATAAATTGCTACGCCACCACCAACACGATAACCTCTATCAGCTCTAAAAGGTCTGTAACAGCGTATACATCATTTTTCACGTTTACATCAAACCAAGATTCTGAAACGCAAATTGCATCCACCTTTGAACCGGTGTCCCGAACATGTAAATGTAAATGTTTTTGTTGTTTTCAGACTTAAGACAAAGCTGTCTGTGATTCTTGCAAAAAAGAGAAACTGCTTGCAAGACGGTATTTCTTTCTCGCGGCGAGTGTAATTTGACTACGATGGGAGGGTCAAATCTCGTTGAATTGGTTTGTCTTCGTTGTTTTTGTTGAGCAGGAAAAATGTTTTTCAAAAGCGGAGGCAAACAGTCGATATTGTGACAAAGGTGATGAAAAGTTGTCTTTAAGTTTTCGTTTGGCCTTTGTGGGACTCCAAATATAATCGCATCGGCTGCAATCTCGCGTCGTTCGAGTGCTTCAGTCATTTTCTCTTCCACTTGCTGCGTCTTTAAGGTTTGGATGGATTTTCGATTGCATCCAAACAAGACTCCATATTTCTTAGCCTTTCAATTAAGTTGTCGATGCATAATTCCGACTCTTTAATGGGTTATATCAGTCTCCCCTCGATGGACGAAGTGCGAAGAAATATATCATTACGCAGTTGACTGATATCTGTTGAGATGCGGTTGACAATTTCATCAGTAAGTCTTGCAAGTTGTTCCTCCAATTCCAAAACAGAAAGAGGTGTCGTGTATCTTTGTTCGAAACTCCTTTCTGAATAGTTCGAAAACTGTTTGCTTTCGGCATTTGTGCATCTTTAGGCGGCGTTTGTGCATCTATGTGGCTTTCTTTTTCAAGACCCCTCCTTTCTTTTGTCGACATAATATGCACAGAGTAAAGCACAACAGAAATACGAGCGCGTTTACAATAAATGTTGCACAATTTTTCGTATTGCAATATGTTTTAACTTTATTAACCCTAAACCGCTCTTAACTTGGTACAGAGTGAAAGAATATATATAAATGAAAACGGTTGCCGGACAAAATTGGGAATACGTCTACTCTCTCTCAAGCTGCATACCAAGTTATGGGTTAAGCCATTCAGCAACGGCAGGCGTGCTAGTGTCAGCTCAGGATTGGATTTGGATTTAGCCGCTAAATTCAGCCAACCGCATTTAAAATTTTTACATGCCTTACTCTGGATGGTAGTGTAGTTGAGCTGAAATTTCAAATAAGGGACCCGAATTTGTCCAGAGCGAATTCCGACCACCTTTGGCTATCTTCCCGTTGATATGAACCTGCAAATTGAAATTTAATTTGCCTACCCGAATTCCCTGAACAAAACGAGAGAAAAAAAATAGGTGTTGTGCTCTTTTACGCAGTTTACCCTCCCCTTTGTGTATAGCATGGGATCGCTAGTACACATCGTGGTAGCTACGTAATCCGTAGGCGTGATGCATGGCTACCCCTTAAAAAATTCTAAATATACAAGGTTCTCAAAGATTAAACCACTTTTCATTGTCCGCAGGATCCTTTCACGCCCCTATCAGTATCTTAAAATTAGCACATCATTCTAGAATGTCACATCGAAACCAAAAAAAAAAGAAAAAAAAAGCGACGGAGACCAATCTTTTCAAAATATTGCATCTCCTTGACTATTAAAAATATTGAAAACTGAATGAATTCCAAGGTTCAACAAAATTTACTACATGGAAAAGGGTAGGGGGAAATAAAACAGCTGACGTAAATTTATGTATAAAGAAAAATGTTAACTTAAATAGGTATAAGCGTACATTATTAAAGATAAAAAGAAAAGCAAAACAAATTAAATGGCTCTAAAATGCGTATATCTATACATTTGTGTTCGTATACCTCTTCATCAGTAAATATGTATGTCACTATCTATTTATGTCCATATGTGTAAAATATGTATATGTAAATTTATAATTTATGTTAGTTTCGAAAATGATAGCATACGTCGCAGATACAGAGGGTTTCTCTAGGTAGCTAAAGCTTCTTCACACATTTAATTTCATATTTTCTTTAAGAGATTACAATATTAAAATTGACTCACCGTAGCTAAAAACTGGTTAAGGGTTCATCCCTCGTCGCCGTATAAGTATCGTATGTATGTTGTCAATGTGTGTGTGTGGGTGTAATTTTCCATTTCATTTTCTTGTTACTTGAACCTTACTGGCTTTTAAAAATAAAATTAAATGCAAAGTAGCTGAGGATTAAATTAGAAAATAAATTTGACTATATAACCTGATAAGGTCCTTGTAGGGACTTAATTGAAATGGATAGGGAGGGGAAAAGGGGTATGGCTCCATGTGGTTTCTCGTCTTCATTTGTTTCGAAAATTCTCGTATCTCTTCTTCTCGGTGATCCTCGGTTTCGTTGTCAGTATGTACACTTCCTGGACTGCGTGTACTTTCAAGCTCCTTATTTGATGCTGGCGCCTATCCAACTGCTTTATCCTGTACACTTACTGGCTATGGCGCTATTGCTGACTTCTGCGACTTGCTTTTTACGGGGCAATTGCTTGGCTTATCGCACTTGCTGGTTTCTGTGCACTTGTTGGTTCTTTTCTGTTTCTTAATGTTTGCTACACTTCATGGGAGAAGATTTTCTGCTGATTTTGATGATCGGTTTTCACTTGTGATACTCTTATATGCTTAATTTTTTTATTGCTATGATATGGAATTTTATTTTCTTATCAATTGTTATTGTTTTTGCATATTTCTTTTTCTTGAAGTATAAATATGGAATGGAATACATACTATATACATACATACATATATGGACATAAGTGCAAACGAACTAGGGGAGCGTTTCTCACAGAGTAATTTTAAGAAGAATTAAATAAAATGCAAAAATGAAAAAATATTAAACAATTCTTGGTCAATTGATGGATCCGGAATTTCGGCTGAAATTATCCGACTGATTTCTTCCGGATGGTTTTTAACTTGGAGCCAAGCCACGCTGTTGGCACTCAATCGAATACAGCGAACATCGTGTGTTGCCGAAAACCGAATGTTTTACAGTTAAATCAATATATTAATTAATTTTTGTTGAAATACATGTGG
This sequence comes from Volucella inflata, assembly GCA_928272305.1. Classification (NCBI taxonomy): domain Eukaryota; kingdom Metazoa; phylum Arthropoda; class Insecta; order Diptera; family Syrphidae; genus Volucella; species Volucella inflata. Next base: position 109,865,720 of record OV743716.1, on the reverse strand, counting down.
AGTGAAATCATGGCGATATATTGATTTTTGGCCTGGTAATAGGAAAGTTTGTATTCCAAATCTGGACGACCGTAATGACGCACGTGAGTCATCGCATCCTGTATATATTCCTGCATGTTCAATGGGCTCCCGATATAGCTGAAATGTTAAATAAATGTATTACCGATGTCCGCATCGTAAGTGGATGTACTCCTCCGATCATACTTTAGCCTGGTTGTATCGAATAAATCGCAAACGTTCGCTTTCGATCCTAGCGTACATATCCACAACATATTGATGGTACAGTTGACGATATCGAAGGATATAGTTGTCCGGATTATGTCTAATCATCAATCGGTGCGCGTAGTAGTTTAATATTGGTGTGATATCCATCATATCCTTGCCAGAATATCAGTGGATATTGGAATGCGTCGTACGAACGGGGTAGGTCCGAAATCGTACTCACAATGCTGTCTCTGCGTGTGATTTTGATAGCTCTGTTGTCAACTGGGTCACCGACCATAATAATTGCAACTTCATCTACGGTGGGCGCGTTGAACCTGCCAACGTGTTCTCCTGATGGTACTTTTTCAGTTTTGACGACGATTTGATATTTGTCATTTCTTAACCCTTTCCTTTCCAAATTATTAATGTTTTGCTAAAAAATTCACTTTGATATGTCTAGGGACAATATGGGCATACCCAATGAGTCCCACTAAAAATAAATGATCCAGTTATCTTTAGAATACCCATATTATCCCTAGACATATCAACAACATTAATAATTTGGGAAGGAAAGGGTTAATATTTACCTGTTCAAATCCGCGACCTAAATTCAAGTTCTGACAACACAACACAAGAAGTCGACATCCACGAATAAAATGTCAAAATACCTCGTTACCAGATAAAGAATACAAAATTACTTCCAATAAAATGGAAGAAAATGATCCCGCGAGATTAAAATGCATGAATTCTTTTAATTTTGTTTATTTTTGTAATAGTTGTTTATAAAAATGTATGAGGTAGCCAAATGGCTACCCTGGCCCCAAATTACCTTCGGAATGGATATACAAATAGCAGTTGAGAACCCACCTTCATGGAAATGAATTCTTTTCAAATCAACAGCAATATCGCTTAATACAAATAGGAAAACACTTCCGACGCTATGTACAAAATGCTGCATGAAGAACTAATCGCTAGTATAAGAGCAGATAGAATCTTTTACACCGACGGTTCACAAAAAGAAAATCAATGGTGCTCTTGTAATAGAATGCCAACTTAATGCACATTTCTCTATTGTTCACCAGGCTCAACTTCCAGAATATGCGGACAGTTACATTGCCGAGCTAGCTGCAATTTACAAAGCCATTTCTGTCGTCCAACAAATCTCTGAACTCTGAAATCAAAGGATTAAACAATGCCACAAACAAATGTCCATCTCTTGAAATTATAAGGAACTGCTTGTACTACCGCAGAAACATTATACTAGCTTGGATACCCGGGCACTGCGGAATTAAAGGTAATGATGCTGCTGACTCTGCAGCCTTTCCTTACCCTCTTATCGTTGAGTATCCTAAATTACACCAACTTCTGCGAAAAACTTTTGCTCATCTTCAAATAAGAGAGCTTACAAAAAATTGGCGAAATTCAGATACTTTTCTTCGAAAACATCAACCCGTCATCACCCGTATCCCGTATAATCTATCCTTAAGTATAGAAGATTGCATACAAATATTAAGAGTCAGAGTTGAAGAAACCATGTTTACAAGCAAACACTTTTATACTCGTGAATAACTCTTACAATTTGGCATATTTTGGTGGAGCGTCCTGTCCAAAAGCTCCTCAACTTACTTACTTACTTTAGGTGGCGCTACAGCCAGCCAGCCAGCTCGATCCCTGGCTAGCTGCCTCCAGTTTCGCACGCTAAGTTGGCTGAGGTCCTCTTCCACTTGCGTGCGCCACCTGAGTCTTGGCCTTCCTCTACTGCGCTGTCCCTCGGGTGCGGATTCGAAGACTTTTCGGACCGGAGCATTGGTGTCCATGCGCTCTACATGACCCAGCCATCTCAGTCTTTGGATCTTCACTCTTCTGGCTAGGTCCATGTCGCTGTACAGTCCATACAATTCGTAGTTGTAGGAGGAGTCCTCCACTCACCTTCAATGCAGACGGGACCGAAGATCGCCAGAAGAATTTTTCACTCGAAGCAACCAAGAACACCCTCATCCATTTTTGATAATGTCCATGCCTCTGCGCCATAGAGCAGGACCGGGATTATTAAAGTCTTATAAAGGGTGACTTTTGTTGTCCGAGAGAGGACTCTGCTTCCCAATTGCCTTCTTAACCCAAAGAAACAGCGGTTGGCAAGAGTTATTCTTCGCTTGTTCTCAGCGCTGGTGTCGTTGTCTGTATTTATAGCGGAGCCTAGGTAGACAAAGTCCTTAACTACCTCAAAGTTATATCTGTCGAGGGTGACGTTCTGCCCGAGACGTCGGTGTTGGTTGTCCTTTTTGCTTGACGGCATATACTTGGTCTTGCCCTCATTGACCGCTAAACCCATTTTCGCCGCTTCCGTCTCAATACTCGCGAAAGCGCCACTGACATCACGCTGTTTTCTCCCGATTATGTCAATATCGTCGGCGTATGCGAGTAGTTAGACGGACTTTTGAAAGATAGTGCCTCTTGTGTTTGCTCGTGAGTTTTGCACTATTCTTTCAACTACGATGTTGAAAAAATTGCATGACAGCGCATCGCCTTGTCTAAATCCTTTCTGGACATCAAAGATTTCGGTGAGATCTTTACCGACCTTGATGGAGCAGCGTGCATTCTCTATCGTCATCCTGCACAGACGGACGAGTTTGGCAGGGATGCCAAAACTAGACATTGCTCTTTATAGCTCGTCTCTATAGATGCTGTCATACGCGGCCTTAAAATCGATGAACAGGTGGTGGGTATCGATCTGATGCTCATGGGGCTTCTCCAAGATCTGCCATAGTGTGAATATCTGGTCGATGGTGGACTTTCCTGGCCTGAAGCCACACTGATATGGAGCTATCAAGTTGTTGACGAACATCTTCAGGCGTTCACACAATACGGCAGACAAAATCTTATATGCGATGTTTAGGAGACTGATGTCCCTGTAGTTGGCGCAGTTCAGAGGGTCTCCTTTCTTGAGAATTGGACAAACAATGCTGAGGTTCCATTCATCGGGCATACTTTCGTCCGACCATATTTTACAGATGAGTTGGTGTATGCCCCTTACCAAGTCATCGCCTGCCGCTTTGAAGAGCTCGGCAGTCAGGCCATCCGCTCCAGCAGCTTTGTTGGACTTAAGCTTCAATATGGCTATCTTCACTTCATCCAGGTCGGGTGGACGGAATTGTTGGTCATCATCGTCCAGGTTGAAAGGTTGATTCTGCCTGACAGCGGTATTTGGTCCGTCATCGCCGTTATACAGTCTGCAGAAATGATCTTTCCAAATCCTCAGCATTGACTGCGATTCTACTAAGATGTTCCCTTGTTTATCTCTACAGGCTTCGGTTCGGGGTTTATTTCCGCGGCATGTTATTTTTACCTTTTGGTAAAACTTCCGAACCTCATTCCTGGAGTAGCATCTCTCAATTTCCTCGATCGCGCGCTTCTCATGCTCTTTCTTCTTCCTCCGGAGAAGCCGGTGCTCGTCTCTCCTCTTCCGCTCATAGAGCTCATGAGCAGCTCTGGTCTTCCTAAGCAGCGCCGCGTTATATGCATCTTGCCGGCATTTATCATCGAACCAGTGATTTCGTTGTGGTGGACGAGTGAAAAGCTCCTCAACAGAAACGCAAAAAAACAATCGAACGAGTTACCACACGGACATTGGTAACTCTGAATGCACATCAATTAAATATGGGTTGAATAGCAGCAGCCACAGGCCACAGTTAATTAGAACACACTCAGAGGTGCGCTGAATAAGACATGTTGAGTCTATGTCAGATGCAATTGGAAATTCAGGGCTGATGAACAATTTTTATGGGGTGTTTTTTTCAATTTGGTATGGTGCAAAAGTATGGCACGCTACTGATTTTGAAAAGGCTTCCACATACGACGTGTACTGCCAATTTATGTTGAACCGAGTATAGCACCTATAAAACATTATACGGCAAAATCTACAGTTCACTAAATAAATGCTGATGTAACCCAGGGCTCCGTTCTTTCTCCTACTCTCTTTTTAATATTCATCAATCATTTCTTGTCTTCTACGTCTAATCCATTATACAAATATTCCTCTGATGAAGACATTAGTTTCTGCTTTTTCTATTCGTTCTTCGACCCCAGTCCCTGTTCTTTGCTCATTATATAGTGGTATATATGTGATTAAATCAAGGATCCAGTGTTGCATAGTTTTAGGTTCACACAAACTCTCCATGTCGGAGAGTTCAGTTATTTCCCCAGTTTCAAACCAGAAGTTACGAGAAAAAACCAGAACCCGACAAATGTGGTATAAATACAGGATGAGACACTGCGGACGATAAGTTGATTTTTGGAAAGCGATGGAAAAGGACCTTAGTCTTACTAAGTGAAAGATAAGAGATTTGAATTGTAAAATAGTAGCGAAATCGTTTGTGAATTAATTGAAAGTTGTATTTAAATAGTAATAAATAGAGTGATTTAAAAAAAAAGAATAACGTTTTATCATTTCGAACCCTAGCCGAAATATTACATTGGTGTCAGAAGTGGGATAAAACTTATTCGGAGTGCTGTGAAAAAAAAAAAATAATAATAATAAAAAAAAAAATAAATAAATAAAAATGCCACCTACATTGCTGGAGCTAAGTATACCCCAGCTGAAAATGGAGCTAGAGAAGCGGAATCTCCACTATTTCCGCACAGAAAGATACTGTCGAAGAGTTCAAGAATTCTCTAGAAGCGAAATTTGAAATAATCGATCAAAAATTAAATATGCACGAGGCACAATTCGAGAAGGTTGAACAAAATATCGAGAATCTTGCCAAAGAACTAGAGAGAGTAAAGAAACAGAAGGTCCGAGAAAATTCTACAGACTGCCCTAGAAGAAAAGAGATGCAACCGCCTGTTTTCGATGGCCAAACATCGTGGCCAATATATAGAAGACAATTTGAAGCAGCTGCCATGACCAACAACTGGGAGAAAAGACGGAGAACAGTCTATTGCGCTAACGCTGGCACTGAGAGGTTCAGCTGCGGAATTCCTGCAAACCATCTCAGAAGATAAACAACTCAACTACGACGCTTTGGTTAAAGCCATAGAAATGCGCTTCGGAGATGACCATATGCAGCAAGTATACAGAGTCCAACTGCGCAGCAGAGTCCAGAAGAGGGGCGAAACACTTCAGCAGTTGCAGGCCGATATCGAACGGTTTGCGCATTTATCTTATCCTAATGCCGGAGAAGACCTTATCAACGAAATGGCTGTGGAGGCGTTTACCCAAGCGATTGAAGATAGGCAGTTGCAAATAGCTGTAAGAATGGCTGGAAAACAAACCCTTCCTGAGGCCCTAGCATTTGCCCTGACGATGAAAGCTGCCGACCAAGCATCTCAAGGAATCCACCGCGTGAGAGAAGTGACAGCCGTGGAATGCTCATGCCAACGAACAGACGTCGTGGAGCGGAACAGTGCGCGTGGAGGACAAGTCCGTTGCTGGAACTGCAACAAAATAGGACATCTGCAGCGTCAGTGCTGGGCTCCACTTAAAGAACGCAGTTGTCCACAATGCGTAACAAAGAAGCATGTAGCAGGGAAAACAACTATACTGCAAGCAGAGTATCATCAAGTCAACAGGCGGGAATACGTGTAAGGGCCAACTTTGAGAGGCAGAAGCCGGTTTCTGGAATCGACGCCCCCAACACCAAAATCCAAGTCTCCCAAACAAAACGAAGTAACAAGAGTCTTACAGTGGAAGCCCACATTGGCCAGAATAAATGCGTGGCCACCATTGACACCGGTGCCACCACTTCCATTATAAGAAGGGACATCGCTACTGATTCATGGCTGCATAATACCAGTAGCTACTGTCTGAAAACAGCAACAGGAGCGACGGCGGAGGTATATGGAGAGGTTCTTCTTACGATCAATCTGGCAGGACTAACATTCACCCACGTATTCCTAGTGGCCGATATATGCGACGAGTGCATCATTGGAGTTGACTTTATGAAGGCGCATAATGTAGTGCTCGACATCGGAACTAAAGTACTTAAGTACAGGAACGTTGAGATTCGGATGGTGTACTGGAATGAGAATACCGCATACCTTAGGACAGTAGTCAGCAAGGACGACAACTTACCACCTTCCGCAGAGACACTTATTTGGGCGAAGCTGGAAGGTGATCTTGTTAGCCATCGATTCTATATGAGTTAGCCGGACTCCACAAATCATTATCAGAATTACGTCGTAGGAAAGATGCTCGTTGAGCCGAAAGGCAAAATGGTCCTAGTAAGAATATTGAATGTGGGAAATGCGTACCGATAACTGCTGTCACCAAGTTGTCGAAGGCGAATGCTGCTATATCTTTGCCATCAAGTAGCACAGCCGAGTTGAAAAGAACTATTCTCAGGCAAACCGAGCTAAACCATGAGCAACGAGCGATGGCAGAGGAACTAATCAACGAATTTGCAGACGTATTTGCCTCGCTGGATGGCGAATATGGCAGCACACATTTGGTACAACACCGAATAGACACTGGAGATGCAAGACCCATACGTCAACCTCCTAGGCGTTTACCCTTAGCTAAGCAGACGGAGGTTGCAGAAATGGTTTCGACTATGGCAAATGAAGGGTTGATTGAAGGCTCTAAGAGTCCATGGGCATCACCCGTTGTACTGGTCAAGAAGAAAGACGGCACCAATAGATTCTGCGTGGATTATCGCCAGCTAAATAATGTCACCAAGAAGGATAGCTACCCGTTGCCAAGGATTGACGACACACTGGACACACTGTCAGGAGCGCAATGGTTCTCCACACTTGATTTGAAAAGTGGCTACTGGCAAGTACAGATCCATCCGGAGGACCGTGAGAAGACAGCCTTCACCGCAGGAAACGGGCTTTGGCAATTCACAGTAATGCCATTCGGATTGTGCAATGCTCCGGCAACCTTTGAGCGTCTAATGGAACGCGTTTTGCTAGGACTAACATGGAAAACTTGTTTGGTCTACCTGGACGATGTCATCGTGGTTGGCAAAACTTTTCAAGAACATCGAGATAACTTAAAGGAGGTGTTCCAAAGACTACGAAGTGCACAGCTAAAGCTAAACCCGAAGAAGTGTCATCTCTTTAGGCCAGATGTCAAATACTTGGGACACATCATCTCATCCGAAGGGGTATGGACAGACCCAGAAAAGATCGAAGCGGTGAAAAATTGGCCAGTCCCAAGAGACAAACACCAACCGAGAAGCTTTCTGGGACTCGCTACCTACTACAGGCGGTTTGTGAAGGATTTTGCTGGGATAGCAAAGAGTTTGCATCAACTAACAGAAAAGTGAAAACAATTCAAATGGTCAAGTGAATGCGAAAGAAGCTTCAAAACTCTCAAACAACAACTATGTGAGGCCCCTGTACTAGCGTACCCTACTCCAGGAAAAACATTTATTGTGGATGCGGATGCCAGTAACGTCGGATTAGAGCTGTCCTTTCGCAGATGCATGACGGGCAAGAAAAAGTTGTTTCCTACTTTAGTAAGGTGCTCTCTAAGCCGGAAAGGAACTACTGTGTTACCAGGCGGGAACTTCTTGCTTTGGTCTTGGCAACAAAGCATTTCCATAAGTACCTGTGCGGACGAAAATTCATTCTTCGCACAGACCATGCATCTCTGAAATGGTTGCTGCAATTTAAAAATCCTGAAGGACAAGTCGCAAGGTGGATTGAACGACCCCAGCATCGAAAGGGAAGCCTTCACTCTAATGCGGATGCTCTGTCCCGGCGACCTTGCAAATCTGATTGCAAACATTGCGCACGACAAGAAGAAAAAGATGCGGTATCCACTCAACGACTAAGAGCTGAGCCCACTGACGGTTGGAATGAAAGTGAAATGCGAAACGCCCAAAAAGAGGATCCGGATATCGAGCCAATACTCGCTTGTAAAGAACACGAAGAAAAACCAGATTTGCAGGAAATATCCAATAAAAGTCCCGAACTAAAGGCATACTGGGTACAGTGGAACTCGCTTCATGTTCAAGATGGTGTTTTGAGGCGAAGGTCGGAAAGCTCGGATAAAAAGACGTTTGTGATGCAACTCGTTGTGCCAAGGTCGAGTGTCAATGACGTGCTAAGGGAACTGCACGATGGAGTATCCGGAGGCCACTTGGGAGTGAATAAGACGTTAGAAAAGGTGCGAGAACGTTTTTATTGGGTGCACGCCAAGGACGATGTCGAAAATTGATGCTGAAAGTGTGTCACCTGCGCCGCCAGTAAGGGCCCGAGGGTTAAAAATCACGGCAAAATGCAGCAATACAACGTTGGAGCGCCATTCGAGAGAATCGCAGTTGACATTGCAGGACCGTTTCCTGAAACCGAAAATGGAAATCGCTTCATTCTTGTTGTTATGGATTACTTCAGCAAGTGGCCTGAGGCTTTTGCTATCCCTAACCAAGAAGCCAAATCCGTGATTGAGCAGATCGTTTTCAACTGGGTAAGCAGATTCGGCGTACCGATGGAATTGCACTCGGATCAAGGGCGTAACTTCGAGTCTAAGATTTTCCAAGGGGTGTGCGAGCTACTGGGGATTAAAAAGACGAGAACAACACCGCTCCACCCACAATCGGACGGGATGGTAGAACGCTTCAACAGAACCTTGAATGAACACCTATCAAACGTCGTTGGCGACAAGCAATGCGATTGGGATAGGCAAATTCCAATGTTTCTATTAGCCTATCGGAGTGCAGTACACAACACCACAGGTCACACTCCATCGGAAATCCTTTTCGGTCGAACAGTCCGGTTACCTAGTGAATTGATGTTTGGATCATCGCCGTTCGAAGAGAACAGAAATGAAGACGACTATGTCGCAGACCTCAGACAGATTATTAGGGACGTGCACCAAAGAACCAGGGATAAGATCAAGATAGCCAGTGACCGCATGAAGACGAGGTATGATGTCAACGCGACCATAAGGGGATTCCAGGAAGGAGATCTAGTGTGGCTATATAACCCTCATAGACGGAAAGGCGTATCACCCAAATTACAGCAAGACTGGGAAGGGCCATATAAAGTCGTAAAACGCATCAACGATGCTGTCTATCGCATTCAACGAGGAAGAGGCAAGATGAAAGTGGTTCATGTGGATCGAATACATCGCTATATTGGGCAGAATGTCGAAGAGTTTGTTCGGGACGAACAAGTTTGAGAGGGGGATATTGTGATATATATGTGATTAAATCAAGGATCCAGTATTGCATAGCTTTAGGATCATACAAACTCTCCACGTTGGAGAGTTCAGTTATTTCCCCAGTATCAAACCAGAAGTTACGAGAAAAAACTAGAACCCGACAAATGTGGTATAAATACAGGATGAGAAACTGCGGACGATAAGTTGATTTTTGGAAAGCGATGGAAAAGGACCTAAGTCTTACTAAGTGAAGGATAAGAGATTTGAATTGTGAAATAGAAGTGAAATTGTTTGTGAATTAATTGAAAGTTGTATTTAAATAGTAATAAATAGAGTGTTTTTAAAAAAAAGAATAACGTTTTATCATTTCGAACCCTAGCCGAAATATTACAATATTAATATCATCATTAACAGCATCATTAAATGTGGAACTATCAACGTAATGGAAATTAATCCCTCCAAAACGCAATGCTGTCTGCTGTCGCTCAAGTCAGATTGGACCAAGCAAGATGTACTAAAGCATTCAAATTCGGGAACGTTACTTTTTTGCATCCATGTGCAAACATGCTTCTGTTAACCTTTATGTGTCCATCAAGCTAAACCCCATAACAGACTTCATGAACTCGCTAAATGCAGAGCGAAAACGGATACATAATTGATCATTAACTAATGTACTTATATTATAGCTAAATCCAACTAAGTCTCGCTCTCTTCCACAGAGACTACGCTTAATTCAACGAACAACCATGTCATTGCACTGGAGGGATATGCAAAAATAAGAAACGAAATCAAAGGGGGAACGAAAACTCGAAACTACAAATAGATGAATGTAAAGAAAGTCTCAACAGAGCAGACTGGTTAATTCACGCCGACTATTTGGTGATCCGCAACGTACTCAACGTTGACAATGAATGCGTCATTGATACAGCTGTTCATATTGTGAACACCGTGCTGGGACTGCAAATATGCAAAAAAGACATTGGTCTCTACTACAGGAAAGAAATGAGAGCAAACGAAAGCATTCAGAGTCTGATGTGTTAGTACCTACTGAAAATGATGTGAGCAAGTACAAAGCAGAAGATATATGCAAATAGAACACCAATAAAAGCTAACTCCGTAGGCTCTGAAAAGGGAAATACTTTCGTATTAAGAAAGCTAAAATGGCGAAGAAGCAGTTTCTCTGGGTGCGAGGTAACAAAATCATGATGAGACGATCAAACGGGTTAGAGATTATATATATCAGGAGTGTGGAAGATAAGCAAATAAAAATAAAATATGTTATGTAGCTTAAACGACATCTATTACCAAATATCTATAAATGATCGGAACTAAACTTTTGTTGGTATGCGATTACGATGTTCAAATTAAGACCTAACAATTGTACATCAAATATAAGAAGCATGAGACTGAATTTTGATAACTATTGTGCTCACTTATTTATTTGCCTCAAACTGCGTTAACGGAAATCTGGGTTTTGGAAAACGAAGTTTATAATTTGTCTACTTCCTGTTATTGTGTTTATCCAAATTGCAATCCATCGGGAGACACGATTGTGTTTATTAAAATTGAGCTCAAAGTAGTATCTGCACTCAAGATATTAAAAGTGCAGTGTTTTGAAGTGAAGCGTTTTTTCAAACTAAACCTGGGTAAGAATTTTTTGTGTTTTTTGTTTGTGTGTAATATTGCAGTTTGTTCATTTTTCTCAATGAATATTTATTTATATGGGTTATATAAATATTAGTACATTCCAGCTGGGTACTGATCATTGTCCATCCGGACTGGACCTGCATAATTTATAAGTACGATGTGGGACAAAAACAGCAGCACTGTAAAGGCGACAGCGGATGAATTCCCCAGATGGAATCAAAGGTGGAAAAAACTCCCGGAACAAGTTGAGACCTTATTCGGGCTACTCGGGCATATTTGGTGCTCAGGTCGGTCAAACCAACTCCTAGTCCTAGGGGTATCAAAAATCAAACTTGCAGTCCAGATTGGGCGTTGTGCCGCCGAAGTAACTGCACGGCCATGGAAAAAATACAAAAGTTATGAAGCAACAACAAGCCTCGGATATGGACGGATTTACTGTTGACAACTCATGCAAATGAACTAAGGTCAACGAACTATAGATATAAACGTGAAGTGTTAGGTCCTTTAACAGGCCACGAGCAGCTGAACAAATAGCGGGGGCCCTAGACTGCTGTAAAGCAGACCTAACCACCATCCAAGAAATGCGGTGGGATGGGCCGGACAAAAAGAGTGTGAAAAACCACGACATCTACTTCAGCGATTGCTATCGACGGTTAAAGCAGCGCCTATTTCGATGCGGATTTGTTGTTGGAGGCAGACTTAGACAAGATGTTTTGAGGTTCCGGCATGTGAACGAGCGCCTTATAGCAATCCACATCAAGGTTATGTTTGCCAACATTAGCCTGATATGGACGCAAACTCCCATAGAGGAGAAAGATAAAAACCCCAAAGATACCTTCTATGAGATCTAGAGCAAGACCTACGAGCAATGCCCTAGCTATGACACTTAAACTCTCCTTGTCGATTTCAATGCAAAGCTAGGATGAGAGGGCACCTTTAGCAGTACTGCTAGAAGATATAGCCTACACGAAACCACCCCCGATAACGGATTCAGGCTTATCGGCTTTGCGGCGGGACGAAAGATTGTCGAAGCTAGTATGCGATTCCCCCCTCGATATTCACAAGGGGACTTGAAGAACTCCTGATCAATAAACCGTCAACCAGATTGACTACACTGCGATCGACGCAAGAAACTCTTCCAGTATTATGGATGTATTAACGACTCGGACCATTACCTTGCTGTAGCCAAGATACGGTTGCGGATATACCAAACAATGCCAAAATAAGCTAATACTGTGAGAAATTTCAACTTCAGACGACTAAATCAAAGACCAATAGCAATACCGCCAAAAAACCATCAGAGATGCCGCTACTGATGTGCTGGGTTTAACCTGACCACCACAACGAAATGCCACCGATAACGACGACGCAGCTGAGCAGTATGCATACAAAGCGGCACTGCAAAGAAACACTAGAGCTGCTCACGAGTTCTTTGCGCAGAAGAGGAGGGAAGAACACCGGCTTCTCAGGAGGAAAATAGAAAAGAATGAGAGGCGCGCGGTCGAGGAATTTGAGATATGTTACTCCAAAAATAAGATTCAGAAGTTTTACTAAAATGTAAAAAAATATACCACGAATACAAACCCCAATCGAAGAGCCCAACAGTGGCGCTTTCGTGTGTATTAATTAGCGGTTAACGATGGCAAGACCTAGTATAAGATCTCAAGCGAAAAGGACAGTCAAAAACGACGTCTCGGACATCACCTTTGACAGATATAACTTTGAGGTAGCTAAGGACTTTGTCCACCTAGGCTCTGCTATAAATACAGACAACGACACCAGTGCTGAGATGAAACGAAGAATAATACTTGCCAATCCCTTTGGGCTACGAAGGAATTTGACCAACAAAGCCCTCTCTCGAACAACAAAAGTTAGCCTATATAAGAGCTTAATAGTCCCAGTCCTGCTCTTTTGCGCCGAGACATAGACGATACAACGACGAATTGTGTGGACTTTACAGCGACATCAACCTATCCAGAAGAGTGGAAATCCAACAAATGGCTGGTACATGTATAGTAAGTTGACACCAACGCTCCAGTCCAAAAAGTTTACGAATCCAGCCCCAAGGGACAGGGCAGTAGAGAAAGACCAAAACTCAGGGGGCACACGAAATTGGGAGGGGAACTAAGCCAACTTAGCATGCGAAACTGGAGGCAGCTAGCAAATGATCAAGCTAGCTGGAAACGCTTTTTGATTGAGGCCCAAGTCCACCCCTAAGTAAGTAAGTACACTCAACTTTCTAAAGGAGTATGAAAACTATATGCTTATGTTATCTTCATTGAATCTTCAAGTTTTTATCAATCTTCCAATAAGAGTGAGTGAAAAATCAAATTCATGCATCGAGAGATATTACAAATATTTGTCGCTACATTTTGGAAATTTGTATAACTGATCATTATTCGTTTGGCATAGTTTTAAAAAACCCTTCTAACAAATCTTCTGATGACAACAGTTCAGACCAGTATCCTAATATATCCGCTTAAGAAACGTGTCAAATAAATTATTCAAAGCTGTGCCAGCGTCTATCATTAGAGACGTTAGATTTTGTTTATAGCATGAGTAGGGGACTGGAGGTACACAGTGCCCTTTCAGTTTTTCTGGAAAAACTCATAGGGTGTTTAAGTGACTGCAAAGGTGTAAAGAGAGGAGTAAGGTTCAATTAAATTAAACTATGGGTAAATAATAGTACTTCTACAAAAATTGAAAGAAAAAATAAATTGTATTCAAAAAATAAGAAAAGAAATGCGCCAGCCTTTAGTTAAACAGGCATATAAGGAACTCCAAACTAATGTGCGCAATTTCATAGGTAAGCAAAAAATTAAATTGTACAGAAATAAATTTGCTGAAAGTCGATATAATTTCTAAGAGCATTGGCATTTTTGTTCATTTTTTTTAAATTGCATTTTTATTTAAAACTTTTAATTGAATCTTAAATGCTATAGAGAAAAATGCTTAAAAATCTGCTTATTCTAATTTAATGGCCCCATGCGAGCGCTTTAAGGTATACTTAACTCTTAAACTATGTCTTTCCACCTTTCTTACAGTACATATTTATTACTTACCTTACATTTGTCGTTATTAAAATCAACCACTTTTAGTAGAAAAACATGTTGTTTTTTTATTGAGTCACTGCATAAATACACTCATAGCTAAGTCTATGTATAAGCATTTGATAGTTGAGTTAGGGCAACATCCTTGAGGAATTGGGTTTTTGAATATTTTCACTCTAAGAAAGGTGCACAATAATTCCTGTCATGCAGTGATCTGTAATATTCAAATCGAAAACGCTTTTTGCACTGGGATCACGCTGAGAATCGGAAAAGCGAGCATAGATATTGTCTAAGCATCTTCCTGAAACAATTCTAGTTGGCTCAGTAATGCAGTTTTCAAGACCTTGTGATGACAATAATGACATATAAGTTGCGACAATATTTAAGTTAAAGTCCCCTAAAATAATAAAATTGTTGGCTTTCTCTTTTCTCAAAAGATCTGAAAATTCTTCGATAAATTTCATCAAATAATTTTTTGTAGTCGGAATACACAAAGCAAAACGAACCTTATATTGTTACTATCAATAGAAACCTTTAACACATCAGCACTGACAAAATCTGTACATAAGACCTCATTTATTTCGTATTCCTCTCTTACAAAACATCCGACACCGCCGGCTGCATAATTGTCATTGGTATTAGCAAAGAAATCAAAACCATGAATTTTGTAATCACTTTGTTCAAAATTATATATCCAGATTTTAGACACAAACACAACATCTGGAACGCACAAGAACGGATTAAGATGGGTGACAAGACTAGCAAAGTTTTCTTTTAAACTTCTGACATTATCGTGTAGTACTAACAGTTTGTTATAGCAATAAGAATTATTATTAAAAACACTGTCACAGTTTAAGCTCATGAAATTAGAGGAGGAAAAGTCTTCGATCAAATCACTACTATCAGTCAGTTAATATGTAATCTACCAAAACAGATTACTGCAGTAAATAAGTGATGAATCATTAAACAACCTAACCGAGATTACATTTCCACCCTCAACCTTTCCTACAAAAATTCGATTATTTTTTAACCAAACATACTTGTAACGTTTTTCTCTTTTGACTTCTTTTGCCTTCATTAAGAGCGCCTGTGTATATTTCGTAAGAGAGTCATTTATGAAGATGTTTCTCTTACTACCTGCTGCAGGAATCGCAACCAACTACCTAGTTGTTTAGATTTGTTTTGTTTGTCTTCCTTGCGGTCATTATTCGCTGCTTTATATGTGCATCTGAGGGCTTAACTTAATTATTTGTGTTTATTTTTTTCAGGTAGCATTTCTCAATTTTGGTTTCAATCAATATTATCAATAGATAAAGCATTGTCGAAGATTTGCTTTGCTTTGTCACGAACGTTATCATCTTGCACATTCGACACACCAACGATCTTAATGCTGTCAGAAAGAAGTTGTTGCTGCTGCCAGTTCAGTTTGCTTTCCAGGTTATTTACTTGTAGTCTTAATGTGTCATTTTCAGTGAGAACGTCATTTAATTGTTTAAGAAAACGTTGGTTTGTTTCCTCCAAGCTAGAAAGCTTTAAGTAGATCATCTGCAAAGTGCATTCACCTTGACTGTCATTGGTGTTTGAAGATGATTATTCATTCGTTGAAATAAGTTTTTGGTTGTAGTTTTTCGTTGGATTTTTGTCTGAGTTTGATGGAGATGATGGTAACTGCTGTTGCAAGAAGATGTAGTGACCGACGCTAAGGCACTGCGCACTTGTTACACCCACACACACACACAGAATAATTCATAATGAAAGCGATTGATTGATTTAGGTCCTTGGAATGCGCATCCCAAGAAAATCCAGAGAGAACTTTAGCTTTCTTCCTTGACGCAAAATATATTTTTGTTTGTATATGTAGTAGAAAATGTTACCCTCTCTCTTGTTCCCAAGTTTTCATAATTTATTTTTTATTTATTCTTTGTTTATTGTTTTTTTTGATATTTTTTTTCATTAAAACTAGTCTTAATCTGCCTATATTATGTAGTCCGGCCATGGTTTGAACATCAAGCAATCCGACCGTGCCCTGAAAGAGCTATCAAGAATTTGAAAGAAATGACGAGCGGGCTTCCACTCCTTCACTAACTCATCAAATCTCATGGTGCTGCCGAGCAATATCTGTAGTGTCACGAATCCCTACCGCCCTACTGAACCGGAGACGCTCCTCACTGCCGTGTGCGATGTCTCTGTCGTAGTGGAATCGCCTGTCCGCAGCTGTTTGATCGACGTGGAAGATAAGCGGCACATCTTATTTGTTCTGAATCGGTCACCTACTAGCCAAATAGGAAAATGCCTTTGGGGAAACAAAGCCGCCTAAGCGCACATTCTCGTGATAAAGATAACTTGGGTAATAAACCCCATGGATCAGGTTGTTTTTCGAAGTCATTGCTCTAGCAATGTGCCTTCGAGTCAACTTAATTACAAAATTGTCCACTCTCATTAGGTTCGCCCTATTGTAAAAGACCTCGATAGGATAGAATCTTATGTACTCAGACTGTGGTGTTCTGCGAAGACAGAACAAGTTCTAAGGCAAGCCCTCTCAAACACCCAAAATTTTTCCATTAAACCTTCTCTTACGTTAAATCACACGGGACATTCAAATACAAGATAAGGCCAGATAAGGGCCATGAAGCAGGTAACTTTCACCCCTGCATTGAGTTGGCTGCAATAAAACAGTTTCTTTGTAAGGGCGAATACACCTTTAGGTCAGGCCAGAGAAAGGTCTATATGTTTGTTAAAATACAGATGTTGATATAGCCTGATCCCAAGGTATCTGACTACATTTCGATAAGCAAGTGGCTGCCCGTGTTTTCACACGATCGAAATTTTTCGCCAATTTTTTGTGGTATCCGCAAAGGCCCCAGAAAAAGGTTTCATTAAAATAATGGTTTCCGACTTCTGAAAGTTAATCTTAAACTTCGAGTCATCACAATATGGTCTTTGGACCTAATCTGTACGCGATCAAGTTGTCTGCGTGCGCTATGGCATGGTGAAGTGATCCAACAAGGTCGCTTGTTTAAATATTGAACAGGATCGGCGAATTAACCGCACCTTGTTGCAGACCATTTTTAATGTCAAATATTCTAGCAAATATATATTATATATAAATATTCTTACTGGGACCATTTTGCCTTTCGGCTCAACGAGCATCCTTCCTACGACGTAATTCTGATAATGATTTGTAGAGTCCGGCTAACTCATATAGAATCGATGGCTAACAAGATCACCTTCCAGCTTCGCCCAAATAAGTGTCTCTGCGGAAGGTGGTAAGTTGTCGTCTTTGCTGACTACTGCCCTAAGGTATGCGGTATTCTCATTCCAGTACACCATCCGAATCTCAACGTTCCTGTACTTAAGTACTTGAGTTCCGATGTCGAGCACTACATTATGCACTTTCATAAAGTCAACTCGAATGATGCACTGGTCGCAAATATCGGCCACTGGGAATACGTGGGTGAATGTTAGTCCTGCCAGATTGATCGTAAAAACAACCTCTACATACACCTTCGCCGTCGCTCCTGTTGCTGTTTTCAGGCAGTAGCTACTGGTATTGTGCAGCCATGACTCATGAGCGATATCTCTTCTTACAATATAATTGAGGCAGTGGCATCGGTGTCAATGGCAGCCACACACTTATTCTGACCTATGCGGGCTTCCACTGTAAGATTCTTGTAACTTCGTTTTGTTTGGGAGACTTGGATTTGATCCTGGACCAGAAACCAACTTCTGCCCCTCGAAATTCGTTCTTACAAGTTTCCCGCCTGTTGACTTGACGTTGCGCTGCTTGCCGGATAGATATTATTCCTTCCTGATGCTTCCTAGCAGCGCAATGTGGACACCTGCGTTGTTTAAGTGGGGACCTGTACTCACACTGCAGATGTCCTATTTTTTTGCAGTTCCAACAACGGACTTGTCCTCCACGCACACTGTTCAGCTCCACGACGTCTGTTCGTTGGCATGAGCATTCCACGGCTGTCACTTCTCTCACGCGGTGCATTCCTTGAGATGCTTGGTCGGCAGCTTTCATCGTCAGGGCAAATGAGCCCAAAAGGGAATCGCGAAAATTGCAACAAGCAGCTGTGATGTAGCTGCACACGCCGGCTGCTCAGCAAGGGGGGGGGGGGGGGGGGGGGGGTTCGAAGATCGTTTCAAGCTGAAGATAGTAAACACAAGATAGGCACCGTGCAATTTTTGTTGCGAAATTTGGGAAAACAGATGAAAGAAGAATGCACAAATTGTTTTTCCCTGATGGGGAATTAATACGTGTATTTTATCACAGACTGATAAATTATTTATTATTATTATTATTTTGACTCTAAAACTCTAAAACTAGTACTTCGGCCAACGGAGGGCCCACAATTCCGCGTTGTCGAGAACGGTTACCAGAACGGGTCGCGCACTTTATTAACTAACCCTCTCACTACGGTAAAATTTCAAACGGTAAGGAGGCTTACGGTTATAGTAATGTCGGCCTAGCCTTGGCAAAAAAACGTATGTTAATGTGGAAAGCAAAAGGGGTACTTAGCTGTTTCCTGCCTATGCGGCGTCGCTCTGTATTTGGGGTTTCTGTTGGTGGAGGAGGGTAGGCTTTCTCCGCCACAATCACTTCCTTCATTCTGTCGTCGTCTTGGGTGTCGTTGGGTTTTTTTGTTGGTTTGTTTGTTGGTGTCCTTTTTCCTCGAGTGATCTGCGTTTTGTATTTGGTTGTTCGTGTTCTTGTTCTTGTTCTTGTTCGGTGTGGTTATCCTTTTTGGTTGTTTTTTTTTTTATTAGTTGGTTTTTGTTTTTTTTTCCTTTTGTCTCTTGTAATTTGGTTCTCTGTAGTTTTTTTTTTTTTTGGGCTCTTGCCGCTAAGATGATAAGCTATCGAATAACTTACCGCGCTTTTTGGCCACCACCACCACTCACACACTCATTCACACATAGACATACACACACATGGGGTTCTGCCAATTCAGCTGTTAGAGCAAAGGGAATCATATCTAGAGCTCTAACAGCCTCTCCTCAAATCCCCAGCCAATCACACTTGTCGATGTTTGTGGGTCATGTTTGTAAGTTATGTTTGTTTTGTCGTCTAAGTGATTGCTTTGGTTCGAGCCAAACCTCTGACCCGAAACCAAAGCTAAGACGTTAGGAGCTAAAATTTGGGACCGCCGAATAGGTAAGAAAACCATTTTAAAAGCCCGTTAGTGGTACGAGATGGGAACCGTAAACCTTCTTGCAGACTTAGGGGCAGAAAACGACCGCGGGGAACTGTGGGCTTTCCCTTACAATTGCTTTACGTTATTTCTTTTAGGGATAGGGGGTTCTTACAAATCTTTTTTTTTTTTTTTTGCAAACAATTCTTATTAAGGTTGGGCTCGCGGCCATTGCTGGGTATAAGGCATCTCGGGGCATCACAGGGGCAGACCGTCCGTCCGCTAGAGTCTTCAGGCCGTCCGCCTGGCTCCTGGGAACCTAGAGTCACCTCTGGAGTGGTAGGCAGAGCGAAGGAACTGAATCCAGAGGATCCAGTGAATCCAGCCTGTGCCATGACTACCAGAGAGTGATAGGGGAAGAAAAGAGAAAGGACAAGACCAGAAAGGTAAGGAGAAGAGAAAAGGCCAAAAGACAACAAGGGGGATTGGGACTGGAGGATTTTTGGGGCGTGATTTGCACGCAACAAACCGTTTCGCCCCTCTTCTGGACAGTTGGCAGTTGGACTCTGTATACTTACTGCATATAGTCATCTCCGTATAGGGTTTCCAGAACATCTCTTTTAACGATAACCTATTCTCTTTTTTGACTAAGATCTTTCTTCTTCTTTATTTTTCCATGAAATTCTTTTTTTTTACTCTTTTTTACTATTATACTCTTTTTTTTCTCTTTTTTTCTTTTTCGAACATTTTGGTGCATGAAAAATACTACATTATTAATCTGAATCACTAAATATACTTTGTCCCCCAAAATAAAACAATAAGACACGAACCTACCTATTCGGAATTGATAACCGAACCCTAGTTCGAACATTTAAGCAAAAACACATACGATCGAAAAAACACACAACTGCAATGCGAGCAGGTGAAACCTCAACTAAAATTACCTCAACATTCATCCCAAGATTTACAAAACTAGATAACAAAGTAGCAGCTGCAGAGTGCACTCTTGCTTTTCATGCACTCAAGCACCATTTCAGTTTTCACAGTACAGATTGCTCGACTAAGTTATTTAAGGACTTTTTCAACGATTCTGAAATTGCTAAACGCCTATCGTCTGCTCACACAAAAACAAGAGCAATTCAAAAGCATGTTATAGCTCCCTTTTGTATTGAAAATATTTTAAAAGCCATTGGTGGAACACCGTTTTTGTCAATATCCACAGACGGAAGTAACCATGGTAATATAAAAATACTCGTATTTCCCATTTTAATACAGTATTTTATAAAGGATGTTGGTTCAAACCAAACTAGTTCACTTAGACAAACTTCTCAGCAAAAATCCGGAAACTATTTCCAATTTTCTTTCGCAAACTTTAAAAAAAGTATGGTTTGGAAGGAAAATGCATTTCATTTTCTGTAGATAACTGCAACACAAATTTTGGAGGTTTAAATAGTGCAGGCGTAAACAACGTCTTTAACAGATTGAAATCCTCAATGGGAAAAGAGATGATTGGAATTGCTTGTCCCGTCCACATAGTTTCCAACGCAGCTAAATGTGGCTTCGATACATTCTCTATTGCTATAGAAACAATTGTCATAAAAATATACAATTATTTTTCCGTGTATACAATTAGAAATGAAAATCTGATAGAATTTTGCACTTCGCTTGAATTAGAATATAAAGATTTGCTGCGCCACTGTACCACCAGATGGCTGTCTTTGTTTCCCGCAGTTAATAGGGTTTTACAAGAACATCCTGCTTTAAAAGATTATTTTTATCAAACGAAAACTGTCCTCTTCTTTTAAAAAAGTTTTTTGAATCTGATTTATCCGAATCTTTTTTGTACTTTGTACATTCACTTACTTTCATATTTAATGAAAAAGCCAAAGAATTAGAAAAGGAAAATAATTCGCTCCTTGAGGTATCCATGATTTTAGAATCTCTTCAAACTCTTCTTAAAAACAGATACGATCAATGTTTCGTACCTTTAAGTACAAAATCAGTACTTAATCATTTAAATAAAAAAGGATTTGAAGACAAAGTAAACACATTTAAAAAAGATTGCTTTAATTGTTATAAAAAGTGCTATGAATATTTAGAAAAATGGACAGTTCAATTTGAAGAGTTTCTGTGTTTTCAATGGTGAACTTTGAAAACATATTAGTATGGGAAAACTTAGGAGATTACTTAATTTTTAAAAATATGTTGTTCGATGATTCAAAGTTGTTTGACCAATTTTGCTTTCTAAACAAGTTTCTTTCAAAAGAACTCGAAAATGAAAATTTTAAAAACATAATATTTGTCCTAAAGTGGGTCAGTTTTTCTAGTTCATCAACAAATAATAAGCTCTGAGTAATAGATCTTAAAAATTTGTCAGTTCTTTTTTTTTTGTATACCTGGACAAAATGTGAACGTGGAACGTATATTCTCGTTAATAAGTTCGCAATGGACAAAAGAACGAAATCGTGTAAAAGTGGAAACTGTTAAATCGATTCTTATAGTTGCAGATTTTAACTGTCAAAATTTTTATGATACAATCCTTAATGAAAATAAGTATCTTAATCAAATTCGATGCTCTCAAAAATATGACACTTCAGATGAAGAAGAAAATGAATAGGACTATACTTACATACTCTTTATTTAAATTTTGGGATATTTTTAATTGAAATATTGAATTTTAGTTTTATTAGTTCGATGCTTGTGCAATTTTCTATTTACAAAACATTCATAATGTATTTATGCTATATATTTTCTTAAATAAGATGTCGAATGAGACTACCTATTACTTGCTGCTATTTATGTTACCTAAATATGTACATTACTTTAATAATTTATTTTGTTAAAGAATATTTTGTTTAGATGTTGATTTTTTTTAAATAAAATTTGGATTTTCGAAAATGTTCTCTTTTTTTTTAAACACGTTATGGACACAATATTTCCGAAGCGCATTTCTATGGCTTTAACCAAAGCATCGTAGTTGAGTTGTTTATCTTCTGAGATGGTTTCAGCAATTCCGCAGATGTTCCTCTCAGTGCAAGCAATAGCGCAATCGACTTTTCTCCGTCTTTTCTCCCAGTTGTTGGTCATGGCAGCTGCTTCAAATTGTCTTCTATATATTGGCCATGATGTTTGGCCATCAAAAACAGGCGGTTGCATCTTTTTCCTTCTAGGGCAGTCTGTAGAATTTTCTCGGACCTTCTGTTTCTTTACTGTCTCTAGTTCTTTCGCAAGATTCTCGATATTGTGTTCAACATTCACGATTATTTCGAATTTCGCTTCTAGAGAATTCTTGAACTCTTCAACAGTATCTTTCTGTGCAGCAACAATGGAATTCTTCTGTTCTTCTAGAGAAATCTTCTGTTCTTCTAGAGAATTTTCTGTTCTTACTTACTTCTCCTTTGTTCTTCTAAAGAATTTTTCAGTTCTTTAAATTTAGAATTCAATCCAAGGAGTAATTCCATCATAACAGCCATGTCAACCCTTGTGCTAACATGCTCTTCCTCTACGTCGAACAAAATGGATTTCGGTTCTTTGCCTTCTTTTTCGATCGCTTCTTGTAGCCGAAGAATTAAGTCACTCTTTTCTCCAGCTGCGGAAAGATTCCGCTTCTCTAGCTCAATTTTCAGCTCGGGTATACTAAGCTGCAGCAATGTACATGGCATTTTTTTTGTTTTTTTTTTCCCACAGCACTCAGAATAAGTTTTATCCCACTTCTGACACCAATGTAATATTTCGGCTAGGATTCGAAATGATAAAACGTTATTCTGTTTCAAAACACTCTATTTATTATTATTTAAAACAACTTTCAATTAATTCACAACCGATTTTAATACTATTTCACAATTCCAATCTCTTATCGTTCACTATTAAGACTTATGTAGCTCCTTTTCTGTCGCTTTCCAAAAATCAACTTACCGTCCTCTGTTTCTCATCCTGTATTTATACCACATTTGTCAGGTTCTAGTTCTTTCTCGTACAGTCGTTCACTGACTTTGATAGTGTGCAGAAGTGTTTTTATTTTTCTGAAGAATATTCTTAAGTGTGTTTTGTTTCAATAAACATTTTGACGTTTCTCTATTGGGAACCAAGTCAGCCGAGTGGTAGTGAGATTCGGCTACCGAGTCCTGGGTTGCAGGTTCAATCCCAGCAGCGCATTCCATGTTTGTTTTTTTTTTTTTAATTTTAAAAGAAACACATAAAACGATTGATTGGTATATCACACGATGGAACAAGATGAGCGGTCCGCTACGTCAATAGCGGAACCAACGGGCTCAGCCGACGATCACTTCAAACCGTCGGACCATATTGCAAGTGGCAGTAATACAAAAAGAAGGAGGAAGACAAAACCAACTCCAAAGCAAACAAAGCGCCCCTCTCTGTCAGATTCATCGAAAAAGCTGCATTGTGGAAGCGGAGAAGAGGCACCGGTAACATCTGCAGCAGAAGAAGCAGACAAATTAAATATGGATGAATTCCCATACATCTCCGATGGTGGAGAAGGCCGCTACATGGGGTCAAACAATAGCTTCGCCTCTCTAATGGCATCAGAGTCTGAAGACGAGGACGAACAAGTTGAATGCCTGAACAGCAACATCCAGGCGCTACAACAACGAGTGCTGGCCATCAAAGCCAAACAAATAGCCAGAAGAGCGAGGGAGCAAGAAGAGCCGCAAAATACACTGCAGCAAAAACAACAACATTTGCAGCTAGCTCCAAAGCAGCAACAGTCAAAACAGCGTAAGACTGAATTGCAACAACAACAACAGCAACGGGCGCCACAACAGCAACAGAAAAAACATGAACAAAATCGACAGCAGCAGAAACCACAACCACAACAACAACTACTAAGAAAACAACAGCAACACCAAAAGCAACATCAACAGCAACATCAACAGCAGCAACAACAGAAGCAACAAATACAGCAAAAATCAACGAAGCTAAGAGTACCTCCAATTAATACTTTTAAGATGGAACTTAGGGATACAATACAACTATGTAAGTCGGCCATAGGCAATAATTTTTACATTAAAAGACTTAGTTTAGATAGGCACGCGATCCACTGCAATACAGTGCAGCGCTAACAAAAAATTAGAAGTTTGTTGAAGGATTCGACGACGGAGTTCTTCTCCTACACCCCGAAAGGGGAGAAGCTGCAGACAATGCTGCTGAGGGGAATTGAACCGTCTACCGATCCGGAGGAGCTCCTTGCACTGCTTAAAGAGAAGGAGTGCGATGAGCTCACTTTCGTAGGGGTTAAGCCGTTTACCACAGCAAGAGCAAAAAGGGAGAAGCGGAAACTACCGTTTTTCTTAGTTCAGTTGACTCCCAACAGCAAACTGGATGGTTTAAGGAGTATTAATGTCCTAGACTACCAGGTTGTTCACTGGGAGAAATTAAAAAGAAGCGAAAACATTTTGCAATGTGTTCGCTGTCAAAGGTTCGGGCACGCCGCGTCGAATTGCGAAATGCAACCTCGATGCGTTAAGTGCGGAAAGAACCACAAGTCAGAAGAATGCTCTCTCGGTAGGGATGGAGGATCTGACAAAAGCCAGCTCTCTTGTGTACTATGTAGGAACACGGGACACACCGCAAATTATCGGGGTTGTCCCAAATTCCAATACATTAAAAGAGTAAATCTGGCTCGGCAGCAGAAAGTGGACGTCAAACGTTCACCCGTTCAAACGCAAACACCAGCCGTTACTCCCCAAGTTACCTTCGCCCAAATGGCGGCAGGTAGGGGAAATACGGTACAACAAGCGAAGGTTGCTTCTCAGGCCCTAGCGCCTAGAGCACCGGAACCGGCAAATGACATGCTAGCTATCTTGCTCTCTATCCAAGGGCAGATGGCTCAGCTTCAACGTCAAATAACCGAGCAAGCTACGCGGGTAGATCAAATATACGCGCTGCTGCCGAGCCTAACGCACCTGCAGTCGTAATGAGTACGTACATGGCGGAGCAAACCCTGAAGGTCCTTGCAGTCCACCTTATTCATCTCAGAGCTCGAGACACTTTTTCGATTTCTGAGACTGGAATTGGAGGAAAAATATTTTATTATCGGCGGAGATTTCAACGCCAAACATAACGATTGGGGAAATAATACACCAAACACTAGAGGGAACCTGCTATTCAATTGGTGGGGTCAGCACAGTGTGATGTACCGACTCGGCCTTAAGGCGACGGATAGTCCGTCGTTTCCTAGACACGGCTCCTATTTGGATCTCCTGCTGTTTGACACACGAATACAACTGACAGGTACGAACCAACAAACTGTAAACTGTCTTCGCACTTTTGTGTATGACAGTGACCATTGCGGTCTTAGTACCGAAATAACCGTTCCGAACGAAAATGCGGAATTGGACGAGTACGTTCAAAGGCATTCCTACAACTAAAGTAGAGTGCGTTGGACACACTTCTCCAGGACAGAGCACTCTCCTCGAATTCGCTCTACCCACCGTCCAACAGAAATCTGTCAAACGAGGAGATTGACAGGTATCTAAAACTAATGGACGAGACAATTAAACGAACAATGGACAAAACGATACCTCGGTATCAATACACTGACAACGAAGACTTGTTCCGCAATTCAACTATAGACGCACTGCACCAACATAAAACTAGACTACTCTCAGGACTGACAGACAGTTTACTGACAGACACAACCCGGAGATTTTGACATTAAAGTCGTCGATCAAAAACCTCCAAACGTTAATAAAAGAAAATTACAGGTCTTCTGTAAGTTTGTATTGGAACAACAAAATTCGGGCTGTAAATACCAGCAACCCGAATATGTTCCCGCAAATAAATAAAATATTTCGGAGGAAAGATTAAGACGACCTTTCATGTCTAAAAATCGCCCGAACGACTGACAACGAACGCATACTCTCAACAGCAGGCATAGATCCAAATGAAGCTGTTGATGATGACAACTTCTTTGTGATCGAAGATCCGCAAGAGAAGGTAGAGGCTATAGGAGCGACTTTCCAGGAAGTGTACAAGACAAATGACATCATTGGTCCCAACCACGACCTGGAAAATCGAGTCCTTGTCCACAATTTCTACCTTCGAAATGAAATAGTGAACTGGCGAATCGAATACTCGGGTTTCACCCAGTTCAGTGACGAGAATATGGCAAATAATGTCATCGCCAATGAAAGGGAGCAACCCCCGTTCATTTCGAAGGAAGAGCTTCTAACGATCTTCGATACAATTAGAAGTAAGAAATCAGTGGGAACCGATGGAATACCGAACATTGTGCTTCGACATCTCCCACTAGAAGCGGTGGACATTTATACCACCCTGTTTAACAATGCAATGAATAACGCACATTTCCAGCGCATTGGAAAACTGCGGTGGTACATCCTATCCCCAAAAGGGATAAAGACACCTCCAATCCGGCGAATCTCCGGTCGATCAGTCTTCTTCCAAACATCAGTAAGGTTTTCGAAAAAGTCATCAATAGAGTCCTGACTAAGCGGGTTGAGGACAGAAATATAGTTCCGGATAATCAATTCGGTTTCAAGGCGGGGCATGATGTTATTCATGCCGCGTCTAAACTGGTTTCTGATGTCCAATGGAACAATGCCAAGAAACAGTGCACTGGTGCCTGCCTGATTGACTTGGAGAAGGCTTTCGACACTGTAAAGTTAGAGGGACTCTTCTACAAGTTGGACAGACTGGGTATTAGTAAACCACTGCTGTATATTCTTTTCAATATGCTCACAGATAGACAGTTCATCGTGAAAAATGGCGATGTGACTTCTACTGGTACATTCAACATTAAAAACGGTCTGCAACAAGGTGCGGTCAATTCGCCAATCCTATTCAACATTTACACAAGTGATCTGATAGGTTCACTTCACCATGCCATAGCGTACGCAGACGACTTAATCGCGTACAGATCAGGTCCAAAGATTGAGGTTATAAACATTCTTTTGCAACGTGACTTCGATAAAATTAAGCAATATTGCGACGACTGGAAGTTGAAGATAAACTTTCAGAAGTCGGAAACCATTCTGCTTAGGACGCCTTTGTCTGGGGCCTCTGCGGATACCAGAAAGAATTGGCGAAAGTTTCAGATCGTGGGACAACACGGGAAGCCACTTGTTTGTCGAAATGTAGTCAGATACCTTGGGATCTGGCTAGATCAATATCTGTATTTTAACAAACATATAGATGTTGCTCTGGCCAGAGCCAGAGGTGCTTTTGCCCTTACTAAGAGACTGTTTTATAGCAGACAACTCGATGCGAGGGTAAAGGTGATCTGCTACATGGTCCTCATTCGAGAGCAAGTCTTTTGGAAAAGATTCGGGTGTTTGAGAGGGCTTGTCTTCGCTTGTACAGAACACCAGAGTCTGAGTACATAAAATTCTATCCTAATGAGGTCTTGTACAATAGGGCGAACCTAATACGAGTGGACAATTTTGTTATTAAGTTGACTCGAAGGCACATTGCAAGAGCAATGACCTCGTCGAACAACCTGATCTCCGGGTCTTACTACCCTAATTATTTGTATCATGAGAGAGTTCGCTTTGACGGCTTTATTCCTCCAGAAGCGTTTCTCTACCTCGATATGAAAGGTCTCATCCAGGACAGATTAGCGGTGCCGTTAATCTTCCACGTCGCTCGAACAGCTGCGGACAGGCGACTCAACTACGACAGAGACGTCGCACACGGCAGTGCGGAGCGTCTCCGGTTTAGTAGGGCGGTAGGGAGTCGCGACATGAGGGATGTTGCTCGGCAGCACCAACAATTTTGGTGGCTTATGGGAGAGGAGGAAGCTCCATCGTCGAATTCCTCTAGTACAGAGTAGCTTCATTAGGGAGCAGAGTGGGTCAGCCTAATTCTTTAGCCGTGGCCGACTTACATAGCTTTAGGTAGGTTTAAGTTAGAAATAAGAGGAAAAAAAAAAAATAATTAAAAAAAAAAATTAAAAAAAAAATAATCGAGATGGGTAACAATTTCTTTGTAATACTCTTCAAATAAAAATAAAAAAATGTTGTATATATTTACAAAACAAAAATTAGTATAAGTAGATTAAGTAGTTTGTAGATTAGTTTTTATGCTTAGTCTTAAGTTTTATATATAAACAAAAATCCATTTACTAAGTTTTTTTTTTGAAATAATAAAATTGTTTTCTTAGTTTTAAGTATATTTAGTATTGAATAATATAATAAAATAATGTTCGTACGTCGAAAGACATATTTAATTGTTAGGTTTAACTTAGAGTGTCCGCATGGGGCCAGTAAGTTAGAATTAAGATAAATTGTAAGTTAATTAAGCTAGTTTTTAAGCGTTTTTTTGTATAGCAAGTAAGAATTAATGAACTGATATAATAAAAATGCATTGAAAATGAAAAAAAAAAAAGTTCTTTCTCGTAACTTTTGGTTTGAAACTGGGGTAAAAGCTGATCTCTCCAACATGGAGATACAACAACAGTTGTATAGATGTGATAAAATCAAGAATCCAGATACTCGTAGATAAATAAATAGATATTTATTGAATTGGTAAAGAACATTTTTGGTTTACATTTTGTGTATATAGCACAACTTGAACAGAGATATGATATTCACATCTTACTACTGGAAAATATGTATTTAATAATAAATTTGTGATTGTTGAAAACAAAAGTTGGTTAATTTGAAGGAAAACAATTAACAAAAACCTTTATCTAAAAAGAGATTAGAACTTAGGTATTTCATATAAAATTAGGACTTAGTAGATAATATCACAGTGATGAAAATAGAAAGGAAATATAAATTAACAAATAATAACCTATGCATATGTGTAGAAATAAATGAACAATTAAATAAATGAATAAATAAATAAGTATATAAGTAAATGAATAAATACAAAATAAATGAACAATTAAATAAATAAATAAATAAATAAATAAATAAATAAGTAATTAAATAAATAAATAAATACAAAAAAATAAAAAATAAATAGATAAGTAAATAAATAAACAAACAAATAAATTAATAAATAGTTATACAAATATATATTTGAAAAACAAGATAACGAAAATAACAATTTAACAATACAGTTTCATATCAAAAGTGACTTAATTAATAGGTTTTCGGAAGAAAGACACTTTTGAAAAAATTTTTTATTGATAATTTCAACTTTTCTTGCGACGAAGCACTCCAGCTTTTTCATGGAGGGTGGAATAAAACCATGGAAGATTTAACATCATTTTTAGAACTTTATTTTGTGCAATTTGTAGTTTCTTTATATGCATCTGAGCACAATTACCCCACACAGGTGATGCGTACAAAATCATAGCTTGAAATACCACTTTAAATATGATAATTTTGTTTTCGTTACTAAGTAATAATTTCCAATTTATCAGAGGGTATAGCATTTTGGTGGCAATGTTTATTTTATTACTTATGTTAGCGGTATGGATTTTAAATGTTAATGTTTTATCTAAGCTAACTCCAAGATACTTAACTGTATCGACCCAATTGATTTCTGTATTATCAAGTACTAGATTTTTGCCAGTTAAAAAAAAAAATTTTTCTTTTTCTCGTAAAAAAGATAGATTGAGTTTGTCAGCATTAATTTTGACTTTCCAGTGCTTGTAGTACTCAAATATAATACCAAGCGCTCTTTGCAGATTTATCTCTATGACCCCGCCTAATTCATGTGAGGAAAATATTGCTATATCATCGGCATACATGGCATATTTACATGCGGGCAGATCACTGAAATCGGCTGTGAAAATATTATATAATAAAGGAGCAAGTACTGATCCTTGTGGGACGCCTGCTGGTATCGTTCTTCTTGAAGAAAAAATATTATCTGTATATACCATAAAATACCTATTTGTTAGGAAACTTTGGATTACTTTCATCAGATGTGGGGGACATTTTAATCTTATTTATTTATATATGAGCCCATCGTGCCACACTGAATCGAAGGCTTTCTCGATATCAAAAAGTATTAGTCCTGTGGATTGCTTAGAAGATAAATTGCTTTTAATGTGGATGCAAATTCTAAGCACTTGATGAGAGGTGCTGTGATTTTTCCTGAAACCAAACTGTTCCAATGGTAAAATATCATGCAAGAAGAGGAAATCTTGTATTTTTGTTTTTATGACTTTTTCAAGAAGTTTACTGCAACTACTAAGTAGGCTTATTGGTCTATAGCTTTTAGCATTATTTGGACTTTTTCCTACTTTTAATATTGGAATAATTTTAGCGACTTTCCAATCGTCAGGAAAGTATTGTAAATTTAAGCAAGCATTAATAATGTATGTTAAATGTTTAAAACCGTTTTTGGGTAGTTGCTTAAGTATTTGATTATTTATCTTAACAATTCCTGGTGATTTATTAATGTGCAAATCAGCTATAGAAGATTCGAGATCCTCATATGTGATTAGTTTATCAATGGGAGTGCTCACACTACTTCTGTTGAATTCATTTATTGTGTCTTCAACTGTTGCATCAAATGGTAAATGAGTGCTACTGATGCGCTATGGTTAATTAAGAAAGTATCGGCCAAGAGTTCATATTTACTTTCAGGGGTAAAGCAGATTTGACCACCATATTCTAAAAATGGAATTTGTCTGTTTTTCGAGGAGACTAAGCTTTTCGTTCCATGCATTGTTTTGAAAAATTTTTATTTGTTCTGAGATCAATCTATTTAAAAATTTCATCTGGTTATATATGATTTGGAAACGATAACGTTGCCATTGCCTTCTTAAACTATTTCGAACTTTTATAATATTGGGGATATAGTGCGGGAGTAAAATCGTTCTTCTGTTAAGATTTTTTAGGGGAACTGATGCACTTACACTTTCCAAGATATTTGAAGTAAGTAATTGTAGGTGATTGTCGATTTGTTCGCGGTTTACACACTCTAGTGGATTAACTATGTTATTTTCTAGCCTTGAGTTGAGATGTTGCCTAAAGTGTACCCAGTTGGCCTTCTTAAAATCTAAATATTGTACGTTATTTAAACTGGCTCTAAAACTAATATCACAGTTAACAGGAAGGTGGTTTGAACTGAGCGCATTAATTGCTACAGGTTGGGTAATAAGATTTGAAACATTGGTTAAAAACAAGTCTAGTGTCGACGGAGAGGACCTCACAGATTCGGGAATGAATGTTGGGCTGTTGGGATATAAAATATTAATTGGGTATCTCATTTGGATATCTGAAAGAATATTTCCCCAGGAGTTTGCCCTCTGGCATCCCCATCCACGATCTCTGCAGTTTAAATCTCCTCCTACAAGAATTGGTTCGTTACAGTTAAGTATCTTTCTTAGATCCTGTTTTAACAAATTTGCTTTATGTTTATTCGAATTTCCACCAGGAAAATAAACTGAAAATAATTTTAAGCTAGAAGAGTCTTCCAACAAGATTTCAACACCAATTGCCTCAACAACTTTAGTAGTAATTACTGGCAACAAAGTGTGTTTGATGTTTTTCTTAATGACAATGGCAACACCGCCACCTGTTCTATTTACTCTATCAAACCTATAACAAAAAAAGTATGAATCGGAGAATCGGACGTCATTACTGAGCCACGTTTCGCATACAAGAGCTACATCAACATTTAAAATGCAAAGAAAGCTGAAAAATTCTGTACACTTATTTCGGATGCTTCTAGCATTCCAAGTTAAAATCTTCAACGAATTATTAATAACATTATGCGACATTGGAGTAAAGATATTTTGTAGCAAGCTGTGCTATTACATTGAATTGTTGAGCTTTTGTTTTACATTCACTCAATTTGGAAATCATTTCTATTGTAAGGGAAGAAAGCTCTTCGTGAGAGAAAAGCGTTGTAGACGAGGACTTATTTTGTGTGGGTATTGGTGCCTGAATCACCTGATCTTCAGTTAAAGATGACCATCGTGGTACAGTTTCTGCTGGAGGTGGCTGATGACGATGAGTTGAGCGCTTTGGGAGATAAGGAAACTCTTCGGTGCTCAAATGATTTATTGGCTTTTGTTGTAATAGAGAAATTTTGCTTTTGTGAGTCAATGGCAGTGAGAGAGAATTATTTTTAGATAGTTTTTCTTTCATTTCTTTATACTTAATGTGGTTTAAGCAAGTTTGGTCTGTGGAGCGGTGGTTGCCTTTGCAGTTTGCGCGCTTAATTATTCCTTCAGAGGAACAGTCAGATGTTTTATGAGGTCCGGAACAGTTTTAACATTGCAGTTTCTCTCACCATGCCCATACATTTGACAATTGTGACATTGTGTAAATTTGTGTTTAGAACGACGTTGAAATTCCCACCTGACTTAGGTACGAAATACTGATCGGATATTTTTACGCAAATTGGATAATCTCACTGTTCCACTGTCGATATAAAGGATATAAAACACATCAGTATAATTTTCGTATTTTTTTTTAACTGATTTAATTTCTTTGCATTTTAAACCAAGTGTAACCAACTCTTTTTTAAGCACTTCAATATCTATTTCATCCAAACCGAATAAAACGACTTTGAATGATCTTTCGCTTTTGAAGTCATGCGTGAAAAATTGGCACTACTTGAATTTAAGTTCATTATAAATAATTTTATATGAGTCCACAGACTCGCAAAAAATTTCAATTCCTATAGAGATTTTTCGCACTGAATAGTCTTTAACATTAACGTCTTTGTATAAACTGTGAACATATCCACAAGTTTTTTGCAGAAGTTTAATTGGGAGAATTGACACTTTATTTTCATTTTGCTGCATAGGCAAACTCGTAGATGCATCTCCATTGTCTGTATCGGGAAGGCACTGCAAAGGAGCAAAAATGCCTTTGTACGGAGACATGTTAGAAAGATGGGCTTTCTTAGATTTGCTCTTAGATTTCATCACTCGCGGATCGGTCACGCTTCGTAATGATTGCGGGTATTTTTTCTACCAAGGACACTTCAATTATACTTCAGAACACGTCAGTCACAAGTGAGAGCGCGTAGAGAACTCGAAATCAAGAATCCAGTGTTGCATAACTTTAGGATCATACATCATTAATAAACTCTTCACGTTGGAGAGTTTAGTTACTACCCCAGTTTCGTTACGACAAAGAACTAGAACCTGACAAATGTGGTATAAATACAGGATGAGAAACAGAGGACGATAAGTTGATTTTTGGAAAGCGACAGAAAAGGAGCTAAGTCTTAATAGTGAACGGTAAGAGATTGGAATTGTGAAATAGTATTGAAATGGGTTGTGAATTAATTGAAATAGAGTGTTTTGACACCGAATAACGTTTTATAATTTCAAACCCTAGCCGAAATATTACAATATAATAATCCATAATTTTCCGGAAGAAGAGACAAATACAGAAGAGCTAGAAACAGCAGTGATGGAGTTGGTAAATAAACGTATACATAAAGATGGATTTTTCCGAGCATGAGGTGAATTTTCTCTACTGTCTTGGTAAACCGGCTAATAATAAAATAATGCTAATAAGGCTCATCAATAGCAAACATTCAAAACTAATAGTAAGGACACTATAATAAACGATTACGCCATGACCACGGATACAAGAGACAGAAATACTATCATTGGAATAAACATAAACTCCTCAACATGGCTGGCCATCGACAGCACGGTAGGCCATCTTGCAAAGGAGAGTAGAAGATTTGAGTTTAGCAACGCACTAAAAAATATAAACTGTGACATTGCAGGACTAGCAGAAACATGAATTAAAGAACAGCATGACGGTAACATTTTCTGCCACATAGGAACAAAAAGAGGCATGTATGGCACCGGATTCACTATCAACAAAAAATAGAAAAACTGCATAACAAAAATCAAAGCGTTTAACTTTTCTATAGAATTAAAAACTAAAACTTCGAAGCTATCAATAATTCGAATATACGCTCCTACAGAAGCTGCTAGTGAGGAAGAAATTGAACGGTTTTATGTGCACCTTGACGTTGCATACAACGAATTTAAAATGGAAACAACATTAATAATAGGAGAATTTAATGCGAAAATTGGAATACCGAGGAGTGACGAAGACTTAATTATGGTTGAATTCAGATATTGTTGTAGAAATGCAAGAGGGAAACTATTAATACAATGGACCCGGCAAAACAAACTCTCTGTTGAAAATAAATTTTCGAAAAACCCCAAAACAGAAAATGGACTTGACTAGCACCAGATGGAAACACGAAGAACGAAATCGACTCCATAATATCGAACAAAAGAAACACAATCAAAGACGTATCGGTACTAAATCAATTCTCTTTCAATAGTGATCACAAAATGGTGCTAAAACACAATACACTGGGTAGAAACAACCCGTATAAAACAATCATCCCAAAAATACATAATGAAGAGATCTTATCGTCATACACACATCAATTAAACAGAAACTGCATCATTGAACTACTTTTGAATATGAATACACTACAGTAAAAACACGATATGTTAGAATCCGCCATAATAAACGCCTCGAATGCCACAATAGTACAAAGAACAGGGACGAAACCAGATAAACTCACAAATAAAACAAAAGGAACCTTAAACAAAAGGAACAAACTACAAATGATGGACACTCTAAGCGAAACTGACAAACAAAAACTGAAAGAATTAAGACAGACAGCAAAACTCAAAATCAAAAATGATTTAGAAAAATTCAACGATTCACAGGTAAAAAAATGATAGAGGATACAAGATCAGTAAAAAAAAGTAAAACAAACATTACCGGCGGATAAGGACTAGATGACTGGCATCAAGAAAAATAGTATCAACATTCATGATAGGAAAACTGTAATACAAACTGCCACCGAAGTTTTTGAAAAACTGTACACACCAACCGCAATACACACTGCTATTAATAACGAGCTACTGATTCTTACCAATTACGTCAATGTTCCAACATTCTTAGATATAGAAATCGCTAAATCTATAGACGAACTTAACCTTGCGTCCTCACACATATTATTTCTTACACGATACTTACACTGGGGTGTGACATACCCCAAGCATAGATAAAAAAAAAAATTGCTTTAATTAAATTAAAATTTTTCTTAATATTTCTTTTTTTAGTACATTCAAACAGTTTTCAATAGTCTACTTACATATACAAAAAAAGAATTACCTTTTAGGAAAAAAAACGTCTTAAATTAAATTTAAAAAAAAATCATCACCAAGTAGCTGTTTAATGGAGTAACTCATACTCCAGTGTGAGGACGGAAGGTTAAGAACGAAAGATGTGCTGGGAGCGATGGAATTAAAGCAGAAATGTTAAAAATATGGAATGAAACCATAACACTACTTCTGAAAGTAATATTTAATTATATCCTCGCACCTGAAGAAACCCCAATGTAGTGGTCCGAGTCTACAATAATACTTTTACATTAACAAGGTGACCGAAACAACATCAACGACTGCAGAGCTGTTTTTTCTACCATATACAAAGTGTTCCCAAAATGCCTTCTAAGACGAATGAACAATATCATTGCAGAAAATAAACCTAGGGAACAAGCTGGTTATAGATCCGGATTCTCGACAACAGATCACCTACAAGCTACAATATAAATCAAATGATCGAAAAATGCACAGAATACCGCCAAAATCTGTACTTGGCATTTGTTAACTTCAACAAGGCATTCGATATCATCGAACACACACACACATCTTTAAAGCGCTACAAGAAGAAGAGATTGACGACAGGTACATTCGTTTAATCAAAAATATCTACAAACATTATATTGAAGCCATAAATCTGGAAAGAAAAGGAAAGCAGTTCCAACTGAGATGTTGAGTAAGATAAGGAGATCCTCTGTCACCAGCCCTTTTTTCGACGGTGCTTGAAAGCTGCTTTAAAAATTTGAACTGGACTGATATGGGAATCAACGTGGATGGCAAAAACCTTAACCATCTAAAATTTGCAGATGATATCGTGCTGATGGGTTCATCATATAACGAACTCAAAATTATGCTGGAAGGATTCAGTCACGAATGCTTAAAAGTAGGTCTAAAAATAAACAAAGATAAAATAAAACTAATGACTAATGCTGAAACAACTGAATTACAACTCAAGAATGAAACTATAAAATACGTCAGTGAATATATATACTAAGGGCAATTGTTAACTGTTAACCAAAAAATGGACAAAGAAATAGATAGGAGAATCGTAACCGGATAGAAACAGTGGTGGAACATAAAACCTATATTGGACTCAGATATAACGCAGGAGTCAAAAAAGTATCTTTTCGAGCGGCAATTCTTCCAGTCCTTACATACGGCGTACAAACATGGAGCTTAAACACGAGAACAATAAGTAAACTTCAAGAAGGCAAAGGATAAGAAACACAAATATTCGCGAACAAACAAATTGGACAGATGTAGTAGAAAGGGCTAGAAGACTTAAATGGAATTGGGCAGGACATGACAACAGGTGGACTATACGAGTAACTAACTGAACACCATACGAAGGACACAGGAGGGTTGGGAGACCACATTATAGATAGAGAGACGACATTCAAAACTACAACAGATATTGGCGATACATAGCACTAAATAAAGACGAATGGCGATCCTTGGGGGAGGCTTATGCCCGCACTTAATTTTCTGAGAAATTTGTTTACTTCTATTTTAATTCTATTTTGTAAGAAATATGTTTTGGAATTCTGTAACAAACTTACAACTCATAATATTTACAACTCATAATATTTTAAAAGTTCTGCTTGTGGACAGCAAAAAGTATGCACATTGAATTATCAAATTAATAAATTGTAGTTTAAAAATTTAAAATGTAAGAATATCTATTTTCTTAGAAATCAGTTCCGGGTTCTCTTAAACTTTTTCGTCCCGAACAAACTCTTCGACATTCTGCCCTATATAGCGATGTATTCGATCCACATGAACCACTTTCATCTTGCCTCTTCCTCGTTGAATGCGATAGACTTTATGCACTTTATATGGCCCTTCCCAGTCTTGCTGTAATTTGGGTGATACGCCTTTCTGTCTATGAGGGTTATATAGCCACACTAGATCTCCTTCCTGGAATCCCGTTGTGGTCGCCTTGACAAAATACCTCGTCTTCATGCGGTCACTGGCTATCTTGATCTTATCCCTGGTTCTTTGGTACACGTCCTTAATAACCTGTCTGAGGTCTGCGACATAGTGGTCTTCATTTCTGTTCTCTTCAGATGGCGGTGATCCAAACATCAATTCACTAGGTAACCATACTGTTCGACCGAAAAGGATTTACGATGGAGTGTGACCTGTGGTGTTGTGTACTGCACTCCGATAGGCTAATAGAAACATTGGAATTTGCCTATCCCAATCGCATTGCTTGTCACCAACGACCTTTGATAGGTGTTCATTCAAGGTTCTGTTGAAGCGATCTACCATCCCGTCCGATTG
Organism: Volucella inflata; assembly: GCA_928272305.1. NCBI lineage: Eukaryota > Metazoa > Arthropoda > Insecta > Diptera > Syrphidae > Volucella > Volucella inflata. Next base: position 109,828,247 of record OV743716.1, on the reverse strand, counting down.
TGGGTGGAGCGGTGTTGTTCTCGTCTTTTTGATACCCAGTAGCTCGCACACCCCTTGGAAAATCTTGGATTCGAAGTTGAGCCCTTGATCCAAGTTCAATTCCATCGGTACGCCGAACCTGCTCACCCAGTTGTAAACGATCTGTTTAATCACGGTTTTGGCTTCCTGATTAGGAATAGCAAAAGCCTCAGGCCACTTACTGAAGTAATCCATAACATCAAGAATGTCCTGCGATGTCAACTGTGATTCTCTCGAAGGGTGCTCCAACGTTGTATTGCTGCATTCTGCCGTGAGTTTTACCTCTCGGGCCTTTACTGCCGGCGCAGGTGACACACTTTCTGCACCAATTTACTACATCGTCCTTGGCGTGCACCCAATAAAAACGTTCTCGCACCTTTTCTAACGTCTTATTCACTCCCAAGTGGCCTCCGGATACTCCATCGTGCAGTTTCCTTAGCACGTCATTGACACTCGACCTTGGTACAACGAGCTGCATCACAAAACGTCTTTTTATCCGAGCTTTCCCACCTCAAAACACCATCTCGAACATGAAGCGAGTTCCACTGTGCCCAGTATGCCTTTAGTTCGGGACTTTTATTGGATATTTCCTGCCAATCTGGTTTTTCTTCGTGTTCTTTCCAGGCGAGCATTGGCTCGATATCCGGATCCTCTTTTTGGGCGTTTCGCATTTCACTTTCATTCCAACCGTCAGTGGCCTCAGCTCTTAGTCGTTGAGTGGATACCGCGTCTTTTTCTTCTTGTCGTGCGCAATGTTTGCAATCAGATTTACAAGGTCGCCGGGACAGAGCATCCGCATTAGAGTGAAGGCTTCCCTTTCGATGCTGTATTTCGTAGTCGTACATCCAGAGTCGTTCAATCCACCTTGCGACTTGTCCTTCTGGACTTTTAAATTGCAGCAACCACTTCAGAGATGCATGGTCTGTGCGAAGAATGAATTTTCGTCCGCACAGGTACTTATGGAAATGCTTTGTTGCCAAGACCAAAGCACGAAGTTCCCGCCTGGTAACACAGTAGTTCCTTTCCGGCTTAGAGAGCACCTTACTAAAGTAGGAAACAACTTTCTCTTGCCCGTCATGCATCTGCGAAAGGACAGCTCCAATTCCGACGTTACTGGCATCTGCATCCACAATAAATGTTTTTCCTAGAGTAGGGTACGCTAGTACAGGGGCCTCACATAGTTGTTGTTTGAGAGTTTTGAAGCTTCTTTCGCATTCACTTGACCATTTGAATTGTTTTCCCTTTTCTGTTAGTTGATGCAAACTCTTTGCGATCCCAGCAAAATTCTTCACAAACCACCTGTAGTAGGTAGCGAGTCCCAGAAAGCTTCTCAGTTGGTGTTTGTCTCTTGGGACTGGCCAATTTTTCACCGCTTCGATCTTTTCTGGGTCTGTCCATACCCCTTCGGATGAGATGATGTGTCCCAAGTATTTGACATCTGGCCTAAAGAGATGACACTTCTTTGGGTTTAGCTTTAGCTGTGCACTTCGTTGTCTTTGGAACACCTCCTTTAAGTTATCTCGATGTTCTTGAAAAGTTTTGTTTGCCGACCACAATGACATCGTCCAGGTAGACCAAACAGGTTTTCCATGTTAGTCCCAGCAAAACGCGTTCCATTAGGCGCTCAAAGGTTGCCGGAACATTGCACAATCTGAATGACATTACTGTGAATTGCCAAAGCCCATTACCTGCGGTGAAGGCTGTCTTCCCACGGTCCTCCGGATGGATCTGTACTTGCCAGTAGCCACTCTTCAGATCAAGTGTGGAGAACCATTGCGCTCCTGACAGTGTGTCCAGTGTGTCGTCAATCCTTGGCAAGGGGTAGCTATCCTTCTAGGTTACATTATTTAGCTCGCGGTAATCCACGCAGAATGTATTGGTGCCGTCTTTCTTCTTAACCTGTACATCCGGTGATGCCCACGGACTCTTAGAGCCTTCAATCAACCCTTCCTTTTCCATAGTCGAAACCATTTCTGCAATCTCCGTCTGCTTAGCTAATGGTCAAGGCCTATTAGATTGACGTGTTGGTCTTGTATCTCCAGTGTCTATTGGTGTTGTACCAAATGTGTGCTGCCATATTCGCCATCCTGCGAGGCAAATACGTCTGCAAATTCGTTGATTAGTTCCTCTGCCATCGTTTGTTGCTCCTGGTTCAGCTCGGTTTGCCTGAGTATAGTTCTTTTCAACTCGGCTGTGCTTCTTGATGGCAAAGATATAGCAGCATTTTCATTCGACAACTTGCTGACAGCAGTTATCGGTACGCATTTCCCACATTCAATATTCTTACTAGGACCATTTTGCCTTTCGGCTCAACGAGCATCTTTCCTACGACGTAATTCTGATAATGATTTTTAGAGTCCGGCTCAATCAAATAGAATCGATGGCTCCCAAGATCACCTTCCAGCTTCACCCAAATAAGTGTCTCTGCGGAAGGTTGTAAGATCTCGTCCTTGCTGACTACAGTCCTAAGGCATGCTGCATTCTCATTCCCGTACACCATCGGGATCTCGACGTTCCTCTACTTAAGTACTTGAGTTCCGATGTCGAGCACTACATTATGCGCCTTCATAAAGTCAACTCAAATAATGCACTCGTCGCATATATCAGCCACTAGGAATACGTGGATGAATGTTAGTCCTGCCAGATTGATCGTAAGAAGAACCTCTCCATATACCTCCGCCGTTGCTCCTGTTGCTGTTTTCAGACAGTAGCTACTGGTATTGTGCAGCCATGAATCAGTAGCGATGTCCCTTCTTATAATGGAAGCGGTGGCACCGGTGTCAATGGTGGCCACGCATTTATTCTGGCCAATGCGGGCTTCCACTGTAAGACTCCTGTTATTTCGTTTTGTTTGGGAGACTTGGATTTTGATCCTGGGGGCGTCAATTCCAGAAACCAAATTCTGGCCCTCGAACCTGGTTCTTATCCGTTTCCCGCCTGTTGACTTGATGTTGCGCTGCTTGCAGGATAGATGTTATTCCTGCCTGATGCCTCTTCGTTACGCCTCCTAGCAGCGCATTGTGTACACCTACGTTGTTTAAGTGAAGATCTGCACTCACGCTGCAGATGTCCTATTTTGTTGCAGTTCCAATAACGGGCTTGTCCTCCATGTACACTGTTCCGCTCCACGACATCTGTTCGTTGGCATGAGCATTCCACGGCTGTCACTTCTCTCACGCGATAGATTCCTCGAGATGCTTGGTCGGCAGCTTTCATCGTCAGTGCAAATGCTAGGGCCTCAGGGAGGGTTCGTTTTCTAGCCATTCTTACAGCCATTTGCAACTGCCTATCTTCAATTGCTTGGGTAAGCGCATCTACAGCCATTTCGCTGATAAGGTCCTCTCCTGCATTAGGATAAGATAAATGCGCCAACCGCTCGATATCGGCCCGCAACTGCTGAAGTGTTTCTCCCCTCTTCTGGACTTCTCTCTTCCTCTGTTGGACTCTGTATACTTGTTGCATATGGTCATCTCCGAAGCGCATTTCTATGGCTTTAACCAAAGCGTCGTAGTTGAGTTGTTTATCTTCTGAGATGGTTTGCAGCAATTCCGCAGCTGTACCTCCCGGTGCCAGCGTTAGCGCAATTGACTTTTCTCCGTCGTCCCAGTTGTTGGTCATGTCAGCTGCTTCAAATTGTCTTCTATATATTGGCCACGATGTTTGGCCATCGAAAACAGGCGGTTGCATCTCTTTCCTTCTAGGGCTGTCTGTATTTTTCGGACCTTCTGTTTCTTCACTCTCTCTAGTTCTTTAAAAAGATTTACAATATTGTTTTCAACCTTCTCGAAATGTTCCTCGACTTTCGCGAGTTGTGCCTCGTGCATATTTAATTTGTGATCCATTATTTCGAATTCCGCTTCTAGGGAATTCTTGAACTCCTCAACAGGGTCTTTCGGTGCGGCAACAATAGAATTCTTCTCTTCTTCAAACTTAGAATTCAATCCAAGGAGTAATTCCATCATAACAGCCATGTCAACTCCTGTGCTCACATGTTCTTCTTCTACGTCGAACAAAATGGATTTCGGATCATTTCCGTCTTTTTCGATCGCTTCTTGTAGCCGAAGAATCAAATTACTTTTCCCTCCATCTGCGGAGAGATTCCGCTTCTCTAGCTCAATTTTCAGCTGGGGTATACTTAGCTCCAGCAATGTACATGGCATTTTTTTTTTTTTTTTTTTTCACAGCACTCAGAATAAGTTTTATCCCACTTCTGACACCAATGTAATATTTCGGCTAGGGTTCGAAATGATAAAACGTTATTCTGTTTCAAAACACTCTATTTATTATTATTTAAATACAACTTTCAATCAATTCACAAACAATTTCACTTAGACTTAGGTCCTTTTCCATCGCTTTCCAAAAATCAACTTATCGTCCGCAGTTTCTCAGCCTGTATTTATACCACATTTGTCGGGTTCTAGTTCTTTTTGGTAATTTCTGGTTTGAAACTGGGGTAATAACTGAACTCTCCAAGATTTTTTTCAGGGGGCCTTCGAAATCGATTTTTTAAATAGTTGTGATAACAATTTTTTCTTCTTCTACCAAATGTAGAGTTAAGCGCCCTGATAACGATATGATAGGACCAGCTATAAGAGATTTTAGACAATTGGTTTGAGTCATGTCTCAAAAACCTAAAACAGAATTCAATATGTACAAGTCGAAAACAAAAATACGAGTAGCCGCCCTAATACTAATAATTTGTTCGTACCTCAAAGATCTATTCTTGAGCCAATTTAATTTTAATTCATATAAATACTTTATTTTAGCTTTAACAAATTAATGTTCTTCAGTCTCACGGAGCGGGGAGCCCCCTGACCTTGACATAGTATTTCACTTGCCCAACAGTTAGTGCAGCTTGCAATGCAACCAAACTTTTAATAAACATATTAGGTTCTGTTAAATTATGTAGCCTAATAGCATGTAAAATGATTTGTTATTTTATTTTTTAACATAATTTTCTTGCCTGCCTTCTGAAATGATGTATATTCATTGTAACCTCGTTTTCTAGTACATACATATTAGCTTTCTATTTTTTTTATAACTCCGACTTATACACCCCATATAAAGGTTAATTGTTTGAAAGTGATAAGGTCTCTATTTTGCCTATGTAAAAGATGCCACTAGCTATTTTCTATAAATGTATATTAATTTTTAAATTATATTTATCGTATGAATTGTTATCTACATTTTTTATTTTAGAAAAAAGAAAGAGAAACGAAAAAGTAAAAGGAAAATAATTATACCATTCGGTCCAACAGACATGTATGGTTTGAAGCTGTGCAGTGCCCAAAGCGGTTTGTTCCTTGTGTCAAGACTGTGCATTTTTGTCTCGGCTAGAGTAGTCCTGTAGAGGTTGTTGCTGGGGAGCTACCTAGAAAGTGGGTATCCAGGAGTAGATCGAGAGATTCATTGCTTGACATCGAAGGTCTTGTGGAAGGGATTTGTTTTTAAACGAACACACGTGGGCTCTCTTGTGTGTGCCCTCTATACATTGAAATCGAATTGTACGATAAAAGTCAACAAAACCGATTCGAATGAGGGGACAGCTGTAATCAGTAATCTTAAACGCGCTGCCAGTAGTTATCAATCCAACGCCGGAAATGCTTATTTTCTGAAGCATCCTCACCTAAGAAAGTCAGTCTCATGAATAATAGATTTTCGCCATTAGTCGGTAAACATACAGAAAATCAATCAATCACCAATAATGCGAAGAGTAACAATCATGATAATCAATCCAATAAAATGCTGAAAACAAGAAATGATGCGTCATAAACGCTTTGAATAAATTATATTTCTGTCCATCTATATTCATGTTTGGTGCTAATTGTAGTTTTATTAGTGAACTTGTAAAATTTGACGCAGCTGAAAGTGAAATTAATGATTTGATTCCTAAATTTCTTCATTTAAGTTATCAAAATATTAAGGGCTATGTGAATGAGGCGAAGGTTCATAGTTTAATTATCGCTCGATTACGTGGGACGGGAATAGCAGCTTTTTCATTCCCTCCTAAGGAAACGAAAAAGGCTTCCATCTTATTAAACGGTCTCGATGTGGATACTCCAATGGAGGTAATAAATAAAGGAAAACGAATAGCTGCTCCTAATATTAGAATATGTAAAATCACACCTTTCGCGACTCCTAAATCAAAAGAAATGAACATACAGTTAAATATTTTTATTGTACAGCTGGGGATAGGTGCGTCCACTGAGGATCTTATCAGTTCTAGATACTTCTTTCCTCAGAGAATATGCTGGGAAAAAAAATTTATATAAACCGGTTATTAGGTGTTACCGATGCCAAAGATTTGGGCATTAGGGAGAATGCTGTGCGTACAATAGTAAATGCGAACTAGGCGGAGAAACACATGATTCTTATGTCTGTATCGCATCTTTCTAATCTCTTTAAGAGTCCAATTATGTTGTACCGACCAAAGTGCGTTAGCAACAGCGCAAATGGCGCAAGGGTGTCCAGCGTATCTTAAATACAAACTACATGAAATCTTAATTCAAAACGCTAGGGAAATAGCTACCAACACACCATAAATATGTACATTCATTTATCCAAACATATCATATGCTCAAAAATGAAATACATATAGCCCTTCACGTCGGGTAAACCAACAAAATAGTTTCGTTAGTTATAATTACAATAAGTAATATTTGTAATTATTGCTTAAGTTAAATACTTACGGTTCACAATTAAAAAGAATAAAAACAATTAGGCTTCGATTTCACAAGTAGTACGAGCATATTTAATCTTTTGTATTGCACAAGCTCACCATTTTGAAGCAACCAACCCCTACCCCTACTAACAGATGTAAGTCGCCAAAGACCAGTACATATTTCCAGTTCACAATTAAAAAGAATAAAAACAATTAGGCTTCGATTTCACAAGTAGTACGAGCATATTTAATCTTTTGTATTGCACAAGCTCACCATTTTGAAGCAACCAACCCCTACCCCTACTAACAGATGTAAGTCGCCAAAGACCAGTACATATTTCCTGGAATAGTTCTGTTAGATTTATGTTTATACATAGGTCATCTCTTTCTCTCATTAGTGATAACATAGGATATCAATGAAGCTTGTCCACATGTCCATATATTATCATGTTTTGGGATTCAACTATGAATACCATACATACTATATATATATGGATATATGGATATGTACAACATTAATAAACTACGAAATTATAACTAATTGAAAATCGGTGGCTACGCGTATTTTTGTTAGTCTTTGTAGATGGTTTCCGACTGCCAATAAGTTATACTTTGCCAGTTAATTACAAAAATTAACCAGTTAGATACTTAGGCACATCAGTACTTATATTAGCAATATAATATACCTTTAGGTGCACTCACTATCAACGTACAACCGGAACGACACAAGTACAATTTTAATAGTGCTGATTTATGAGTATTTATAGATTTATTTTTTTTGTAATTTACGCGCGCCTCAAGGGGGTTATGGTACCCTTTTACTGTTGCCAGGGCGAGGGCGGGAAGATAGAAGGAGGAGAAAGAAAAGCATTGTTGTGATGTAGTGGTTTGAAAATCAGGTATATTTGGTTTCGATATAGGGTTTCCAGGGGGGGGGGGGGGGGGGGGGGGAGGCCGAATAGGACATAGAGTTTTTCTTCACTCAGAATGATACCGGTAATAAATGTTAACGGTTATTTTGTGCTTGAAACTCTACAACAACCAAATCTACATGCCAGTGTTATGCCTTCATACGCGGATTTTTCTGACTGAGTTCCAATTACACAAATGAAAAACTTGTCATGAGTAGGATTCGAACCTTGACCCTCCGAGTGAGAAGCGATGCCTAGTACCACTACACCACGGCCACCCGTATGAATGTGTCTTGTTAACATCTTTTAAGTTCTTTATTACAGTCAGTCGGGTCTTCTGTTTTTTTAAAATTACCTTTTTAATTTTTAGCTTTTAAGTTAGTACTCGTAGATACCAAGTAGGTATGTTCATAATGTTGTAAGTTCATTAGTAGCGCTCATACTCTTTAAGCGTAATAGTTTTTTTAGGCTTCTTAGTTTTTTTTCTAATTTTTTATACATTTATTATTTTTTAAATTTTTTCTTCTTCAAAAAAGAGAATGGACAAAAATAATAATATTGCTAATTTCGGAGGTTAGAACGGATCTCCAGTTTTTGACATTTGAATGGTTTAGGTCCACTAATGGATTTTGTGCTGACGTCATGTTAGCTATGACACTCCGGAGAAGAATACGAATCAAATGATACCTCACTCTTCAAAATCGGTGAAGTCGTTTTGGCTCCAGGAGGTCTCAATGGAACGGACACACATACATACACACTCGTATATGCGTACGAAAAACATTACCCTACTTTTGGGTCAGCCGGGTAATAACACAATCCAAATACCAACCAATTTCTAGGAGTTTATCGTTCTCTTCCTGAATTGTAGAACATAAAAGCGACGGTAATTTAAAAATTTGTATAACTTTGAGTGTTATAATTTGAAGGAGTTGATTTTATGCCTGCAACCTCGTCCATGCGAGTTTACTAAAAATTTATGAAAACTTAGAAATATTTGGCTCACTAAATTAAAAGACTATTTCATTGTTATCTCCATAGAATGCTCTCTAAGCAAAATATTCGAGAAAGTAATAAAAGGACAGCTAATGGACTTGATCTCGGAGCAAAATATTTTACCCAATGACAAATTTGGCTTTAGGGAAACCAATAACACAGTTCACCAAGTTTGCAGGATATGTAAAATTATAAAATTAAATCGTGAACTAGGAAAGTCAACAGGTATATATTCTCTTGGACATTGAAAAGCTTTTGACACTGTATGGCATAATGGATTATTATAGAAATTACTATATTATGGTCCTCTTCCAATATACGAGTATTTACTTAAAATTGTCCATAGCTTAATTTTCCACCGGTTATATCAAGTACATATTAATAATTCTGTTTCTGCTCTGTTAAATGTCAAATGCGGTGTGCCCCAGGGTTCCGTACTTGGACCTTTATTATATCATTTGTTTATGTCCGATCTTCCCGTGCTGTCAAATTGTAGGTGTGCTATATTTGCAGATGACACTGCGATACTTTCGTCCCATCAGTTTGCTCTCAACATAGAGAGAAATTTATATGATGCGATGGAAGTTCTGAACAATTATTTAAACAAATGGAAAATTAAATTAATCACGCGAAAAAGAAAAGCTTGCTACCTTCCAACAAGCAACCTTAATATCAATGGAACCACTATAGCCTGGAAACTTCAGCCAAGTATCTAGGTATTTGCCTTGACTCTAAACTGATTTTTAAGGACCACATAAACAGCATACTTATAGGCAAGCTATTTTCGCAATATTCAAATTAATAATTTTTGTAATAATGTATATATCTTAATTGATTTCTTCGTTTATTCGTTTCTACAATTTTACTGTAATTCAGTTATTTATTTATTTATTCACTTATTTATTTATTCATTCATTTATTTTTTCATTTGTTTATTTATTTATTTATTTACTAATTTATTTATTTATTTATTTATCTGTTTTTCGATAATGTATTTATTTATTAATTAATTAATCTAAAAAAAAAAAATTAATCTACTTATTTGTTATTTTCGCATATATTTATTTGTTTGTTTATAAATTAATCAATTACCTAATAAATAAATAATTGAACTAATAATTTAATTTACTTATGTATTAATAACCACATTATTTATATATTTGTTTACTGCTTATGTTTTGGTTTGTTTGTTTGTTGGTTCTTACCTTAATATACATTTTTTTATATTTGACTGTTGAATCTTTTTTCTCATTGCATATCTATTATTATCATTTTTCATAATAATTTTATTTTTTTCTTTTTCTCTCAATAAAAGGTTTTTTCGCTTTTCCTTTTGTATTATTTAGTCTTAGCCATACTATGTTCATTGTAATGATTGTTAATAATGTTCAAGATAAGAGATATTCAGTATCAGATATCGTAATAAATATAGGTTTATTGAAAATGTATAGAAATTTTTTGCGAAATAAAAGAGTATCTATCTATCTAAATGACAAATATATTCAATTGCACTCGAGGATTCAGTGTCTCAACAGATTTATCAAAGAGAGGGTCGCGTTAGATACCAACAACGCACTTAAGACAAGACTGCAAAACACAAGTCATCTCCCTTCGCATTTCATGAAATCGACAAAATAATTTGTAAAAAAATCTTCCGGACTGATACTTCCAAAGATGTTCTAGCTCAGACGATGGCTATGGCGGGATAGTTAGCACACTGGACTACCACGCAGAGAGTGTGGTTTCTTGGCCTAGTCACCAACAATTTTTCAAATTGCCATCCCCCTTTCGGTAATCAATGGCAAACTCGCGAAAGTAAAATTGCCTACGAAAAAGCTTCTAAGGAGTGCCATTTGGACTCGGCGATAAACCGTAGGCCCCGCTTAGATGTGACAAGAATGACAACATGAGCAACACAAATTTGCGTTAAGAAGCTAGGCTATGGCCGATACCGGGCTGCCAGCGCAACAGTGTTTTTTTTGTTGTTTTTTTTCTTTTTTTTGTTCTAGCTCATAACGGGCAAGACCTAGTAGAAATTCCAATTAAATTAAAGCCCTTTAGAGGTTCCTATTCTCTTTTATATTCGGAGACAGAGCCAGTAATAAATCATAATAACGATAGTGAAATCAGTAGACGCATTTTGTGACACACCGCTCAATCAAACCTCTACATCTTTTACCTACTCGAGGACTGTAAGCCTTTGAAATCATTTGCCATTTAATAGCCCGAATGCCGTTAATTTATTACGATATATAAAAAATAAAAAGTCATTCTGCCTCGATTTGATTTCGAACTTCATGTTGCGAAAATGCCCCAAAATCTTTGGACGTGGTTTTATCTTCTATATTTAACAACCGCATTAACAATGGCTACTTTCCTGTAGCTTGGAAAAGAGCAAAAATTCTACCCAAAGCGAGAAAAAAAACGCAAAGGAAATAACCGACTTTCGACCCATATCCTTGATATTCATAATTGGAAGAGGGTTATTGTTTTGGGTTCGATACAAACTCCAGGTAGCGCTTTGACGGCAGCTAAACCTGGGATAGAACAATGAGTTGAGCAGCACGTGATTTAGCTGGAATCACGAAACCAAAAACCCGACTTTGGAAAACTAAAACAAGAAAAAAAAAAATCTTTCCGTAGAAACAAAAACAACAACACGACGTAAGTAAATACAACACGGGGTTTTACACAATGTTATAAATGCTCCTGTGGAGCACGACGATTTATTGAAAAAAGAGACGGAACACTCGCCGATGGAGTAACCCGCTATTTAAAAAGTCCCGAAAGATAAAAAAAAGGCAACTAGCAGGTCGCGTGTCTCGTTTACTTCCCGAGATTGTTTCGCACGAGCGGCCTACCGGAGTCTTAGCTATCAACTTTAAAAAAAAACGATTTTTGAAACTACACTGCACTAGAATTTACACAATACTTAGCTGTTATTTCTGCCGGTTCCTTTGCCCTTTCCTGGCACTGTTTTTCTCGTCCCAATACTCCTGAATAATCCTCTTATTCTCCTTCCTTTCTCCTTATCCTCTTTTCCCTTACCGGCCGCTAGAAGCCAAAAAACTCGCGATTTTCTAAACAATAGGTACTTTATTTGGATTACTTCGCAAAAAAAAATTGCTTTTCGCAATTGCCAAAATTACTCGTAAAAAAAAAACTCTAGTTTGACCCTCTCTAATGACGGGTTATTCCTTACAATTATTATTGTTAAAATATTAATATATTAAGTATTAAATATTGTAACCAAATCGCCCAATCCTAAAAATGCCGAAGGATGGCAAGAAGATTTAAGTCACAAACAAAAAATAAAACTGCGGAAATTCTCTTTCCCGAGAGGTTAAACTTTGTTATTTATTTTTAAATTTTTTTTTTATTTTATTTGTTTTTGTTAAACTTGGATTTTTGCTTGAATGTCTTGGCTGCTAACTCGTAACTCTTTCTTTCCCAGTCTACTATTCTCTTTTATATCCCGCATTTTTCTGTTGTCCCGCTGTTTTTCTGCTGTTAGGATATTTCCAGTTTTTGTGCCTCCGTCTTTAACATCCTAACGTCTTTAAATCCACCGCTCGTTCGTAGAGTTGTAATGGTTGGGGAAATGCTACATCACAGGAAACGGCAATTTATTTCGTCGTTGACTTTGTTCACTTTTTTTTCTTCCTTTTTATGTGGTGATCTCTCTTCCTCTACTATTCCCTATAGCTGACAACTTGATCCGTTGCCATCTTAACGAAGCTAAACGCACAAGAGTCTTTGACAAACCGAACATCTCATCAAGCTGTCAAAATCTGTAAATAAAACGTGAAGTGATTGTAGGCAGGTTATTTGTTTTCTTTCTTTCTTTATTTTTTTTTTGTTCTCATTTCAGATTCTAAACCTGATTTCGCAACAATATATTAAAATATTATTTATTTTTTTCTTTAGTTAGTTTATTTGTTTGTTTATGTTGTGGGCCTTTCTGCCCGCCTGGTATTTTCTTATGATTTTATTATCGTTGTTTTGTTATTATTGTAGTTTATATGTTGATATTATTGTTATTTATATATTGATGTCATTGCTGTTCTTATTAATGTTTTTAAGTTCCTACGTTGGAAGCTATCTCATAACTTGGCCGTCCGCCTACAGCCTCTGCTGCTCCCTTGGTGCTCCATCGGTGGGGTGCTGGCTTCGTCGTCCCTTCACCCATCGAACCAAACTTTGAGAGTAGATACGATGTTGGGATACGTCTTATTGTACTGGACATCACCGTCGCTCCTCCGTTACTCCCTCGTTAGGGGTGTGGGAAAAAAAGAAATCGTCATCTCATCCCCAAGGTCATTGACTTTCTGCTAGCTCCCTAGCTAGCTGCATCCACATCTAATGCGTGATGTGATGCCGGTAATCCTAAAGCCTTTGTAGTGACTGGCGTTCGTTGGAGTGTACGTTCCGGGGATCGTCCTAATCTACCCGTCATCATCGTGTTGGGGTGTTTTGCTTAAAAGAACCGTCCGTCCCCACCCGTCGATGATTTTCAGACGCCCCGTCTGATGCAACCCGTCTAGCCTACGTGTTCCGACAACGGTGTCCTTGGACCTCCTGTCGCACCCTGGGCTCCTGGTTCATCGTAAGTCTCCCTACCGTCCTTAGGGCTTCCCCGACCGAACCACCTCGTCCTTCTCTGAGGGTTTCAATAGCCCGTAAACCTATGTGGGTTGCTTTCCGAGATCTGTGGTCGGTGGGCCAATGGCTGCCCTCCACCTCCGTCAGAGCTCGGTCTTCCCACTCAATGAAAGAGGGAACGAAGGGACAAGAACAAGGAAGAGGGTAAACCGTGTTGCAGGAAAATTTACCGCAACAATCGACATTTTAATTTCACCATCAACTGTTTTGATTCTTAAATAAGAACGGCAGCATAAGCGGAGGTAGACGCGTCGGAGAAAACATGTAGTTGATAGTTCGAGGCCTCTGGTGACGAGAAAAAACACCTAGAAACCACTGTCATCTATCCATGGAAGCTCTACTCGAAAGCGAAACCAGTTCCGCTGATGAGGTTCCGGAAGTGGATCATCCCAGGAAATACCAGAAAGCCACAATTATTGACATATTATTTTGCTTGTTATCAGGACTGGAGCCAGTTGGATCATAACTTTTGATACATCCTCGTAAACGGGTTCCATGTGCTCAAGCTTCAGATATTCCGACATAAATTTTTGGTACATTATCTTCATTGTTGGGTTGTGGTCTTTCAGAGCTTAAAAAGAATTATAGTTCGATCGATAGTGTTTCGGCTTTTCTATAAAGCGGAAACTTTACTAAAAAATTATAAAAAAAAGAAAATTAGAGAAGCTCATTTTAAGTTATTCGGTAACCTGAGGGTAGTGGCAGTGAACCAGTCGTTCATAGATCGCCGCGGAGTATACACGTGTTTCGACTTTTCTTAACAGTAAAACAAAAGTGTATGCAAGTTACCTGTACATATAACGGTCCGCTATTCCAATAGTGGTATCAGAAGGTGGCATGTTGTCATCTGATGACCATACCGTAAGACTGTTCCACCACAACCAGTCCACAACGTCGACAATAACAACATCAACTACAACAAAGAGGAGGAGAAAGCTAAGGCCAACTCCAAACCTCGTAAAGCGCCCTTCCCTTTCTACTTCTACCGAAAAGCTGCCTGGAAAAGTAAGGAAAGTGGCCCCAGCAACGTCATCAAGGGCAGCAGCTGAGTCAGGCCATGCCGAATATTATCCATACGTGTCTGATGGTGGGGGAGGATACTATATGGGTAGAAAAAATATCTTCCCATCTCTGGCTGCTGTAGAGTCAGAGGACGAAGTAGAGGAGCTACAAGCTTTAAACTCCAGCATCAAAGAGCTACAACAAAAACTACAAGCAATTAAAGCCCAACAAATGGCAAGGAGGGAGAAAAGCAACAACAACTCCTTCTCAGCAACAGTCAAACCGTCCTCCACAAAAACAAAAAATACAAAAACCGCTACAAACACAGGCAAAATAAAACGAACAACAACGGCAGCAGCAAAACAGCAACAACTACGGCAGCCCCAAAAACAACAACAGCAAGACAAGAAAAAATAACAACAGAAGACATAAAGTTCCGCCAATTAACACGTATAAAGTGAAATTGAAGGACACCATAGAATGATATAAGTCGGCCATAGGCTGTAATTTTTTCACTAAGAGATTAACTGCAATACAGCGGAGAGCCATCACAAAATATTCTATGAGATTCGACTACGGAAATCTTCTCCTTCACCCCGAAGGGGAAAAAGGTGCAAACACTGCTGCTGAGGGGCCAAGAGGCCCAGGCCGAAGGGGGGCTCCTAACAACCACGGTACCGTGTTTTAAGTCCTGGTATGGACTACCGGTGATCTTGCCACTCAAGAAAACCTATAACCGGACAAATCATAGGAATGATCACTGGCGTTAAAACACTGTTAATTAAAGGGATTTGCGACGAGATGTATGTTGATGACCAATGAGTGGCGCGGATTTCATCGACAAAGCCATCCGGAAAAGCGAGGAAGACTGCCAGTTGGTTTCTGCCACGGGTTTTAAATTGAGGAAATGGACAAGAAACTAAAGATCCATATTGGAGAGCATTCCGGAAGAAAAGCGCGAAATGGATAATGAGTTTCCGTTCGAGTCAGCAAATCGTGTTGAAACACTTAAATGGTTTCCTCGAATTGAGATGGGCCAGTTCCTAGTGAGTAACGTAAGCGATGAGAAGCCTTTCAACAGGACCTACCAAAAATTGAAATTCAACGGTGGATTAACACAATGCAAAATAACAAAGACATCGAAATGCATGGATCTTGCGATGCGTGTACCAAGGCATATGGTACATCCGGATCCTATGAGCAAACAAAAAAATTCACATGCATCCCCTAATATGGAAAACGAAGATAGCACTTGTGAAAAGACCGATTAGACAAGGTCAACGCATGGACGGAGTCTACAATCACGCTGACATGGATTCGAACACCGCCAACAAGATGCGGGACGTTTGTTGCAAACCGCCTAGCAGAAATCCAACGGCACGCAAAACGCGAAGCATAGAGACATGTTTCCATCAACGCAAATTTGGCTGATTTAGCATTACGCGGGGTCCTTTCGTCTGCACTCCAATCATCCGATTTGTAGTGGAAAGGACCGATGGGAATTCGGAGTTCCCGACCAACCTGTCGATATAACTACAGAGAATTTGAAGCATGCAGCAAAGACATTCTGTACCCAAGCCGTTGCACAAGATAGCATCAACCAAGCCATTCACCACTACTCTCGTCTCTCAAAGGTGGTGAGAGTGATTGCGTCTTGTCTTCGATTTTCCTCCAATTGCAAGTTTACAAGATGTTCCAGAACTCTTGGGCCATTAACTGCGGAGGAGCTGGAAAAGTCGCGAATATTAACCAACAGTTCTGCTCAAAGAGATGTTTTCAGACGAACTTACGGTTCTAAGGAAGAGAGGAACATTAAAGATATCTACGGCCCTAAACGCGATTTTCGGCACCAATGAGATTTTTCGAGTAGGAGGCCGCTTGCAAAACTCTACGCTTACTTAATATGAACAACATCCTATCCTACTAAAACGACAACACCATTTGACGAAACTGAGATGATCCTATATATCCGCAGGACATTCAGGATCGGTCAAATTATCCGCAGCTTACGATACCACATTTATCGTTGCACAAAATGCTATCGACACAAGCCGCAAGGAATGCATTAACTCATGGAAATCTTCTAGCGGTGAGGGTACAAGCAGACTAACCATTTAATAACAGCGGAATGGATTGCGTGGGACCTATTCTTCGCCTTGTTTATATGTATGAAAGCAATGGCAATCCATATTGAAGTAATTTCAGACTTGAGAAGACAAAAGTTTCTAACGGCATTCCAAAGATTTATCGCACGACGTGGGAGTTGCGTTCATATAGTATATACAGCGATTGTGCAAGAAACTTTGTGGGAGCCAATGCCGAACTGCAGAGAGAATGATGAAGAACGTGCAACGCGACTGGATGGACGTCGCTGGGCAGTAAGAGAACAAAGGTAAAAATTGGCATTTCATTCCCCCCGCTTCTTCTCATTTCGGATCGCTATGGGAAGCCATGGTGAAATCGGTTTAGTACCATTTAAAAAGAATCGTGGGGAATGAGAGCTTGACCTTCGAAGAGTTCCGAACGATCCTTTCTCATAAAGAAGCCTGCTTGAACTCAAGGTCTCTTGTTGTATCCGGCGATTTTGGAGCAAATAAATAAATTTAGTAAACATAATACAAGTAAGTAGTACCATTGTATATGAAACTAAAAGTACTATCATCAAGCAATATTTTTGGTATCCACTTTGACCGCCTAGGTGGCGAGCTCTCATTTCTCGTAAGCAAACAACATTTTATTATCCTCTGAGAATGGAGTTAAAATGACAGGATGAGTGAGTGATGAGTGCAAACAAAGTAAACAAAACCTTATTTGGGTTTCCATTCCACTCTGAATTTTAATTCACATGTTACGCAACTGAGTGAATGACTTTGCCAAGGTAATGAGTAAAGAAACTGATTAAACGACAAGAACTGTGTCTTAGAATATATGTATATGAAAATGACAGCTTTTATCAGAAATTAATATTTGGAGCCATTTCCGCAAATTTATCGTAAGCATCAAATGATTACTTTTACAATAAACTTTTTTTTTTTGTTTGTTTTTATATAGTATAAGCAAAAGGGCGATTTCCGATTTCAATCATGTTTGGGCCAATCGAATTCGATGACATTTAAGGTGTCCCCTGTACGCATAGTCCTTGCTCTTTAATAAGTACTAAAGAAATAAAAATATTTATAAAATAAATAGTAACTATGCATTAATAAAAAAAAGAAGTCTCAATCAAGAGTTCTATGTGTCGTATTTTTGGAGATTGGCTTTCAAAAAGTGTTTGCATACTTTTCACATAAGCTTCAAATGCTAGATAAGGAACAGTTAAATTTCGAAATTCAGATGATGTGCCATAAGTGTTATAAGCTCGTAATTTTATTAACAGAGCTTGTTCTCGAAATGTGTCTATTTTGTCTATCATGAACAGAGTGCAGTTTTCACAATTAAGTTTCTTATGCAACTTAAAAGCTGTAAGCCCGGCATAAAATGTAGGTGCCGCTCCTAGCAGCTTCTGTGAACATCCTTTGGATACAACTATTTCTGTCTCATTGGCATCACCATCAAACTATTAGTATTGTATTTGATACTGCTCAGAATATCTTTTCCCATTAAATGATCTTCTACTGGAGCTTCAGTGTAGAATTGTATGATTTTGGGTTGCACAAAAGATTAGCAGGAGCTATCTGAAAACGTAAACAGCCAAGTATCACATTAAATTTGTGCTGTTGCAGTCTATTTTTTTTTGTATTTCATAACAAATAAAAATGTTCTTTTTATCTCAATTTGTTTTTTTTTTAAACTCGGGGGGTGCCCACCTACAAAAGCAACGGACAGTGTAACACTGCGTTGGGTTAGGCCGACGAGTTATTCACATTGCAAAGTATCTACCTTACTCGACACAGTACGATGTTTGAGTGGAGTGGGTTTGTGCATAGAGAGTTATTGGTATGGGATTGGTTAGATTAGAGCGGAATTGTGTTATGCAATGCCTTATGAGTGCATTTGCATATGGAGATTGTTGAGGCAAAAGAGCGTACGATTTTTGTGGTACTCAGCGAAGGGTGTCTACTTGGGCCGATAGAGGCACCACCATCGATTTCCTCAAGTGATAGTACTATTAGTTTAATATACAATGATACTACACATTGCCTATAGCAAAGACAAGGACCTCAATGCACATCACCAAACCTATGTTTAGCAAGGACAACACCCATTATCTTTAAGTCAAATTCCGAAGACAGAACTCCGAAGATAGAATTACGAACTTAACTTCATAAACTAAAAGAGCTTAAAATTTTAAAATATCAACCCTTAAAACCTAACCACACATCTTATAATAAATGTTACAGATAATTCCTAATAAATAAATAAAACTTAACCACTAAAAGCTTAACCCAACAACTTATAACTAAACTCCGTAGATCAATCAAGGCTTTCGGTATAAAATACATACACTTCTAATCTGTCATTTACACAAAAACTATTGACGCACTTCACCGACATAAAAGTAGACTACTCTCAAGACTGTAGACCTTGCACAGACAGAAGAAGACGGAGATTATGATCAAAAACCTCCAAACATTAATAAAAGAAAATTACAGGGCTTCTGTAAGTTTGTATTGGAAGAACAAAATTCAGGCTGTAAACACCAGCAACCCGAATATGTTCCGGCAAGTAAATAATATATTTCGGAGGAAAGATCAAAACGACCTTTCATGTCTTAAAATCGCCCGAACGACAGATCTGATAGGTTCACTTCACCATGCCATAGCGTACGCAGACGACTTAATCGCGTACAGATCAGGTCCAAAGATTGAGGTTATAAACATTCTTTTGCAACGTGACTTCGATCAAATTAAACAATATTGCGACGACTGGAAGTTGAAGATCAACTTTCAGAAGTCAGAAACCATTCTGGGGCCTCTGCGGATTCCAGAAAGAATTGGCGAAAGTTTCAGATCGTTGGACAACCCGGGCAGCCACTTGTTTGTCAAAATGTAGTCAGATACCTTGGGATCTGGCTAGATCAATATCTGTATTTTAACAAACATATAGATGTTGCTCTGGCCAGAGCCAAAGGGGCTTTTGCCCTTACAAAGAGACTGTGTAATAGCAGGCAACTTGATGCGAGGGTAAAGGTGATCTGCTTCATGGCCCTTATCCGGCCTATGCCGGTTGTCCCGTGTGGTTCAACGTGAGAGCAAGTCTTTTGGAAAAGATTCGAGTGTTTGAGCGGGCTTTCCTTAGGGCTTGTCTTCGGCTAAACAGAACACCAGAGTCTGAGTACATATCGGGGCCGAGCTTAGGCTACAGAGGGGGTCAGCACGGTGGCGGATAGGTGAACGGCCTACAGATATGTAGGCTAGCTGCGAATGACCAATAAGCAGTCCCTGACCAAGAGCGGCGAAGACGGAGGGTGTGATGGAAAGAACACACAAGCCCAGTGAAATGTTTGTGGCAGGGCGAGTAGATGCCGCTCATAAATAGGCATTTTGTCCCCTAAGGCAAGGCGTTATGCGACCCCTACCGAGGCCTGAATGATGCTGGGGACAAAAAATCCATACAGCTTCGCTAACGGAGCCCTCCAGATACCTGGCGCCCTCTGGTTGTAACTAAGCCTTACCACATTACAGGGGTCTCTGATGTGGCGGACCTCCTTTCCTCCATACTCATGGGATCCAACTATGAATCTTATACAAACAAATAAAACAAATAAAAGAGGAAAAAAAGAACAAAACACAGGAGTCGAAAGAATAAAAGAAAGTCCGGTCAGAAGAAGTAGTGTACTAATGCGTTCACCGCCGTTAAAAATAACGGACACAGCAACGCACGAAGAGAGCATGGGCACACAGATGCCGTCTACACCTCTACTAAGTGAGCAGCAACACAGAGGCGAGCAGCTCAGTAAAACACCAACACCAACTAGCGGTTTGACGTCCGAAACCAGCGAAGAAAGAGAAAAGCGTGAAGATGTAAAATCCCTGGGAAAAAACATCACGGTGCTGGTGGAATTTATCAAAGGGAAAAATAACGTTCACCATGAAATAAGGAAGCTGACAAGTGCAATACGTAGGCAATACAACTGTGTAGTAGAACGTGAAACGTATAAAATAGATATTATTAAAATATCTAAAGCCACTCAAACAAGCCAAACACCAGAAGTGAGCGAATCGGCTTCTGCTCCCCAGTCGTTGGAACAACTACCAGAACTCAAGCGAAAAAGGAATAGATCAAACCCCGAAGCACCGACACCATCATATGCCGACATCGTCACGAAAAATGGGGCAACAATGGTGAAACAAACCGCCCATAACCTCTAGACATTGAGCCAGTCGTAGAAACTACAAGACGTAGGGACAAGAAAGAGGACTGAACAAAGCCGAGGCAAGATACGCGTCACGCCGGATGCATTGTTAATTAAGAAGACTGTCGAAATATCCTATTGTTATATACTCAAAAAGGTGAAGACCAACCCGGAGTTAAATGGACTAGACTCTGATGTATCTCGCATAAGGAAGACGACTAATGGAGAATTATTGCTTGAGCTCAAGACAGCATCGGATGAGAGAACCTCAGAGCCCCGAATAAAAATTGGACAAGTTCTGGGGGAAGTTGTGGAATTGAGGTGCCTAACGCACGAGGTGCTTATTGAATGCATAGATCTAGATGGCGTCACTATAAAGGAAGAGATCTGCCAAGCCCTGTCCGAGCAGAGTGAGGAACTGCGATTAAGTCCCTGAGGACAGCCTACGCAAGAACGCAAACAGCAGTCATGAGCCTCCCGATTAACGCTGCCAAAAATATTCTGGAGGTAGGAAGAATAAAAATCAGATGGACGGTATGCCGAATACGGGATAAAGTAGTACCTCTACGATGCTTCAGATGCCTTAATTTTGGGCATCTTGCGAAGGTGTGTAAAAGTACTGTGGACAGAAGCGAAAATTGCGTCAAGTGCGGGCAGAAAGGTCATGTGTCCAAGAACTGCAACAATGACCCAAGATGCGTCTTTTGTGAAGAGAGAAGAAGTAGCAATACCAAACACGCGGCAGGAAGTTCAGTATGCCCTGTACACCAAGAAGCTGCAAAGGCCACCAGAAAAATATGAAAATGTTGCAACTTAACCTAAATCACTGCGAAGCGGCACAGGACCTTATGACACAAGCTGTTAGAGAGCTGAAGATTGACGTGGCCGTAGTAAGTGGGCAGTATAGGAACTTCGATGATAAGGTTTGGGCAGCAGACGCCTCGAAGAGAGCTGCTATTTGGACCTGCGGAGACTACGCATTTTAAGAAAGAATGATGACACCTAGAATAGGGTTCGTCCCAGCGAAGATCAAAGGGGTGTATATAATCATCTCCAAATGGAACCCTGGAAGAATTCCAGAGAATGCAAGATAGGCTCGTGGATGATGCTAGAGGTCGAGCTCCATCAATCATAGCTGGTGACTTTAACGAATGGGCCACAGATTGGGGCAGCATACGGACCAATAGGAGAGGAGAGGTTCTGCTAGAAGCAGAATCGTCACTTGACGCAGTACTGCTTAATAGGGGCAACGAGGACACATTCACCAGAAACGGCGTAGGCTCCAGAGTTCATGTAACTTTTGTAACAAGTTCCCTAGTGAGAGGATCAAGATGAAAAGTCAGTAAGAACTACACCCGTAGTGACCACCAGGCCATCTTATTTGAAGTGCAAGCAAAGAGAGCAACCCAGAAGCGCCTTCCAAAGAAGGCACAACGAATGGGCTGGAAAACAAGCACACTGGACGAAAACACCTTTTTCCTGATTTGTGGACAATCCACAATAAACCCAGTAGCAGCAAACACGACGAGCAGCGACGCATCTATGGTACCGAAAACGCCAACAAACCGCCGGCCACCAGAATACTGGTGGAATCAAGAGATAGCAGAGCTACGCAGCAAGTGCCATAGAGCTAGAAGACTATGCCAACGATCCAGAGGTCAGCCCTCCCACCAGATTTACAGGTGCAATACGAAGATAGGCGTAGGGACCTTAAATTAGCCATTCGGAGAAGAAAAAACAACAACCTTAGGGAACTCTGCGAGGAAGCAGATATTAATCCTTGGGGTACCGCCTACAGGACGGTCATGACAAAACTAAAGGGCTCTAGGGCACTCCCACCCTCGTGCCCTTTGCTAATGCAAAAAATAGTGTCGGGATTATTTCCACAGCAAGCACCGACAGAGCATATCGAACCACCGCAGGAAGTAGGTGAGATCCCACCAGTTACGCAAGCGGAACTTTTGTATGTATGTAAACGATTTAGCAATAATAAATCGGCTAGATTGGACGGCATACCAAATAAGGTCCTTGAGCTAGCCGTAAAAATAAATACAGAAGCATTCGTGGAAATGTATAACAAGTGTTCAACAGACGGAGTTTTTCCAGACCAATGGAAAAAGCAACGTCTTGTGCTGCTGCTCAAAGGGAATAAGCCACCAGATGAGCCCTCGTCATAGCGTCCCATATGCTTACTAGACACGATGGGTAAAATACTGGAGCGAATTATATGCAACCGATTGGAGGCGTCAATTGATGAAACCGGAGGTCTCTCAACCCAGCAGTATGGATTTGCAATTCGATGCAATTTGGAAGGTAACTGCGACCCTAGAAGAAGTCATTCACGGCCGAAGATGGAGAGGAGGTACCAAAAAATACGGCGTCGTATTAACGTTGGACATCAAAAATGCGTTCAACTCTGCAAACTGGGGGCTTATGGTACACTCTCTGAGGTCAATGATGGTGCCATGGTTTTTAATAAAAATTATGCTAAGTTACTTCTACAATCGGTTCCTACTCTACGATACCGACGATGGAGTAAGGCAGTACCACATAACTGGCGGAGTTTCACAATGATCGGTACTAGGACCTCTCTTATGGAACATAAAACGGAAGCAGTTCTAGTAACCAGTCGCAAGGAAAGAGAGACAATCACCATCAGGGTGGGCGATCACGATATAACATCAAAACCTGTTATCAGATACCTAGGTATGATGATCGATGCTAGACTCACTCACAAGGAACACCTTGAAAGAACGTGCGACAAAGCTGCAAAGGTGAGCGCTGCCTTATCCAGAATAGTCATACGTAAGAAAGACTAATTCTGTCAACAGACTATGTGCTCTGAGAAATTGCTGTGCATATCGAAAAGTGTCAGATGATGCTATATATGTCATTACGGAAATGATACCAGCAGATATATTGGCTACTGAGTTACAAAAGACCTACGATGTCAAAATTCGGGAACCCGAAGTTTCAGTGAAAAATATCAAGCTGGGAGAAAAGCAGCGCAGCACAAGTGCGTGGCAAGAAAGATGGAACTAGTCTACAAAGGAGAGATGGACCTACCGACTTGTACCTGATATTCGTAAATGGGTAGAACGTAATTACGGAGAAGTAAATTTTTACTTTAGTCAGCTCCTAACTGGACATGGCTGTTTTGAATCTTATCTATACAGGTTTGGTCTGAAGGAATCTGCCTTCTGCTTTAACTGCGGAGCGGCTAGGGATGATGCACAGCATGTATTTTTTCAGTGCCCACACTTCAGAACAGAGCGCAGAGAACTAGAGGAGAAAATTGGAGAGATGCCAACTCCTGAAAACATCGTAAACCATATGCTAACATCAAGTATAATATGGGATGCGGTGAAACAGGCTGCGTCAAAAATAATGAAGGAACTTCGACGGTTGGAAAGAGTCAGAAAATTAAACCCAGACGGCATCTCTAATACAACAAAGAACAGTAAATACTGTACGCAATGTCGAACCAGCAAACGGAGAAGTAGTACTTAAAGGCAGTTCCGCGGGGAGAGTGGTAAAAGAGTGCAGGGTGTGGGTTAGTACGTAGGCGCATCCCCGAAATCGAGTACTTGGGGCTTGCGAATCGTGCATGCTGATAGTCCGGGCTATCTTTCGAAGATTATCACATCCTTGGACGCAACCGAAAAAAAAAATCTGAGTACATAAAATTCTATCGCAATGAGGTCTTGTACAATAAGGCTAACCTAATAAAGGTGGACAACTTTGTTATTAAGTTGACTCGAAGGCACATTGCAAGAGCAATGACCACGTCGAATAACCTGATCTCTGGGGCTTACTACCCCAATTATATGTATCACGAGAGAGTTCGCTTTGACGGCTTTATTCCTGCAGAAGCGTTCCTCTACCTCAACATGAAAGGTCTGATCCAGGATAGATTAGCGGTACCGTTAATCTTCTATGTCGCTCGAACAACTGCGGAGAGGCAACTTAACTACGATAACGGCGTGGCACACGGCAGTGCGGAGTGTCTCCGGTTCAATGACAACTCAAGAAAAAAGAGCCGTTACAATATCAATGTTTTTTATAGAAAAAGTTGTGAAATGTCACTGTTTTAGCTTGGCACATGATTAGCGCAGCGAAAATTAAGTTAACTTAATTAACCCTTTATGGGCCGAATTTTTTTCTTAAATATAAAAAAAAATTATTTAACGGAAAATGTATTATTATAAGCCTATATATGTTAATTAAAAAAATATTTAACATTTTTAACAGCTTTATTATAATTAATTCAATTTGTAACTTTGAAGTAACAACGGCCTATAATGTTTCCATTTCTGTGCATAAATGTTTAATTTATGAAATTCCATAAAACAATTTGAATTTGGCGTTAAACATAGATGATGTACGTTGCATTTGGAACATTTTATTTTTGGAATTCCTTTACACCCCGGCTTTTTTGCAGCGCCCTCTGTTGTCCGAAAAAATTGGCCAATGTGCTACTTCATCTTTTCGCACGTTTTGTACTGGAAGTATTGTATTCGGTTTCCTTTTCTTTTCTTTTTTTCTTCCAATTGCTTATCTACACAAGTTGAAACAGGACGCCCTCTTTTCTTCTGAGTTCCTTTGTGCTCCTGACATAAACAAGATGCAATGTCAGTTTTAAATTCCAATAAAGAATTCTAACGCTTGGGGCTTATATAATGCGATGAACAATCTCTCTTATATAACAGCCACGCATTCACCACCGTTAAATCTAATAAATGAAACATTATACGATGGTACCATTTCCTTGATCGAATTTTTATTCGGTACAACGCTATCAATGAGTCGACCAAGTCTACTCCAGCCATGTGTTAATTGTATATTTTTACTATATTTGGGCGCTCCATGTCAATTTTATTTCTTATTTTTCTGTCTCACCTCTTCACCATGTCTATTGGCTCTGCTTCGCAAAATGTGCTCATTAAATGAACGTCCTTATTATCGTACCATTTAATGGTATTTATAGTGCTTTGGGCACTGCATGTAGATAACGCTTCGTAACTTCCTCTGCCCTTTATTTTCATTAATTTATCAGATGAGAACTCACAGTTTTTTAGTCTATTTGATCGCACAGTTGCAACACTCTGTATTCCCAATTTTTCTATTTCAATTGCTAAAGGAATGCTTGAAAACCAATTGTCGAAACAAATTTTATGAAACAATTGGTTGGGTATAATTTTTGATAAACGTTATACGAGTACTACATTTTCACTACTTCCAACATCGGGTAATTGCTGATCTTGTTTTACTTTCCCGGTGTAAATTTCAAAATTGTAAATCAGTCCAGATGAATAGCACAACAAAAACGCTTTGTAGCCCCATTTTTTAGATTTTTTAGGCATATACTGCTTAAGCCTGTGTGTTCCTTTAAATGGTATAATTTGCTCGTCAGCGCAAAGGTGTTCAGTCATCGGAATGCGGTTAAAGTTTTTAACCAATTTGTCGAGAATAGGTCTTATTTTTTTGTAAACTATCCATTAAGGCAGGCTCTAAATTCTTGCTAAAATGTATCTTGGATTTTATTCCTCTCCATCACGTACGACTCATGGTATTGGCAAAAAATACACTCTTGTCTTCGATTTCTTATACGTTTCAGATCTTGGTAACCCGTAAATAGACATGAAAAAACAGCAACCAAAGAATTGTTCAAGTTCGTTCGTTGAAACACCTATGGTGTTGCATCACACTGCACTGCATATGCATTGGTATATTCAACTATATCACTTATGATTTCACTGTCAAATAGTTTTCGAAAATAGGTCACAGCAGAGTAGGGTCCTTGGGAGTCTTCAGGGCAATCTCCTATCCAAGAGCGATGACAATTATTATTCGTCTGGGATACTGATTGCCAAACAATTTTTTGTGGTTTTGAATTTTCCTCATCTGATGACGACTCAGTACTTAATTCTTCATCACTGTCAATAATACTTATGCGTCGTCTGGTAAATGCTACTGGATGATCTTCATCGGACTCAGAATCTAATAAAGAATCTTCGGATCTGTTACTGCTAATTGGTCTAATTCTAATTCCTCTTTTATTTTTTTATGTATTTGGTAGATAAATTTGAAAATGGAAGAAAGCACAACAAATTATCCTAAATACGCTCAAATCTACCACAATAGCCCAATGTCACCTGAAAGTTACAAAACTGTATCATATGCAAATAGTAACAAAATGATTATTGAAATACAAATAAATAAATTGTTATTGATATACGAACCCAGAGCTATTATATGTAAACACCGACAAAAGCACAAATGATCTCAATTGCACAAGATGGTCGCTTTGGTTTCTATCTGCAGAAAACTTGCAAGGTATTTATTTTGACATTTCAGGTTGATGGTGCTGCCAACCATGATCAATACTGGTATTGGTTATTTAAGAGGCATTATATAATTAAGGCGCATACATCATCTTGTGAGAAAAATTAAAACATTTGGTAAAATGTGGATATATTAGCTTGTGACTTGAAAGTTACATGGGCCCATAGAGGGTTAAGTATTTTGTTACATTTGAACTTTGAATTCGTAAGGTAAGTTTTGTATGTGTTTACAAAATATATCGTAGATTTGGGTCGGTGGAAAAAAAATATGGCTTGGCGTCCTCCGAATTAACACAACCTCAAATATACCATCAGAACAATGAAACACGGAGGCGGAAACGTAATGCTTTGGGGAGCTATTCTTAGCACAGTGTGGCGCCAAATGTTAAAATAAGTGTGAAAATCCACCAGCGTGTCTAAAAGGGCATCATAGAAGACCACATGATTTCTCACGCTGATAATAATTTGCCATTAATATGATGTCTTTTTCACGACAACTGTCCCAAGTAACAAATCGTCCCCAGAAAGTAATTATGTGAACGTTTACCCAGCTCTCTTAATCTCAACTTCTTCTTCTTCTTCTTCTTATCCTTTTATTAACCCTTTCCTCGTTATACGAACTTATGCGTAACGAGTTTCCCATTTTTACTGCATCGCTGCTGCTCCGCATATGGGGTTGGCTAATGTCGCAGACCGCAGAACGCGTCTACATAATGCTCGGTCCTGGATCGCTTCAGTGGTTAGCCCCAGACGTTGTTGCGCATTTGCCATCTGAGAAATCCAGGAATTCTTTTTCTGACCCCGTTTTTTTACAGCTGGAGTAACCGTAGTTGATAGTGCCTTTTTAACCGGATTTTCCACAGATCTTCTTTGAACGTGGCAATACCAACTTATTCTATTCGCCTCAAGCTGTTCGGTTACCGAATTCTTTATATGTAGACTTCCTCTTATACGCGTAGATCTAATACAATCGCGTTTAGTGACTCCACTAGACATCCTTAACATTTTCATTTCCGCTGCCGTCATTTTGTTTTGTTGTGAACCGTATATAAGAGCTGGTCTAACAACCGTGGTGTAGAGTTTCCCCTTTAATTTAAGTGTAAATTTTCGGTCGCAAAAGATTCCCGAATTTTCCCGCCATTTCATCCATCCCACACTCACTCTGTGGTTTACGTCGTCGTCACATTTCGCTTCCATGTTAACGATTGATCCTAAGTACTTAAAGATAGTGCTTTTCGGATGAACTATTCCGTCTAACATTATATCCGGAACAGGTCGCAATGGATGCGCAAATGAGCACGTCAAATGCTCCGTCTTTGAACCACTTATTTTAAACCCGTTTCTCTCTAGCGCATTTCTCCATGAATCTAAGGCGTTCTGTAAATTTTCGACGTTATCGCTAAGTATAACTGCGTCGTCAGCGAAGAGAATTGGCGTTACATTTACTTCGCGCATGCAGTCTTTTAAAAGATAGTCGAATACTACGTTAAAGAGGAAAGGGCTAAGTACGCTTCCTTGATGCACTCCGACATTAACTGGAAATTCTCTCGTTAGTCCAGCAGAGCTTTTAACCGCAGTTTTCACGTTTCCGTACATGTCTTGTATTATTCTAATATACGTTTCCCGTACGTTTTGAGACCTCAGCGCGGCCCATATGAGATCCTAGGCACTCGATCGAATGCTTTCTCGAGGTCGATAAATACCATGTGTAAATCCTTAGACGAATTTCGGTGCTTTTCCATTATTATTCGTAGGCTTTGGATAGCGTCCACCGTCGATCTTCCTTCAACAAATCCACACTGGCTATTATCGAGCTTTATTATTTGCCGAAGACGTTCGTTTAAGACTCTTTCGACGATTTTCATTGTGTGTGACATAAGCTTGATTGAACGGTAGTTGTTGCATTCTCGAGTGTCGCCTTTTCCTTTGTATAATGGAACCAAGAAGCTACTTCTCCATTGATTCGGCATAGGTTGTCCACATTTTAATTTATTTAAAAGTTTCGATAGCCAAACGCTGCCGATCCCCTCCATCTTCGACCAAAACTCTGATGGAATGCTGTCTGGTCCCACCGCTTTCCCCCGCTTCATTTTTCCAATTGCAATACTTATTTCTTCGATTGAAAAGTCCGAAACTTCTTCCTCGAATAGACCAGCTGTCGGCACGATATCACGTGGAAACTGTTTGTCAAGCAACTCCTTGCAGTATTCAAGCCACCGATCACAAATTTCCTTTTCATTTGTTAATAAGCGACCGTCTGCGTTTTTGATGTATTTCGGCGAGGTTATTTCCATTGAATTTTTTCTCCTCTGTGCAGCGAGCTTAAAAATATTTGGCATTTTGGTACTGTACGACGTTTGAACTTCTTGTATAGCTTGTCTTCTATCTGCCGATCGTGAGGATATTTGTTCCAACTCCGGGTATAGGTTTTCCGCTTCTGCCGCTCGAGTTCGAGCCAGGACTTTCTTTGCGATCTTTTTAAGACGCTCGTATTCAAGAGCCAGTCGAGCTTTTTCGATATAGTCGCTCCGATCGCATTTTGTTCACGCTTGGAATGCACTATTCTTGTCGGCCACGGCTCATTTGGTTTCTTTGCCGACGTGATGGTATTTCGACATAGTCCCCAGATGGGACTTTGCGTGTGTTATGCATTCCTCGTGCATGCTGTTCCACATTTCTTGCGGGCTAAGTGAGTCTGCTATACCATTTATATTTTGAAGTACTTCTTTAGCCAGTGCGATAAATCTTGCGCTTCGTTCCTTCGATAGATTATACCACCGGATTTTTGGCTTTCCAAACGATGCCCGTGTTTTCGGTGGTTCCGCTGTGAAAAATTCTGTAATGAGCAGACGGTGTTGGCTTACTAGCGATTCTCCAAGTATTACTTTACAGTCCTTAACACGGTTTCTCATCGACATTTTGCAGAGGTGATAATCTATTTGCGTTTCGTGGCCTCCGCTGCTATAGGTGATAAGATGTCGTTGATGTTTAATAAACGTCTCCAGACGTGGGAACCCACTGATTGCATACAAACTTGTGGGAAAGTTTTAAGGTGTTAAAGTGTCACAGGCTCATTTTTGGTGTCATAGTTGCCTGTATATGATTGGTGTCCCATTTAGTCGCCTCTTACGACAAGCTGGGACGCACTGCGGCACTATTCTTTATCCGATGCCGCACGGACAGCTCTCTTAATCTCAACCCGAATGAGAATTTATGGAACAACATTGAACGCGCAATTGAAGGAAAGAATCCCAAGAACTTGAACGAATTATTGGAAGTGCTTAGTATGCAAAAATAATTGAACGCAGCTTCTTAGTAATTTTATTCAAATGATAAGTAAAATTATAAATAGGTATCTAAATATTATAAATTGGAATGCGAGGGGCATTCTCAGCAAAATGCTGGAACTTATGTATTTCTTGAATAGAAGTAATATTGATATTGGTCTAGTCATTAAAACTTAAATAGTTAAATAGCGATATCTACTCGTACTTGTCAACACCGAACTTTAAGTGTTATTGTAACGATTGGACAAAAAAGCGACATGGTGGTGTAGCGATTTTAATACGAAAATCGTTCGCCATTACCTGTGATTATTTGAACTCTATATATAGAGATAATAAGACTTGAAATATATCTGGGAAATCGTACTTTGATTGATTAAAATTGTTTGTATTTAATTCCCTAGTGGTCGTGTATCAAATGCAAAACAAATATCAGTCTTATAACAAAACCTATTGTTATCAATGACAATGAGCTTAGCTCTGATCGAAACAAAAAATTGACGAAGAATATATAGTAATAAATGTACAATATTATATATAAATATACTATTCATATATAGTAATTCAGTTGGATTGGTTTGGGTGATTAAGGACAGCTTTGAAAAACAAACCCTTAGTTCAAAATTTCTCTTTGGAGACAATTCCAGAGTGTGATGTCGTTAACGAAAAATTGTCTGCGAACGACTGGAGTGTGAAAATATAAACCCTTCATATAAATACTTAGGCTTTCTTGTTTGTATAATGCGGACGAGTTGAAATAAGGTTCGATATTCAATAAAAGTCTTTAGACTGCACCCGACGAACTTTCGCGCGTATGTAGAGACATGATCAAATTTTCTCTGGAAGAGCTCACAGCCGTAAGTAGTATTGGTACAATATGTGCATTTGCTAATTTGAGCTTAATACGAGTATGAATAGTCTCTAGTTGTTGATAATCTTCGAAGGGATTTCATAGATTTTTGATGTCAGATGCGTAATGTGATCATTCTAGGGCAAGGTATTTTTGAATTAGACTCTAAGGTTTCTTACTTTTGCCAAAATTTCAAAGTGAGTGTTAATAAATTATTCTTTCCAAAATGATGATATGGCAGGTAGGTCTTCATTGAGCTTTATATCTGTATCTTCTATTAAAACTATTGGAGCGCTTCAGTAGATTTGTACTTTATTGGCATACATGTGCAAATAAGTCAAACTTGAAGGTAAGTCATCAATGAACATTGAGAACAACAAAGGTCCAAGTAGTGAGTCTTATAAAATACCTCTGAGGATCAAACGGAAGGATTTACGATTTATCGTCACAGCTTGTAGAAGATCAATAAAATAAGAGTTTAATTTGTCAATTAGATGAAATAAGTTAGAGAGTACATTGCACAAAATAATTGGATTTTCAAAGTCAAGCGGTGTCAGTAGTGTTATGCGTTCATGGTCAATGTCATCTGTCACTTTTAATAATGCTGTGGTACAGCTGTAGTTTGAGTGAAAGCCTGTTTGGAAGGGAGATAAGAGCTTGTCTTGTTTAATATAATTTTAAGTTTGTTGAGCGATTATAAATTCAAAGGCTATTGAGAGAAAAACAAGATCGCAATTGATTTGATATCGGGAGAACTGCTTTATTTGGGAATTGGTATTACTCTGGCTTGTTTCCAGGAAACAGGGAATACTGAAGTAGTTATGATAGTTTTAAATATGTGTGCAATATAACGGCTCAAAAAAAGAAGAATTATTTTTATAAAATCATAGTTGATATCATCAATTCTAAAGACATTTCGATTTTAAAAAATAAGTTGCCCTAAAAGTGTCTAAAATATTAACTGTCGACAACTTCTTATGTCGATAGCTTTTTCTGAATTATTTAGTGTTAATAATTGAGAAAAGCTCAGGGCTATCGCCATGATTACCTCGGCTAGGTTTCTGTTAATCTCTTCAGCATTAGTATCGTCGTGGAGACGATTGCCGATTCTAATCTTACTTCATTTCAAAGCTTTTTGGAGGGTTGATTTGGAGTAAATTTGCTTAAAAAATATGTGCGTTTTGCAATATTTGCCACTATATTAAGCCGATTTTTGGCTTCCTTCAACTCGGTGTCCATTTCAATGCAACCAAATTGTTTCCAACGCTTATATAGGTAGCTTGCCTTGTATTTATCAATGGACATCTACTCGTAGCATCTTTCACTACTCTAGTTCTTAGAAGAGCGTATCTATTGCATATGATATCAACAAGATTATGTTCAAAGATAAGGTTAAATTCGTCGAACTTATTGACAATGCCCTTGGCATTTTTACGGCAAATATTCAGTCCTTTATGACAGTTGCACATTTGAATTAGAGTAGTATGTAAGCTTTCATTTAAGTCATCATCGCTATTAATAAATTTGTCCGAGCAATATTGAAATAATTTTCTTGTGAAGGCTGATGGTTCGGTACACTTCCACGGGTTAAATATTCTACTGGATGTGATTTGCCCTGAACTACAGGAAACAGGCGGCATGAGGAATTTGCTAAGATATGTTACATGGTTTGAGGTGAATGACTTTTCTGTGAAGGTAATTGACTTTGACACACATTGTCTTCGGTCGGAGGAAATTTCTTTGATATTTCGGTTTCAAGTGCATGTATTAATTTTATATCATCAATATTACTTGTGCATTGTGGATGTGATTTATGGAAGAATAAATTTCTCATTCACCCAGCGTACAGCACATGTAGCAAGTAAGGATATACATATAATACAACCATAAATGGTTTATGAGTTGTGACTTATTGATGGACATAATGAAAGAAATCTTAAGTATGTTGTGCCGCTTAAACGTATGATTTAATAACAGTGGAGGTATAAATTTGAGGAGGGTTCGTTCGTAAATATTTTTGGTAGGAAGTCATGCTGGTTTTTAATGGTAAATAGGTGCAGGGAACATTCAAAGAAATGGCTGTAGTCTTTCAAACATTATAAAACCTTACCCACAAGTTTTTCTTGTCTTTCCCGCGCGCGAATTGTGTGCCGCTAAAACATGGCCGAACTCGATTAACTTCAAAACAGGCAAATTCTGTGAAAATTCTAATTAATCTAAATTGTTGGCGGGGCAATCTTCAGCGATGACCGACTTACAGCAGTCACTGATACTTTCATTCGCGAGTGGTACAACTGGAAGTCAGTCAACGGGAATTTGTAAAAAGTCGATTAGAAGATCCTGCTAATGTGTCTACTCAATTTGTAGTTGTCTTTTTGTATTTTGTATTTATTTATTTCATATTCTTTTTGTTAATTATTAACTAGTTCATCATAAGCTATACTACATTTGCTTGAGAATAGGATAGTGTCATTTTGTATTTTTGTAGAAAATTATATTAAATAACACATTATTATTTAAAAATTCATATTGAGGTGATTATAATTACAAAACAAGGGAAGGAAAAGAATCAATTATTCCAAAACATTTGATTTTATGTAATAAGAAAAAGAAAATAAAAGAGACAGGCAATAATAATAGTTGATAGCAATAATATATTTAAATTTGACATCACAGATTTAAAATAAAAAAAAACAGAAAAAATCAAGAGTTGATTGTTTCAGATTATCGGGTCTACAAGACTTTCAATCTGTATGTGATCAAATTTAAATAGCCAAGTTTTTATATTCCTGAGAAAGATAAATAGTGATTTTACCACTATGTGGAGTTCGGAAGCTTATTAAATAATCTATATGATAATATAAAATAGGAATTACGATAACAAATATACATACCCTACCGAATTTCTGCTGTGAAAATAGCCACTTTTAAGGAAAAATACTTTCAATACAAAGCCTCAAAGGGAGGACTTTTAACTGTTTAAACATGAAATTGTGCCATGCAATAGTGTCAGCAGTTTTTGCACACTCTTTGTACTACGCGTTTTTGAGGACTAAGTAATTTCTTAATTTTGTTTTGGTAGGGCCCACCCGACTTATAAATTCCATGCTGTAACTGCGCTTGATAAATACTACAATATCTAATTCTTAAGACCTGCAGCGAGTATGTCCTTTTTTAAATAGTAAGGAATCCGAAAGGTTGAGAGAAATATTTCATCAAAATATTAAAGTGCTCTGCCCAGCTCAATTTATAAACTATAACGATGCTACATAAGATACTTAAATTGCTCAATAACATCAATTTTAAAGCAATCCCAATCGCAGGACACACTTTCGTAAAAATAATGTACCATTCAGACTCACACAGACCCTATTTATTGATCTAAATCTTAAGCAATTCCTGGAATGAAGGAAAATGTCGACATCCGCAGTGAAACTTGGAAACACCAACCTGGTTTTATTGCTGACTTGCATCTTATGCTTTGTTAACCAACTTCGGAAAATGTCTACATGTTATTTCAGAAATAAGAATCAATATACTTTCACCTACACAGGAAATCCCCAAATCGTCTGCAAGTGCAGTGAATTTACCAATAGTTTCTTCATTGGAGTTTATGTATGCAAGAAATAAGATCCATAAGTTTATGTATGCCAAGGACTGATCCTTGAGGCACTCCCAGATTTATTCTGCAGGTGCTGCTAGATACACCCCCATTACTTTTTTTTGCGGACGACCAATAAGATAAGAATGCAACCAATTACAAACGAAACCTCTAAGCCCAGCATTGCACAACTTCTGCAAAAGAATACTATGAACAACCATATCAAATGCCTTTTTATCAACAACAAGATTTACACAGTACCTTTTATCATCAAACCCTTTATAAATAGAGTAGCAGAAATCCAGCAATGCATCTTCAGTTATTTTTTTTCTTTGTATCTCCTTTTTTGAAAAGAAGAACAACAATTGCACATTTTAGGTCATCAGCAAATATACCAGATACTACACTTAAATTGAAGATGTAAACCAAGATATCCACCACATTGAACGCTATTTCTTTCAGTAAATAGTTGGATATACCATCACTGCTACAAGATTAAGAATTGTTGAAGGATTTTATTATTTTCAATACCTGGAAGGAAGATATACATATCTTCAAAATAAGAACTGTTGTTTATCATACTCAATTCTGGAGCTCGAGCAACAGTTGCAAGTAATAATATTACTGACTGGAATAGAGGATACAATAGGAGCGAAGTAAATGTTAAATTTGTTAGCAATCATCGTATTATCAGTGATTTCTGTAGAGCCATTTCTCAAAATGATAGTCTTATTCCATTAAGAACGTCGATGGATTATTTTATTAATTACGCCTGGTTAACCTCCCTAATCTACAAATCGAGGTTTAATCTTGAACCTAAAGGTAAATTGCAAAATCGCCCCGGTACATGGTCTTGGCAAGTTCTAGAACAAGGACGTGCAGGCTCATTAATTAAGAAAACTAAACCAAATTCGGCCAGAGTTGTGCTGTATGAGTCAACAAAGTCACATTAGCCGCGTTTTATTGGCAGGTCAGTAGCCAGCTCAGCATTCAATGCCAATAAAACAATTTAACTCACTCCAAACATCATTTGACTTGTCAAATAAGCTTGCGGGTGGGTTCGCAAAGTTGCGAATGTTTTTTTTTAACTCGCATTTAGTTTATAGGCCTGAGCAAATAGAATTCGCTTCGTAAAAGGCATGCGCGAAATTCTTTTTATGCTGAAACTTAAGAATAAATCAACAAAAGCTACAAATTTGTTTAAATTTCACAAAAAAGTTAAACTTAAACATGTACAAATTTAACATGAAAAGTATTTTCCTCTCTATAATTTTTTAGTTCGTGTAAAAACAAACACATGATTAACGAACGCATCCTTAATAAAACAAAATCATTTCTTAAAGCATACATTGCACCATCTGAATTTCAATTTTTAAAACTTTATCGTCAGCAATGAATGCTGGCTTATTTGTCGCCAGCATTCGACTTGTTGTTGTTTGTAATGTTAAATTTTACTGTGCTAGTTACTGACCTGCCAATAAAATGCACCTAATGTAACAGAATGTCTAGGTTAAAATCTCCAACAAGAACAAGATCGGAAGACCTCTCACTATCCAAAAAACGTGTTAATTCATCAATAAATAATTCAAAAGTAAAAAAAGAAATCAGAGTAAGAGATACGTCGTCAATACAACAAAATTTTTTGAGCATCTACACTAACAAAGTTACAATTGATAATATTACAATCATACTCAAGCTTCACGAAAACACCTCCTGTGGCGTAAGAACTATTAGTGTTTGCAAAAAATCTATACCCCGGATTATTAAAATCGTCAATTTCACTAGCCAAAATCCAAATCTGAGATATAAATATAAAAAAAAATATAAAAAGCTTGGTTTTAAAAGTTTCTAGATTAGCAACCATTCACTTGTTGCTTTAGCAAATCGTTTTGGGTTTCTAAGAGTCGCATGGAAGAGTTCTCTCTTGGTTAACGTGAAGGTTTTTTATGCTGATTATTTCTTCGCACAGACGTTGGAGGGTCATTGAACTGCTGTGTGATTTTACATCGCTTTTTTGTATTGCGCTTTTAGTTTTCTGTGTTACTTTGTCTTTACCATATTATTGTTGGCTGTTGTAATAGATGTTAACTGGCTGCTTGATGATTGTTGTTGCTTCGCATTTTTTGTAGCCGCTAGTATTGTAGCAGCTGATGAAACATTTTACTGGAGTACAGGTTGTGAGTGCAGCGATTTCCGACGAAGAGCCAAACACTTGTCACAATGGTAGGTTTTGTTAGTACAATAAAAAATGCAATTGTGATCTCCACACTCAATTCTGCCCGCCTTGCCACGCTCGATTCTTTGTGTACAAATTAGACAACTCATATTCAGATTTTAATAAGCACCCTACGAACTTATAAAAAGCACGTCCGAGCGACAATGTTGCGCAGACTATTTGAATGGAACTTTGCATTGACTTTTTTATTTGGTTGTCCGTCAGCTAGGAATGTACTCGCTCTTGAATTCAATTTTCATTTCCAGAATGCTCGGTAGAAAGCCCATCTGCTTTCGCCGAATGTAAATGATCTTATCTGATCACTTGCGGACGCTTAGGCACCCTGACCAGTACCGGTAATCGCTGGTGATTGCTCCAGCAACTTGGAGTGTTTCCACTTCAAATTTATACCTCCACTGTTAATAAATCATACGTTTAAGTGACACAGCAAACACAAGATTTCTTTCTTTATGTCCATTAAGTACTCATGTCTCATAAACCATTTATTTATGTTTTATATGTATATCGCGACTAACTACGTCTACTGCGCGCTGGGTGATTTGGAAATTTATTTTTCCATAAATAAAATGCACAATGCACGAGTGTCATATTGATGAAAATGATATAAAACTAAAAGATGCACTTGAAGCCACAATACAAAAGCCATTCCCCCGAATTAGAACAATGTGCGCCAAAGTCATTTGACCTTTACACACAAGTCATTCACCAAAAACCACGCAACATGTCTTATCACGTTAGATCCCTGCAGGTTCCTACAGATTATAATATAAGGATAAAACATCTCTGATGTGGGCGTAATTCGCTACGTCTGGCGACATGTAAATGGAACATAGCAATATATTCCTAACGTCACTACCAATTCATTTGATGCAAATTTCCTTATAATGTGAAATTCATAGCTTTCTTCAGTCTATTTACGTCTTCTATCCGAACGTATACATAAGATGTATTGTATGTTGCTTAATTTAAATAGCTTTAAACGCATTTAATTTTTTGGCCAGCTTTCTAAAAGCCCAACAGCGTCTACCAATCTATAACTAAATAGAAGACGTAGAACATGAATTTTGTTGATAATGCTTTGGGTATTCAGGTGACATATCGCTCACTTCTTTCAACACCTGCATATCTCAAAAAACCTGAATTTTTCTGGAGAGTGATTAGAGTTTAAAAGAAGAGCAAAATATATTTAAAATAAATACGAGTATCAAGCCTTGAACCGTTTACATTGCCGCCGATCGATATGGCGGTCTTGCATTCTGAAGCAGGCATATCTAAAAATTTCAAATTTTTGAGATATGGTGTTGTTGAGCGATACTTGGAAACACATCTTTTGTTCGCAATCTGTTTGGAATCACCCCAAGAATTCGATTGTTAGTTGTTAATCACTAAGAAAGGTGTAAAAAACAACAATAACTACATATATAAGCACACATTCAAAAATACAGTGAATTAATTAATTAATTTAATATACGAGTATTTAAATAATAAAAAGCTCGATACAAGTAGAAATTGAGATAAAAGAAAGTTAAAAACAATGAAATAAAAAAGAAAATATATACGAGTACATTTTACAGACAATTTTCTATTGCAGTTGACGGCTTATCATTCGTTGTTTTTTCTGTCACAGATGGTAAAATATTGATTTACAATTTCCATTGTAAACCTCATTATTTCGATACGATGTTCGAAATTTTAGTACGTGAAATGGTTGAGGATATACAGTAACATATAATATTGTAAAAATCTGCAATACAACTTCTAGGATTTTATCTAGGGGAAAGTGTTGTACCTATGAATAAGTAGAATACTTTTGGTCAGACTGAGGCCATAATATCGACCCGCAACATAACTGACAATGCAGATGTTATGACTAAAAGGAGGAGGAAGCAAAGGCCAACTCCTAACTTGGTGAAGCGCCCTTCCCTATCAGCATCT
Source organism: Volucella inflata (assembly GCA_928272305.1). NCBI lineage: Eukaryota > Metazoa > Arthropoda > Insecta > Diptera > Syrphidae > Volucella > Volucella inflata. The sequence continues at coordinate 109,789,452 of OV743716.1, read as the reverse complement.
ACTGAAAAGCTGCCTGGTAGAGCAAGGGAAGAGGCGCCAACAACATCGGCGAAGGCAGCCGTACAACAACAAAAAAGACACGAGAAATATAATGATGAATTCCCATATGTGTCAGACGGTGGAGAAGGCCACTACATGGGTGGCAATAATACATTCGGTACGCTGGCAGCCTCAGAGTCAGAAGACGAAGAGGATGAAATGAATGAAATAAACAGCAGCATTAAAGAGCTGCAGCGAAGAGTTCTTGCCATTAAAGCGAAACAAATGGCAAGGAGGGAGAAAGAAAGTAGAAGCGATCAACTGCAGCAAGGAAAAGAGACCTACGAGCCAAAATGCCGGCAACAACAACAAAGCTCAAATCAAAAGCAGCAGCCTAAGACAGAGCTTAAACAAAAAAAACATAAGCAACCAAATAAGGAGCAGCAGAAACAGCAACAAACACAATACCAACTGCAGCAGCAGAAACAACAGCAGCAAAAACAACAACAACAGCAGCAGCAACAACAACAACAACAACAGCAGAAGCAGAAACAAAGGGTTCCACCGATAAACACATACAAATTGGAACTCAAGGATACAATAGAATTATGTAAGTCGGCCATAGGCTGTAATTTTTTCATTAAAAGATTAAGTGTAGATAGGCACGCGATCCACTGTAACACAGTGGAACGCTATAATAAAATAAAAAGCTTGTTAAGGGATTCGACGACGGAGTTCTTCTCCTTCACCCCGAAGGGGGAAAAGCTGCAAACTATGCTGCTGAGGGGGTTAGAACCGTCTACTAGTCCGGAGGAGCTCCTCGCACTGCTCAAAGAGAAAGAGTGCGAAGAGCTCAAATTCGTAGGGGTCAAGCCCTTCACCACAGCCAGAGCCAAAAGGGAGAAACGAAAGCTACCGTTCTTCCTGGTTCAGCTCAGTCCCGAAAGCCGTCTGGATAGTCTAAGGAGTATCAATGTCCTAGACTACCAGGTGGTTCACTGGGAAAAAGTAAAAAGGCACGAAAACATTTTGCAATGTATTCGCTGCCAAAGGTTCGGGCATGCCGCGTCGAACTGCGAAATGCAGCCTCGATGCGTTAAGTGCGGTAAGAACCACAAGTCTGAAGAATGCGCTCTAGGTAGGGATGGAGCGTCAGAAAAAAGCCAACTCTCTTGTGTTTTATGTAAGAACACGGGACACACCGCAAACTATCGGGGTTGTCCTAAGTTCCAATACATAAAAAGAGTAAATCTGGCTCGACAGCAAAAGGTGGAAGTAAAGCGTCCACCTGTTCTACCACAAACACCAGCCGTTACTCCCCAGGTTACCTACGCCCAAATGGCGGCAGGTAGGGGAAATACGGCACAGCAAGCGAAGGTTGCTTCTCAGGCCCCAGCGCCTAGAGCACCGGAACCGGCAAATGACATGCTAGCTATCTTGCTCTCTATCCAGGGGCAGATGGCTCAGCTGCAACGCCAAATTACCGAGCAAGCTACGCGGGTAGATCAAATATACGCGCTGCTGCCGAGCCTAACGCACCTTCAGTCGTAATGGGTACGTACATGGCGGAGCAAACCCTGAAGGTCCTTGCAGTGAATGTTAATTCACTGATTAGGATTGAGCGAAGAGCCACACTGTTCAAGTTGCTTAAAGACCAAGCCCCTGATGTGCTTTTGGTTAGCGAAACTAAGCTAACTAAAAGACACAAAATGAGGCACAGAAGGTATAAAATTATGCGTAGAAATCGACCCAACTCCATACAAGGAGGAGGCGTTGCTATCTTCGTAAGAAAAGGTATACGTTTTAAAAGAATATACAGTCGTGTAGTGCGTAGGTTTCAGGTGCTAGAAGCATGCATCATGTATATCCCTCTCCGCAGTGGAAAGCGGTTATACATGGTGTCTGTTTATGCGCCTAAGGCTACTCAATCCACCCAATTCATCTCAGAGCTCGAGACACTTTTTCGATTCCTGAGACTGGAATTGGAGGAAAACTATTTCATTATCGGCGGAGATTTCAACGCCAAACACAGCGATTGGGGAAATAATACACCAAACACTAGAGGGAACCTGCTATTCAATTGGTGGGGTCAGCACAGTGTGATGTACCGGCTCGGCCTAAAGGCGACGGATAGTCCGTCGTTTCCTAGACACGGCTCCTATTTGGATCTCCTGCTGTTTGACACACGAATACAACTGGCAGGTACGAATCAACAAACTGTAAACTGTCTTCGCACTTTTGTGTATGACAGTGACCATTGCGGTCTTAGTACCGAAATAACCGTTCCGAACGAAAATGCGGAATTGGATGAGTATGTTCAAAGGCATTCCTACAATTATAGTAGAGTGCGTTGGACACACTTCTCCAGGACACTGACAAGAGCACTCTCCTCGAATTCGCTCTACCCACCGTCCAACAGAAATCTGTCAAACGAGGAGATTGACAGATATCTAAAACTAATGGACGAGACAATTAAACGGACTATGGACAAAACAATACCTCGGTATCAATACACTGACAACGAAGACTTATTCCGCAACGCAACTATTGACGCACTTCACCGACATAAAAGTAGACTACTCTCAAGACTGAAGACCTTGTACAGACAGTTTACTGACAGACACAACCCGGAGATTATGACATTAAAGTCGTCGATCAAAAACCTCCAAACATTAATAAAAGAAAATTACAGGGCTTCTGTAAGTTTGTATTGGAACAACAAAATTCAGGCTGTAAACACCAGCAACCCGAATATGTTCCCGCAAATAAATAAAATATTTCGGAGGAAAGATCAAAACGACCTTTCATGCCTAAAAATCGCCCGAACGACTGACAACGAACGCATACTCTCAACAGCAGGCATAGATCCAAATGAAGCTGTTGATGATGACAACTTCTTTGTGATCGAAGATCCGCAGGAGAAGGTCGAGGCTATAGGAGCGACTTTCCAGGAAGTGTACAAGACAAATGACATCATTGGTCCCAACCACGACCTGGAAAATCGAGTCCTTGTGCACAATTTCTACCTTCGAAATGAAATAGTGAACTGGCGAATTGAGAACTCGGGTTTCACCCAGTTCAGTGACGATAATATGGCAAATAATGTCATCGCCAATGAAAGGGAGCAACCCCCGTTCATTTCTAAGGAAGAGCTTCAAACGATCTTCGACACAATAAGAAGTAAGAAATCAGTGGGAACCGATGGAATACCGAACATTGTGCTTCGACATCTCCCACTAGAAGCGGTGGACATTTATACCACCCTGTTTAACAATGCAATGAATAATGCACATTATCCAGCGCATTGGAAAACTGCGGTGGTACATCCTATCCCCAAAAGGGATAAAGACACCTCCAATCCGGCGAATCTCCGGTCGATCAGTCTCCTTCCAAACATCAGTAAGGTTTTCGAAAAAGTCATCAATAGAGTCCTGACTAAGTGGGTTGAGGACAGAAATATAGTTCCGGATAATCAATTCGGTTTCAAGGCGGGGCATGATGTTATTCATGCCGCGTCTAAACTGGTTTCTGATGTCCAATGGAACAAAGCCAAGAAACAATGCACTGGTGCCTGCCTGATTGACTTGGAGAAGGCTTTCGATACCGTATGGTTAGAGGGACTCTTCTACAAGTTGGACAGACTGGGCATTAGTAAACCACTGCTGTATATTCTTTTCAATATGCTCACAGATAGACAGTTCATCGTGAAAAATGGCGATGTGACTTCTACTGGTACATTCAACATTAAAAACGGTCTGCAACAAGGTGCGGTCAATTCGCCAATCCTATTCAACATTTACACAAGTGATCTGATAGGTTCACTTCACCATGCCATAGCGTACGCAGACGACTTAATCGCGTACAGATCAGGTCCAAAGATTGAGGTTATAAACATTCTTTTGCAACGTGACTTCGATAAAATTAAACAATATTGCGACGACTGGAAGTTGAAGATCAACTTTCAGAAGTCGGAAACCATTCTGTTTAGGACGCCTTTGTCTGGGGCCTCTGCGGATACCAGAAAGAATTGGCGAAAGTTTCAGATCGTGGGACAACACGGGCAGCCACTTGTGTGTCGAAATGTAGTCAGATACCTTGGGATCTGGCTAGATCAATATCTGTATTTTAACAAACATATAGATGTTGCTCTGGCCAGAGCCAGAGGTGCTTTTGCCCTTACAAAGAGACTGTTCTATAGCAGACAACTCGATGCGAGGGTAAAGGTGATCTGCTACATGGCCCTTATTCGGCCTATGCTTACATTTGGTTGTCCCGTGTGGTTCAACGTGAGAGCAAGTCTTTTGGAAAAGATTCGGGTGTTTGAGAGGGCTTGCCTTAGGGCTTGTCTTCGCTTGTACAGAACACCAGAGTCTGAGTACATAAAATTCTATCCTAATGAGGTCTTGTACAATAGGGCGAACCTAATACGAGTGGACAATTTTGTTATTAAGTTGATTCGAAGGCACATTGCAAGAGCAATGACCTCGTCGAATAACCTGATCTCTGGGGCTTACTACCCCAATTATATGTATCACGAGAGAGTTCGCTTTGACGGCTTTATTCCTCCAGAAGCGTTCCTCTACCTCGATAAACAAGGTCTGATCCAGGATAGATTAGCGGTGCCGTTAATCTTCCACATCGCTCGAACAGCTGCGGACAGGCGACTCAACTACGACAGAGACGTCGCACACGGCAGTGCGGAGCGTCTCCGGTTTAGTAGGGCGGTAGGGAGTCGCGACATGAGGGATGTTGCTCGGCAGCACCAACAATTTTGGTGGCTTGCAGAAGAAGGGGAAGCTCCATCATCGAACTCCTCCAGTGCAGGGTAGCTCCATTAGGGAGCAGAGTTGGTCAGCCTAATCTTTTTTAGCCGTGGCCGGCTTACATAGGTGTAGGTAGGGTTAAGGTAGTTTTAAGAGTAAAAATTATAAAAAAATAAAAAAAATAAAAATAAAATAAAAAATAAAAAAAAATAAAAAAAAATTAAAAAAACTAAAAAAAAAAAAAAAAAAAAAACAGAGATGGGTAACCTTTTCTAAAAAAAAAGTGGTAATCCAAGCCACACCAAAAAAAAGAAATAATACTTTAACAATAAGTTAGCTTAAGTAGGTTAAGTAGATTAAGATTTATTTTAGGTAGTTCTTAGTTTTTTAGTCTTAAGTTTTAATAATATAATAAAACAAAAAAAAAAATGTAAATTTACTAAGTTTTTTAAATTTCAAAAATATATTTTCTTAGTCTTAACTATACTTAATGTAAAAAAAAATATATCTGTTCGGTATGTCGAAAGACAAAATTTAATTGCTATGTTTAACTTAGAGTGCCCGCATGGGGCCAGTAGGTTAGAATAAGATAGTTTTCTAAGTTATATAAGCTAATTTTTAAGCGTTTTTTGTCTAGCATGTAAGAATCAATGAATTAATTACATAAAAATGCATTTAAAATGAAATGAAATGAAATGAATTTGGTCAGACTGTAGTGCATATAGTTAATTATCGCTTTTAAGCGGTATAACAGTGTAAACTAGTACCTACTATAGCATGGCGATAATACATTTTTAGGTTATACTGTCAAATTTGTACATGTGGACATCAAAGTGTATGTTCCAATGGACTTGATTAGCAACTTACGACAAGAATTTCGTTCTTGTTTTCAGTGCCTCGTAGTAAGGATGGAAAAACGCGGCGAAAGTTGGGTTCAGAAACACTCTCACAGGCAATTAAAGAGGCTGGAAGCGGACGTTGTTTGCGAAAAGTTGGAGAAAAATATCAAATACCAAAATCTACGATGTTTAAATAACTTCACATAAACAAGGACAATGATCTGAATGAGAATGTAGATACTTTGAGAAATGTCGTGAAGAAAGTATTTGATGAGGAAGAAGAGAAACAGCTTGAGGATTATCTGGAAAAAGCAGCTTACCTACCTATGGGCTTAAACGCTAAGCAAGTAAGAGAACTGGCGTTCCAATTTTCAGTGGTGAAGCAAAAGCCAAAAATTCCAAATAGCTGGTACGAGCACGAAATGGCTGGGGAAGGATGGCTTAGATACTATCGCCAACATCATTCGCATTTATCTCTATGGAAGCTCGAAGCAACCAGTCTGGCGAGGGCAAGTAGCTTTAACAGAGCTAATATTTCCAAATTTTTTGATAACCTCAAAAAAGTAATAGAACACTTCACACCTGAAAATATTTATTATCTTGATGAACCCGGAGAAAAGTGCTGGCTCAAAAAAAATAAAACTACTAGGTAAATTGTGGGCGGCCGTGGCTAAATAGGTGGTGTATTAACTTCCCAATCGGAGGGTTCGGTGTTCAATCCCAACAGCGACCGAAAGACAACTCTCTTCCTCGACATCTAAGGATGATTAGCTGTGCGGCGCTTTTCGGTAGGAGGCTCAAGGAGTACGTGGAGACATTAATATGATGATAATTATTATTTTTTTATTTTTTTTTTAAATTAATCTATCCCATTTGTTTTCTTTTTAATTATTTCCTTTATCCTTCCTTCGATGCCTATTTCTTATTTTTTTTTATCTTATTGGATTCAAATAGTAATATCTACAATATTGATAGCTTCTTTCTTCTATTGTTGTAAGCTTGTTATACATTATTTTAACATATCAATTAAGCTTATACTGTCTAAGAAGATATTTTATGCTATTGTATAAGTCTATACGTATAAAATAAGTAATGAAATAATAAAATAAATAAATTGAGGTAATTTATTCCATATTTTATTTACTTTTCATGGCATGCTCATTTCATATCATGTTACAACATTCCTCTAAGCTCTTAGTCTTTTCTCTCTGTGTGTAATGAACTCATTACAAACTTATTTTGGTAGATTTTACCTTAATGTGGATTGCAAGCAGGTGTTTCCTCTGAAGCCAAACGTTTGAGATATATATTCGGAGAGCTCCTTTAAATCTACATCGAAACTTGTTACATCCACATGTGCTTTTTAAAATCTGAGTGTTTAGGAGTCTTCAGTTCACATGACATACTGCAAAATGTTTGTGATGACAATCCTCAGCGACTCTGAGTATCCTTTTCCAATTTGGGCTTGAGTCTGACTGTTATGGACTTAGTTTTAAAAAAAAACTGCATAATAAATGTTAGCACTCCTAGTGTTTCAAGTTCTTCTGGCACAAAGCAAACTGTTTGTGGGAAAAAGGCATTCGTTGCAACACATCTATCATAACAAATTGTCATTCGAAACACCAACAACGGAAACGGAACATAACCAAAACTAACGTCAATTCTCTTATCTCGTTTCCAGCATTCATGTATGAACTTCTTCGATGCTTGTCAATGCTCTCGCAAAAAGATTTTTAAAGCAAGCAGCTAATTTTGTAACATCGCTAACACCACTTTGGTTATGACCTTGCTGTGCATATTTCGTTTAATTTTTTTTATTAAATAGGTTGTGCAAATCAGAATCTCCTCGCAACACAAACATAACTTTTTAGATTTTTTTTTGTTACTTCACAATAAAAATATGATGTAGAACGATAGCGTACGACATCGATTTATACTTACGAACAAGGCACATATTTTTACTATATAATAATTTATTTATCTATTATTTTAATTTATCTATTTATCAAGGTCAAATGGTATACATGGACAATTGGAGGATGATAATGTTTTTAGGAACACCTGTTATGCCTGATTTAACATCATTGATTACAACCGGTTTATATATAAATGACTTGTCAATGCACGATTTTAGTAGGTATGTATATTATCCGTAAATCTTAACTAATGTATTAAACACAATTCTCTTTCGAACTTGATAACTTAAGCTTGAAGAGAAATCGGGTGCATTGAAAAATTGATCTTATATTAGCATTAGTACGTATTCTTTATTTGCTGGCAACAACCACTTGCACATTTTTAAGTCTAAAATAGTAAACTTCAGAATGAACTGTCAATCACAGTACCTACAGAACAACAGCGATACTATCAAAGATATAATATCAGCTGTAAAACAAATAACAATTATTTGAATTTTATTTACTTTGAAAAAAATTGTCTGCTTACATCTAATGAAAACAATTGTTTATTTCTGTAATATAATTTTTATTTGCAATACCTATATATCGGCATGGATTAAACATGGATTTCCAAAAAATGATCTCAGTCAACTCAGATCGTGAATAAACAGTTCTTAAGCATGTTAGAATTCCAAAAACTGATCTCAGTTAATTCAGATCGTAAACAAACAGTTCTTATTCATGTGTAATTTTAGCTGTGTTTCTACAATTTGCATTACCAATTCTTCACGATGTGATCAAATTAAGAAACATGTTTCTTACGGAAAAAAAGGAATTGCATAAAATTTAGCACTGGTCAGATTTTTTGTGTCATTCGTTTTGCGAGGTGCATCTATAAATGCATTGCTGAAAATTTGGAGTATGTTATTAATAAAAGTTATGGAAAACAAGCAACACGATTTCCAGCAGATTGAAACCCACCATAACAGCAAGCTCATCTACCTATGTGACGGAAAAGAAGGATGTGGAAAAAGAACTAGCAGGACTACGAAAACGTAGCTTATATATATTTATTGTACATCAAAGCACTAAATAAAAAAAAATAAAAACACTTGAGATGAGGTCATATGATTTAAGAAATAAGTTAAGAAAGTATCCACGAACTTCCCAATTGTATTTCCAAAAAGTATTCGCTCAATCAATTCCCACTGTAATTTATCTTTAAGTAATAGAACTTCCAATAGAAAAAAATATGCAAAACAGACGCGTGGCTCAATATTTGTTATTCAGAAAGTTAGAACAGAACAGTTCATTTTAAATTTTTTGTAAAGATTTGTGGTTTTCTGTTAAAATGAGTCGAGAAGGATATGATACACCAGTGGAGGAACGGAAAATTATTTTAGATCTGCATAACTCTTGTTCATCGATTAGGTCTATTGCTAAAAGCGTTGATCGGCCATATTCCACTGTTACAAGCATAATCAATAGGTATTCTGGTAATTATAATATAATATATTCAATGCTCCGCGATCGGGCCGACCATGCATTTTAACCGAAAAAGAAAAGCGTGCGGTAATTACATAAATAAAGCAAGACTCCAAAAAACGTGCAACGCAAATTCACAAGGCAATACAAAACGAATTTGGTGTCCAGTTAAGGGTTAATATTGTAAGACATATCCTATCTGATGCTGGTTATCATGGAAGAGTGACTGGGAAAACGCCATTCATCAGTAGTATTACGTATTGAGTCAAACAAACAACCGACCAAGTTCCAATTTATTTATTAACTGCCTTCAAAAGAAATCTACATTACTGGGTATATACTCGGGAATTATACTTGACATTTATACTTAGTTAATACATGACATTACTTCCTCCTTAAACAAAAAAAATAAAATAATATTCATCCATATAAATACAATATTACTTTAAACAAATTAAAAAATATATATTGTTATTAAAACATGACTACATGTATCAGTATTTACGATCTTAAAATTTTTTTTGATGAATGTGGTCAATCTCTGTAGCACTCAACTACGTCTTCGGATTTCTCTTTTCCATTTATATCAGCTACTTCATCCTTTACACATACATAACATACATAACATATAACATCATTTCCTGTATTGCATCCTTCTTGGAAGTACTTCAGGTTGTTGTGAGATATACGTTTTTAAATTTAATTTTTTCAGTTGATTTCTATGTACAATTTTTCTACCCCTGTCATATTCAATTGCATATAATAGATTATTAACAGGTTTAATTATTATGGCTGCAATCCACTTAGCATAACAATTTTCCAAATTCAAATATAAAACCTTCTCCTTAACTTGTAAATCAAAACTCAACTTCTTATTATTTTTAATTTCCTTATAAGTATTTAACTTTCTATTTTTATATTAATTTTTGTAAGTAATTGCTTTCTTTTCTTTTTCAAAGGACTATACATATATTTAATTCCATTACAATATAAAAACGTTTTAAATTCAAAACTAGAAAATTGAGGCCCGCTATCGCTAACAAGTGTCTTGCAAAACCCAAAAGTAGCAAACAAAATTTTTAATTTTTCAATTACCACCAACGTTGTAGTCCTCGATAAAATATCTATTGAAATCTGTTGAGGTTCGAAAAAGAAAACACAACCGACTGGTTTAAGGTCTTTAATTGGACTGAGTAAAAAAAGGTACATAATGTGAGTGCGATAGAATATATAAGAGTATAAGTAAAAACTAACACATACGTGTGTGACAAAAGGTAAGGCAAATATTCATGAATTCATTTTAACACTCCCACTTTCATTAATATTAGATTGTTACCTTAAATTCAATATTTATTATTATAAATACAGGTTTAATATTGTATTATATTCTATTAAATAATTTCCAAAAACTGAGAAAATAAAACAAATAATTCCTTAAAAAAAAAAAAAACAAAATTCAATAAATAGTTCATTTACAAAAACTTATGTAATCGGCAATGCATCAATCATATCCCTCAAAGTTTGGAATCGTTCTTTAGGGAGAGCTTTGGTAAAAATGTTAGCTTTTTGCAACTGGGATGGAACATGTTGAATACCAAAAAAGTTTTCTGCATATTTGCCTCTTATGAAGTGGTATCTGACGTCAATATGTTTTGTTCTGTTGTGAAACTCCGGATGCTTTACCAACCTGATAGCGCTTTCATTGTCCAGATAGAGCGTTGACTTCTGATAACGAACATTGAGTTCTTCTAGAATAAGCTTTAGCCAAGAGATCTCTCTTGCCTCTTCGGCCGCTGCGATATACTCTGACTACGTCGCCGAGAGTGCCACACACCGCTGTTGGCGAAAACTCCAGGAGATAGGACCATCACCAAAAAAACATATAAAACCACTGGTAGATTATCTGGTTTTCCGATCGCCAGCATAATCAGCGTCACTGTGAGAGTCAAAGCTAAATTTAGATATCGAGTTAAAACAATACCATAGTCTTGTGTTCCTTTTACATATCTCAAGATATGTTTTAACGCCTTAACATGAACTTCCGCAGGATTTTCCATGTACCGGCTCACTTCACCCAACGCAAAAGATATGTCGGATCTGGTGCCAATAGCCAGATACATGAGGCTACCAATTGCCTCTCTATATGGAAAGTTTTCATCATCAGAGCCTTCGTCGTCAACATTTTGGAGGCTCCAGGTATCCGCGGGTGTTGAAACAGAATTTGCGTTTGCCATACCAAATTTGGAAATTATTCTTCCAGCAAAGCTCGCCTGATTGATAGTTATGGTACCATCTATTCTCTGGCTAATCTCCAATCCGAGAAAATATCTGGCCTCAAAAATGTTGACTGCAAATTCCTTCATTAGGAAATTGATAACCTTTGAGACTCTGTCTTCATCAATTGCCGCGATAACGCCGTCGTCAATGTAAATAGCCAAAACAATGCCTTCTCCAACAAAAACACTTAGATCAGCTCTTGAGATAGTTTCACATAGTAGTTTCTCACAGTCGACGCCCTTTATCTGAAAAAAAAACCCTAATCACCAGTCTCGCCTTGTAATGAGCAGGATCATTTAAACTGGCACTTTTAATTTTAAACACCCATTTGTTATCAATGATCTTTCGATCATTAGGCGGCTCTACTAGTTCCCAAGTCTTGTTGTCTTTAAGAGCACCCATTTCCGCTTTCTCCCACTTGGCCGAATTTTCGGACTGCACTGCTTCTTCAAAAGTTCTGGGTTCCACACATGCAGGCTGTGTTGTAGCTATAAAGCCTTTGCTGTATTTCTCAGACGATACTTAAGCGGAACTTCGCAGATATTATTGCCTTCTTGTTCATCCACTGAATCACAGCCTGCATTTTCACCTACACTAAAACCTGCATTGTCACTTGCGTCGCCATTTGCGTCGCCACCTGCATCGTTACTTGCACTGTCAAATAATTCGGGATGTCCGTCAGCTCCAAAACCAATGGAACCTGGAAATGGTTTAAGAATTAGGTCAAGACTAGCCTTTACTTTGTTGGTTCCAGGAATCCATATTCTGTAGCCGTAAGTCCCTTCCACGTATTCCAGAAAAATACCTCTCTCAGACTTCATATCCCACTTCCGCCTTTTTTGTTCAGGAATATGAACATAACATACCTCTCCGAAAACTTTCCAATTGACGTAATTCGACAAACGCTTGCTAGTCCACAGCTCAAAAGGTGACTTTCCGTTCTTATCTAAAGATGTCCGATTTATAATAAAAGCTGAAGTGTTGACTGCTTCACCATAAAGTTTGCGTGGCAACCTCTTGGCGTGCATCTTTGTCCTCCCCGCCTCTACCAGAGTTCTCATTTCTCGTTCATCATTCCTATTTTGCTCCGGGCAATATGGCACTGATGTCTGATGAGCAATTTTGTACCTCGTCATACTTAAACCACAGAAAAAATGGAGAATTTGACAGCGATGGCTGTTGCATAGGCCCAATCAAATCAGCATGGATCAACTCACCCGGTAGATTTGCTTTATTTGTGGGAAACTTTAACTTTGAGTGTTTTCCGAAAATACATGCTTCACAAAAACAATTATCTGATTGAACAACAGCTATATTTTCTTTGATCAAAAAATTTGAAACTGATCTCAAGTTTTGGTGGGCTAGTAGCTCGTGCCACATTTTTAAACTGTCATTTTTGGTTGCTGCTATAGTAGCACATGGACAAACTATTTTAAAAGTCATTCGAAAGAAGGATCCCTCGGGCACTTCCACTGCCACAATATTGTTGCCTTCCAACAATTGAGATTTTTCACGATTAGACACTAATCGAAGTTCCTTATCATAAGCCGAATTGGACGAGAGTAAATTTACTTTTATGTTCGGCACAAATAACACATGCCTTTATTAACTCACCATTACCATTACCCCAACATTTCGGGGTTGACTGAATTCTCTGTATGATGAAAACATTTTTTTGTTAAAAGTCATGTGATCCTTCCTCTTCTATAACGAGGCGACTGGTAACATTTAGTATCGTACGATCAGAAATTCCCGTTGAATCCCATGCCGTATGGAAATTCATGCATTTTTCTGGTAGCGTCATCAGAATTTTGTTTTGGAACACATGAAATTTGGGCAACCGTTTCTTTTACTGCCGCCTTTTACACAAAGATTAATGTCTTTATCAATCTGCAGCCACCACACAGCCGAACGAGCAATAAGTTTCATGCGTACCATACCAACATGTTGATCATTCATTATCGCTAGCACCTTATATCGGTATTTTGTGGGTATCACAACTCTATCTCCCTACATAAAACAAACTCGATAAAATGGCAACACCTCCTTCAGGTTTGAATTGTTCCTACATAATTTTTCAACACCTATCAATCAACCCCTTTGTACGTGCTCCCTCACCTCCACTAACAATTTTTCTTAATCAGTAGCCTCACCTATTTCTTTTATTGTTAAAAGATACACATCGCTTAAATCGAAAAGAATCATTTCACAATCCTCTATGTTAGTGGGAAGGTTTTGAGGAAGTGGTGATAGACCATCAGCATTCTGCAACTTTGCCCCGGGTCTATATTTAATTTTGCAGTCATGTCCTTAAAGAAACAAAATCCATCGATGAAAGGGAATAGACACAATGCTATTTAAAGCTTTTTGATCCCCCAATAAGCTTTCCAATGGCTCATGGTCCGTGTACTCGTATACCACAAACTTATAGCCATAAACACATTTATGAAATCTTTAAATAGTGAAAATAACGGCAAGATCCTCTCTGTGTAACTGGGAGTATTTTTGTTCATCTGAGCTTACCGTAGAGGAAATCATATAGCACGGTTTCTCGATTCCGTTATCTACAATGCTTAAAATCGCACCCACACCATATGGTGAGGCATCACATGCAATGACGATCGGTAAACTTGGATTAAAATGACAAATTGTTGTTAACTAACAGTAGTGTACTCGTTTTAAATGCCTTTTGACATTCCCTGGTCCATGTAAAAGAAACATCTTTACGCAAAAGTTTATACAGTGGAGCTAAAACGGTGGAGCTATTTGACATAAATTTAGCATAGTTACTAATCAAATCCAAGTAACTTTGTAACTGTACAACATTTGCGGGGCACGAAGCTGAAACAATACATTCCATTTTAGATTTTGATGGACTTATTCCTAGGGGAGTAATAGTATGACCCAAATGCTCTAACTTTTCTTTGAAAAATATGCATTTTTCCCAATTAATCTTTACCCTGTACTCTTCTAATCGCCTTAAGACTGAAAACAAATTCGCCTTACAATCGGCTAGGGAGGAAGGACACACCAAACGGTATTCTTAAAATTGTGAAAAGTCCCTTGTGCGTATTTATAGCTAAGAACTCTCGCGAGGTTTCGGTAATGGATAGCTGCAGTTAAGCGCCTTTTAAGTCTAAGGAAAAAAATATAGAGTATCCTCCTAGTCTCACAAGAATTCCATCTATCAATGGTAAAAGATATACATCTGAATTAATAGTGACTTTAAAATTCCCACATAACCGTATCGTCTTATCCTTTTTTTAAAATACATACTATGGAAGCTGCCCACTTACTAACTGTTATTCTATCTCAGCTCTTAAACTTATGGATATGGCATATGGCTTGAAAAACTTTGGCTTTGCATTTGACTTCAAAACTATTTCCGCTTCAAAATCTTTCATTGGCTCGTTGGAACTTATAAAGAGTTTGGGAAACATATCTTTAATTTCACCAAAAATTTCATAATCTACACTATTTTGCAAGACATTTACCTTGATCTCACGTCTATCTAGTTTTTTCCAAAAACAGGCTTTCACTAAAGGTAGATTGTAAGTATTTTGTACTGTGACAGTTATAACCCCATGTATGCTGACCTTTTTATTAGTTTTTAATACAATATTAGACAAATAACAAAGATAATCGTTTTTAGAAATTGCAGACACCACCGCTCCTGCATCCACCTCCATAGTGATAGTTTGATCTTCGATGTCGAGCTCAATATTTCTTAGTTCACACCTGCTATCAATCTATTTTCGAGAACGGAGCCCGTAGTCAATCTCGTTCATAGCCGTAGGTGCACCGCTTCTAGGCTTGTAATAGTTACGTCGGGGGGTCTCTGCTGTCTTTTTTGTTAAGGACGACATGCTTTCGCCAAATTCCCCCTAGCACTACACACAAAGCAAAACCAGTTTTTAGTGGGACAGTTGTTTGTTGGATGCTTAGCGGTGCACTTGAAACATTGTATAACACTCCACTTATTTCGATAATTGTCAATTTTGTTAACGTCAAAAGGTGGGTGTATGTTGCGTTGTATCAACTAACTCGAATGACTGGGCTATGTCACAGGCTGTGTCCCAGGTCAAATTTGTGGTTGAGAGTATTTTCGTTTGCAGTTTCTCATTTCTAATGCCACTAACTAGACGATCTCGTAAAGCATCTTGTAGGAACGTGTTGATATTACATGTGGTAGTCAGAATTTTTAAATGCATTATATAATCAGCGTTACCTTGTCCTTATTTTTGAACGTTACTGTAGAATTTAAATAGATCAGCAATTACATTCCTTGTTGGAATAAAATGGGGTTTGATTTTCTCTATGAGTTCCTTATAGATTTTACTGGTCGGTTTCTCAGGCATCAATATCCGCTTCTACGATTCCGGGCCAATGAGGGTGAGGAATAGAGGTACTTTTCAGGTTTCTTCGACGTCATTTACCTTAAACAGTTCACCAATTATTTCGAGGTAGTCAACGGAATCATCACCGGTTTTGAATTGTTGTATGAATCCTTTTAGAGCCATGAGCATATGCTATTGTATGCAAAAATTTGTTATACCACAACTCTAGGTTATTACTTTTAAAAAAAATGTTGGTTTTTTACCTATTTCAACTTTTCACAAGATATTACACAATTTTTTTTTGTGAAGATTACGCGTGAACGTTTTTTTTCATACATCAATATGTATATATATATACATATCGTCGTCGCCTATATTACGTATACAGTCAAACAAACAACCGACCAAGTTCCAATTCATTTACTGACTGACTTCAAGAGTAGTTTACATTGGTTGCTTAACTCTAATACTTAGTCTAATATTCAGCATAAACCGTAGCCTTCGCATCATGCGATATACCATATGTATCATTTCTACGTATATACTCCGGTATTATACTTGACATTTATACTTAGTTAATACATGACAAGCAGCATCAACAAACAGTAGAGGCTTTCAATTGCAAAGAAATATAAGAATGAGTTAAAAGAGTTTTGCCACAAGTTTATATATACCGATGGCAGTAAATATAATATTTGTGGATCACATTGCAGGTGCTTGGTAGGAGAAAAAAATTCCAAACTTAATGAAAAAAAACTTTAACCAACATTCAAGCATGGGGGTGGATTCGTCTTAGTATGGGGTTGTATGGGTGCCAAAGGCGTTGGTAGTTTGCACTTTATTGATGGTATGATAGACCACAAACAAAACATCAACATCTTGAAAACTTACATATAACGCAAAATCGTGTTAATTCATTCCAAAAAGATTGTCACACATTATTAGAAATAAGGGTGTGCCAATGTACCTGCTGCCAAAACAACTGAGTTCTTAAAACGTGAGAGAATAATTGTTGGACATATAGTTGGGAAACCCATGCAATTTTTATAATTTATTTTGTTAAATCATGTGACATCCCAAGTGTTTTTTTGTTTTTTTTTGCTAAGTGCTTTTATGTACAATAAATATATATAAGCTACATTTTCGTAGTCCTACTACATTTTGTTCAACATCCTTTTTTTTCCAGTCACATAGGGGGATTACCGAATAGTTTTTAGAGACACTATATATGGTTTGGTAGTAGGTGGCACCCAAACCAAGTACTGCTGTGATAAGTTAAGCGCAAACAATACCGATACCGTTTAGTATGAGAGGAACTACCAGCACAACAATAGCTGGACCAGTGCTGTCAGCAAGCTAAGTGATAGCAAGAAGTCAGTTCTTGTTGGAAGTTCTGAGCACTATCAGGCAGTAGTTAAAATACGAAATAAACTCTGCAGATCTGGTGTTATCTTCATTCAACAGGGTCCTTAATTTCAGAACTGTTATAGCGCGTTGAAACTTGACGTATGCAGATAAAAGATCTGTATACCTCTTTGAACAGGTAGTGTCCACTATGAGCCAAGACAAGTTATCGGTTGATGCACTGATGATTTTTATTTCTGGCTTAAAGAAGCTCGTATGCGATGTACTGTCTTCCTCCCTATCATCAAATATGCCTGGTGGTCTGCCCGTGCACAGAAACTCCAAGCAAACCAAGCGCGGAATATCTTTAAGAAATCATTAACCAATAGGAATGTATACTCGATAAACTTTTTTACGTCGGCAGAATCTTAATTATAATCCATTTAATTCACCTCATTTAGACTAATTTACGCTAATCAACTACGTCAAAGACCAACTGCAGTGGATACAGGTCCAACCAGTTCACACTGTTCCAAATTTCCAAAGACTTGCACAGGACTCCAGTCACGCCATGGGCCCGTACTCCAATGGATTTTCAAGGCTCAGAGCAGGGAAGTTATTGATATGAAATTTCGGATCTGGATACGGGTACGAATGTAGGAATAATATTATATCGGTTTCAGATACGGTTACGGATATGAAATTATTTTGGATTATCCGTTAGTTTCGGATAGTTTCGGAGACGGATATTAGATTTGTAAGGAATCGTAAAAAATTTAATCTGAGTAGGTACTCGTAAACTTGTAATCCCACGATGACTAGTTATGACTTAAGTACATGCAACACCCGCTGCGCACATTAGAATGCAAGGCACTTGTTCATCTTCTCCTTCGAATTTTCCATTCAAAGTAGTAGCTTCGATTATATTGGTCATCATTTTTTTCACTGTTTCGAAGCAAAATGATAAGCACGCCAATTTTCAATGTTAAAACGTGCGGAGGCATGGCAGGTAATTCAAGTGAATTCAAGAACTCAGTTGGTTGGGTGAAAACTTCGTCTTGATTCATCACATTATCGATGGATTTATATGTCTTCGCTTCGCCTGGTATTTCGCATTGAATAGTGAAATTAATGGAGTTAGCATCGTTGTTTTCGGCCGCTCATATAGCACGCTCACTGACCCATTGATGGTTTTTGTGATTTCTTGCGATCTCTGGGAAAACTTTGTGTATTAGCTCGTCTGTAGTTGCTGTGAATATACAGAAATCTGGTGGCAATGTGATACATTGTGTGGCTTCATCGTCATTTAACCATTTCCAATATATTTTGCAATTTAATACGCATATTGGTTTGTAAGCTTAGTTTCTTGCTTAGCTTAGCACATGTCGCCATAAAACGGATGATTTTAAACATGCATTAAGCTGTTGTTGTGTTGTTGAATGTGGAATGACTGGTAAAGTTTGTCGAAATTCACCAGAAAATAAAATGAGCGCACTACCGTAATGTCGTTCGTTTCCCCTTAAGTCTTTTAGTGTGCGATGCAGCGCTTCCAATGATTTTTTGTGCGCCATTATTCATACCAAATGATGATTTGGCATTGTTGGAGTACTTTACCCATTCCAGAATTTTTGGTGATATTACATGTTGGTGCCTCAATGGTTTGCATGTTTAACGGTAATTTTAGTGCAGAATGCGCTGTTCGATCACTATCAAAAATGTTGCCGCAGTATTCGATGCATCAGCGAGTGAAATGCCACAATGTCCATAATTTTCAAGAAGATTTAACTCTTGGCAAGCCTCACGATAAGTTGCGCACACTCGACTGTTAACTGCTCTCAATTCTTGGAAGGATGTGGGCCCATGTACATTCATTAGCAGTAATCGCAAGTAAAAACATTCTGCATTGTTTGGGTGAACAGTGTACAGACGGTCTAGCGCATCGGTCGAATACAAATTGGAATGTCCTTCAACTGCTTGACCTTGCTTGCGACGTTGAAACTTTTTCGCTGACGCGTTCCATGTAAAATATGTCGGTACTTTGGAGTAAAGTAACGTTCTTGCAAACGTGTCTTCCGTGCATAATGCAAAAAATGCAGTGTAGGGTGTTGGCGGCGGTGACAATGCCCTTGCCTGTACACTTTCTATTGTGAAATAGACGCGCTGTCCATTTTCAAGGTGCACTGCCAAATGAACAACTGTTCGATGTCGTTCATGGATTGGAAATAATAAGATGCGCCATACTATTGATATTGATTGATTTCATGGATAGGAGCAGTGGCGTTTAAAACTCCAAATACAGCCATGTCGCTTCCTTTGTTGACATATTTGCAAATGCACTTGATCGATTTGACAGAATTGCAATACTCGACATTGATATGTGCCTTAAATGTTTTGGACAGTAACGGCGAATACGGCACAACCCAGCGATTATCGACTTCCACATCGTTGTTTCGCACTTTCAAAATTATGGATTTGCCGCCATCTTCAGTTGATCGTCGACGGTAGAGTGGATATCCGTCGTTTCCAGTAACAGTGTCCGCGACTAAGTATATTGGGTTCCGTTTTGTACATTTTCCATTAGACATACAGGACGAATCATTATTCAGTAAGCCACATGGACCGTGAATCATATTTTTGGTAATGACTTCAAATAATCCTGGATCTACTTTGCCATTTGGTATTTCTGCTGAGATCACTTGGTCAATTTGATTTGGCGTGAATTTTTCGAATAACCATATCAAAATGTGTGCATGTGGCAATCCACGTTTTTACCATTTGATTGAGTACTTCCAACAGCGTCAAAACTTGATGCTTGACCATGAAATCCATCAAAGCTTTCAATTTCTGGTGGAAGACGCGAGCTGTGATGTCATGCCAATCTGAAGGTGATTGTCCGGACAACAACAGTTCTTTAATTTCATCCGATGTAGTATTGCACGTGAACGTTATGAATAAGTCAGGTCGGCCATATGAGCAAACATATGTCATCGCAACTTGCGCGTATTCGTGAATGTGCGTGTACTTTCTGTGAATGTATTTAGTATGACCATTTTGCCTAATTCATTGGGATTGAAGTTGCCATCACTAACGACTGCATCGCGTAAATGGATTTACTCGCGAGCGCAGCTCAGTTTGATAGTTTGATTCAAGCGAATGTAGAGAAGTCGTTCGGTTTCGATTTCCACATATATATCGACAAAATATTGGTGGAAAAATTGACGACATTTCAGGATGTGATACAAATAGTAGTTCATAGCGTTGACTTTCTTATTCGTTTCTGCATCGGTTAGAGGATTTCTCATATTGATTCTGAAATGATACCCATCTTCTCCTTGCCAAAATACAACTTGATATTGCATCCATTGTATGTGCGATGCGTTTCTGGGACTCGCTGGACCTTACTGTTTCTGCGATGGAGAATAATATCGCGTGACTAAAGTTCTTGGGCAACTATAAAGATTTCCTTATCTGCAGGAATTACAGCTCTGTAATCGTCAGCTGGCATTCGTTCAAGGGCAGTTCTGAACAGTTGAATCAATTCGTTGTGTTGATCGAATAAAGTTTGCAGTTCAGCTACAATTGCTCTTCTATCATCTATGTTCCCCATAAAATAAATCTGAAGAAATTTGTGATCTGCGTCTGGAAGTGGTAGTTATGATCAAGCACGATGATAAATTTGGCCCTGCACTTTAAAGGTTGGCATGAAATTCTCGCGTATAATATTTGTTGCGCCGAACGATGACATTTGGAAACACGAATTGTACTTCAGAGTGTTTCCCAAGAAATGTTTGGATTGGCTTGTGTTACCTAATACTAATGTCGATTATGGATCAGGCGGTGGATGTAACTCAGGCAATTTACCTTTCCCAGCCACGCAGCTCATTCCAGGTGTTTCACTCTTAAATTTGAGTGCTTAACAATGCACGCATAATTTGTTCATTTTCCCAAAAAAAACACTCGGATGAAGATTGTAATCATAATTTTGATCATAATGGAACGCAGCCAGCTCCACTAATGGCATCCATGAATCATTCGGTGTTCGTCTAGACCGAGCTGTGCGTGATCGTTGGGCTTCGAGTCTTTGCTCACTTTGCTTGCTCGTGTCAGACGAATGGGCTTCAACTGTGCGTGATCGTTGATCTTAAAGTCTTTGCTTACGTCGCTCGCTTGTTTCAGACGAACGGGCTTCAACAGTGCGTGATCGTTGAACTTAAAGTCTTTGCTCACGTCAAAGGAGATGAAAAGTATATCCGATACGTGTATTCATACACCGAATGGACTATCAGTCTTGTCAACAATAATGTTTTCCAATCAATTAAAAAAAATACAAAAATTCAATATTGAAAAGCAGAGAAAAGCACTTATGATTCAACCCTAGACAAAAATTCCAGTTGCTGTATAAAAAAATTGTTATTTGCACTAACTCACTAACTCGCACCCGAACTTCTGATATGAAATGAGACCTTCTACTCAATCTTCAACTTCAATTAACTGCTTGTCTAGGATTCTTTTTATCTATTCTAATTACTATCCTTATGATCGGGTTTTCCCACTTGCGGCCGGAAACTACCCATAAATACCATTTTTAGGTCATCGCGGTGCCGATATCATATTAAAAGCAATTAGCAGTGCCCGAGATATGCTTTTCGGGTCATTATCTTTGCACACTTGTTATAATTACAAGAACAAATCAAACTTCTCAAGGATACATTTTTATCATCCAAAACGCTAACATCTATGTTTGTGTGGGTCTATTTGGCATATTCCAGTGTAAGATATATATTTGAATTTGAATTGAAATCTGCTTTGGGCACTGATTGCCCGAGATACGGGACTATAGTTAATGTGAGAAAACTGTATGAAAAACTCACAAAATCTGAATCGAGTTATTCTTTTTGATATTAAGATCAAGTTTTAAATACACTGAATAGAATATGTCGAGTACTTTTGCTCTATATCTCGTCGGACAAATGCCTTCACAAAAATTATAGCTTTCAATATTTGCAACAATTTATCCCTACATTATTTCTTAATTTTTGGAAAAATAGATAAAAAAATAAACATTTTCGATTGTAACTCATTAATCATGTTTCCGGTCAATATGTCAATATGTGACTGTTTGTAAAGTTTTCCATAGAAAAATAAAAAAAATTGTACCAAAACCTTTTTCACAGAATTATGATCAAAGTTGCCAAAGACATCAGCGCTCTATCTCTTACCATTTAAGAGCCTACAAAGGACAAACAAACAAACATTGATTTTTATATAAAGAGATTTCAGCACACTCAAAGCTTTCAGACCAATAAACAAACCGTTTCCTGCTAAATAGATCCACAGAACTAGCCAAGTTAAGTTCTATATTTTTAATAAAAATGCTACATTATTTATACTTCCAACCCTCAAAACATTTGATACAGTGGGATTAGATTTTCTAAATGAAATAAATGCAGACTCTGAATAAAAATGGGTGTGAGGAGAAATTGGTATATCTTTATTGTAGAGATGTTAATATTATGCTTATACAAAGCAGAACCACTTCATCAAAAATTAATGAAGACATTACTAAATCGTTCCGCAAAAGTTTTTGCCAAACCTGGTGAATTGTAACCATGTGTGTGGAAAAAGTACTCGTATTAAAAAAATCAATTATTGGCAACACAGGCATTGCATGAAGCCCTTGTTTCTACTTTTCCGTGTGAGGCACGTAAATTCATGGCAAGAAATACATTTATGGAATGTTTTACTGCGCGGTTCACCTGGCTCTATAATGAACACAATCCTTCCGGTTTTTATTTCGATTAAACTGTAGCGGTTAAGGCAGATGCAGCTAATGCAGAGGTTGTGGGCGATTTTACCTGAACTGGTGTAGACGAAATTTGTGCCTGAAAAGAGAGAGAATACAAGAAATGAAAAGTAGAAATAGTTATATGATGTACTGCAGAATATACTCGTATCTACTTACTTGGCGTGAAACATGGCCACTCATTGCTCTAACCTCCATATGTGGAGTAACAAATTGTATGGCCAATTGAGTTAAAAACTTACGACGTTTGTTGCTTTGCTTTGCTGGCTGCAAATGGTTGCAAATAATAAACGAAGCCAACCGAGAAAAATCTAATATATTGTACAACATGGCCATCGATTGGTTCCACGTTTGCAGGAATATCCGGAGATCATTTGGTCCATGGTGTCAACCGTCTTATTGGCACTATAGTCCAAGATTTGATTCGGTTTTAGGGAAACATTTTCTTGGTCGGTCGCACAGGTATAATGTTCCGTCGACAACACAATGACGGCTTTATTTGGGCTTGGCACGTACGAACAATGGACGATTTTTTGATTTTTTAAATCAGCCGGAACGAAACGTTTGTTAGAGCGAACAGTTCCTACAATGGCGTGTCCAACTTGAAGCAAATGCTCGACCAAAGGCAATGAGGTAAAAAAATTATAGCAGTAGATAGTGTGACCTGAATTATGAAATCGTTGTATCAATGATGACACCACTCGTTCGCTTTAAATCAACTCTCGCCATTATATTGTATGTTCTTCCTGTCAAAGGATAATTTATGCGTGAACCGCAAGCCCTCCATACCTTGATGCCGTATTTGTTTTAAAATTCGAAGGCAAATACTTTGGGGATCATTTTTGTCCTGAGTTTGTAGGAAAAACATATCTTAAGGTGGACGCTGTTCCTTCATTAAATTTAAACTCTGATTTGGATTCAAACTTGAATTTAGAAGATCTGAAGTCTCCTTTAACTAAACGAAGAAGAACGTTGAGCAGTTGCAGCATTTCGTGTGCAAGGTGCGATCAGTTATTGGAAAGATGTGCAAAAGAGGAGAAAAAAAATGCAACTTTAAAAAAAATATTGTTAAGCTACAAACTTAAATTAAGAAATTTAAAAATAAAATATTTAAAAAAAAAAACAGAGCGCATACTGCAATAAAAATTTTAATAAAAACAAAATATCAACGACGTCTCAAATCGAAAGGCTTAATATTTCAAACCATTCAAAAACATTTTGTAAAATGCTTCTGAAAGAATCAAAGACTACAAAATACAACAGCCACGAAAAAAAACTTTCCCAAAATATTTATTATAGACCACAAAGCGCCTATAAATCTTTGAGAGATAGACTTGGCTTTCAACTTCCTCACATTTCCTCTCTCTGTAGATGGGCTCCTGTAAAAGGATTACAACCAGGATATGAAAATAATGCTCATTCGTATCTTAAGTCAAAGTTCGCTTTATTAAACCAGCGAGAACGTTGTGTTGTCCTGATGATGATATTAGGATTCGTAAAAACCTCACATATAATATAAAAACTGATTAAATAAATGGTTTCGAAGACCTTGGTGTAGAAAGAAGTAGATTGTTTGCTAATGAAATATGTGTTTTCATGCTAAATGGTTTGTTTGATAGTTGGAAAAGTGTTTTAAACTATTTTGTGTCAGCAAACGGTGTAAATGGAGATAACTTAAGCGAAATTATAAAAAAACAATTTGAAAATCTGTCAAGAACTTGGTCTAAAGGTATGTGCTATTGTTTGCGACCAAAAACCATTTATAATTTTTAATGATGAAAAATATTTCGTTTTTATGATTTCCCTCATTTGTTAAAATCACTTCGTAATGTTCTATTGAAATCAAATCTACAAACTCCAGATTGTAAAGTGTCTTTTGATGTTATCAGAGAAATATATAATTTGGAAGTTGACAACGTAGCTAAGACATGTTTAAAATTTAGAAGTTGTCATATAGCACCAAATGCCTTCAAAAAATGCATGTTCACCTTGCAACGCAAATATTTAGCCGGACAACTGCGGCATCGATTAAAACTGTTTTTGAACTTAATTGCTTAAAGAAAGCTCTAAAAAAGCTGTAGCAACGAAAGAGTTTGTACTAAATGTGAACAATGTATTTGACTGCACGGATAGTGGTTCACATTATGACAAGAATGTTTTAAGGCGGGGAGTTCAGCTAGAGAATCCAGCTTATAATAAGTTGAAACAATTTTTGTTTCCAAGAAACTTTTGTTTAAAAGGAATGGAACAAACTTTAAACGGGGTCTTATGTCATGATATAAGCAATGGCCTATATTAGAACGTGGATTATTTACTAACAAAGAGAATTCATCAAGACGTATTAGAAAATTTATTTTCTATTATTCGCATCAAAGGTGGTCACAACAAAAATCCGTCTGTTTACGAATTTAATGTTTTGATGTCGAAAATTCTCTCGTCAAATCTTATTAATTTTTCTCCTTTCAGTAACTGTGCTGATGATGATGTAGAATTTTCAAACGTAGACTTATCCCCAACTCAGACTAATATTCCAATAACTTCTTCATTGCTTAAAGATCGTAAGAAAATCGAATGCGATGAAACTCTGTTCGAAAGAGTCATTTTTGATATGGAAATCGAAACTGAAATCACACTAGAAACAACAGCAATACGATATTTTACTGGATATCTTGCTTTTAAGTAACAAATGTTTAAATTGTTCCAAACTATTTTTAAAAATTTATGAAAAAATAACATGTCCTTCGGAATTGTTCATCTTTGCAAAAAATTATTCTCAAAGAAGTGACTTTGGAAGTTTGAAGGCACCAACTGATGAATTTTTTAACGTTTGTAAAGTTCACTTCAAAGTATTTAATAGAATTTTCAGAGAACGTCCACAAGAACGAAATATAAGAGAGACAATGACCTTGGAATGCATAAGGATAACAAATACTAGAGATCCGAAATGGTTTAATGAAAAAAGTCCTTGCTCATAGTATCGCAAGGACCTTCTGTACTTGGCTCTCCTCGTTCTATTACGGAACCATTGTTCGTGGAAGATAGAAAAAAATATAGCATCCAAAAATCAAAAAATTTAAATTTTATCTGGAAAAAAACGTAAAACAACTATTCAATAAACACAACATTAAAGAGAGCGCATTCTCCTTTGACCTTCCCACGGTTATGGGTACATCCCATTGAATGGAAAATGGTTACATTTTTTCCTTCGGCGTGCAATATCTATGTAAACTATAGCATCTGTGATGTAACGTAGAAAAATGTTAAAACGTTTTAGAGATTTTGTTGCTGTGTAATTGCCGTGATGATAAGGCGCGCACAATTCCTTGGAAAAACCAATGAATGCATACAATTCATTTTCATTCGTTGGCTACCAAGCCTTTGGATTTGCTGTTGAATGTACTTCGTTCCAAGTGCGCACTATATACTTTGCTTTTCAATTTGTTTCATGGTAAATGATATCAACCATCTCTGGTGTCACGAACTGTTTGCAAATGGAAATGGGATTTTGAACGAAATTACTACTGGGCCCAGCTATTGCAGCAATAGGCACATTATGCGCTTGTGGCGTGACAGTTTATCCACATAATTCCATCTTTGCATGAATAAAATTCATCAGACACTTATTTGGGCACAAAACCAGCATCCAAAACAGCGTAAAGTTCTTCTTTGGGAAGAGCATTCATCTCGTCATCACCAACATCATCATCATCGTAATCAGTTTCCGCCTCTTCCATTTTCAACCCGACCTTAATATCAGGCGCATCAGCAGTATCATTATCCGGCACATAACCCCCATCATCATCATCAGCAAATTGATCCTTTTCCTCAGTAATATCTTCCATCAACAATGTTGTGTGTTTAGCTAGCCTTTCAGATCTAGTTACCCGATTCAGAACTACGAGTATATCCACAGCATCATACAATTGATTTTGTTCCACCATTTTTCACTACACAAGAACCAAGAATCACATATTGGACCGAGTAGTGAATGTTGTCCATAAACTTTGTTTCCGATGCGTTGTCCAGACAATATATAAATAGCTTGGAACAAGAAGTTAATTCAACAGCTAACGGTGAGGCTTCTAGCCTACGGGCTCCGACAACGGTGTTCCTGGTGGATCTCCTGTCGCATTCTGGGCTCCTGGTTCATCGTGAGTCTCCTTACCGTTCCTTGGGCTTCACCGATGAACCCCTCGCCCTCCTCTGGGGATAAGCCGCCCGTGAACCTATGTGGGTTCTTTCCGAGGTCTGTGGTCGGTGGGACACTGGCTGATGGGACCATGGCTACCCTCCACCTCCGCCAGAGCTCGGTCATGCCACTCGAAAGAAAGGAGGGAACGAAGGGACATGAACAGGGCGAGAGGGTTAACCTGGCTACGGGAAAATTTACCGCAACAAACACCACCCTCACCTCCTAGGAAATGGGCTTGCATTCCTCAGAAGCACAAACCATTTCCTGAGGCTAAAGGTTAATTGGAAAGACATTCCCATTAAGGCCAATACCACCAGTCTTCCCAAAAATAAAATCAAGAGACCCACACCGGTCTTTTAGAATACTCTACTCTAATGGACTCTTCTGGCTCATCGCTAAAGGGCTTAAGAAATTAGCTGCATCAACAACACGAAGCGCCATACTAACTAGTTCGTAAACTTTCGCCGACTTCTTTGCTGCCACCGCCAATCTCCTACATATTGATGATTAATGTGATTTTATTCATTTTTTATGATTTTATGAAACAATTCAAGAAATAATACATAGCATGATTCATACACATCACGGAAAAAAAATAAAGTTGGTGACATTCCATATTTTAATTTAAAAACAAAATAGAGTCGAATGCCACTTCAATGGACGTATACAATGAACGATAGTTTTGGGTGCGGTGACCCTCAAAAAGCAATTTCATAAAAAGTTAAGTAATAAGTAAGTTCATAGAAAATGCAAATCCAAAACGTTATCAAAAGTAACTGCTGAGAGAAGCAGTATCATAATATAATAAAAGAAAAGTTATAGTTATAACAGCATATCAGAAACTAGAGATTCCGAAACCGAACCGAAAAGCCACACTTTAGCCCATTTTATTAGCGTTCCAGGTCTTCATATTTCCCTGATCCACTGAGGGAGTTTATTAAACAACCGATGAGATAAAACAGAAAAGAAATTGCGATACGCAGTGGTATAGAAAAGACGTATAAATAACATGTTAGAGTGGTTTCCCCGTAAACTATAATTTAAAATAAAACGAAAGTTACGGTTACCAGACTTAATGGAAAACGTTTTTAACACTTTAAAATAATACAAGTGGCGAACTGGAAGAATTTTAAGGTCGCAGAACAACGGAAAGCTTGGATATCTACCAGGGTTATGAGAAATTTTCCTTAAAATGTACTTCTGCAAAATCAGCAACGGTTGTATTTTATTTAGGTAGATACCTCGCCAACATATAATTCCATTTTGCAGCTTACAATGGAAAAATCTTTAACAGCTAAAGCATAAATTACACAAAAAGTAAAAATGTCTAAGTCTGCATCGAAAGTACTTTCTCAATGAGTCTGCGTGATTCAAAAAAATTATTCTTGAATCAAGGGTGAGCCCCAAGTAATTACAATTGTCGACTATCTCAATTAAACAACATTTATCATTGTAGTTTTGACTACTACAAAAAGTGGGAGGGGTAGACGAACAATTACAGTTATACAGTTTGTATTTTTCACACTCAGCTGCGTGGAAGTACAGATTTCCCTCCAATTTGTGCGCCGAAGATAAGTTAAAAAACATTATTTTAGTTTTGGAGCTTATGACTAAGTTATTTATTACAAATAAGTGTCTCAATAGATTTAATCCAACGGACTGTTCAGACCATAAGAGAAGCCCATGGCATCCGCAAATGCAGTAGGTGAATCTTTAAAATTAAGATCAAATAGCGAATTGATATAGATTAAAAACAGGATTGAACCTAAAACAGAGCCTTGAGGTACACCCAGATTCAATAACTTAATTTCACTCCTAACTTCAACTATTTTAACTCTCTGCGAACTATTTTCCAGATATGAACTGAACAAATTTAGGATAAATCCACGGGAACCCTCGTTTTCCAGTTTTCTCAACAAAAAATTGTTGTAAACCATATCGAAAGCTTTGGTTTTTCAATAAATAAACAAGTCGTACATTTTCTTCCATCGAGGTGTGACATTATTTGACACCTCAATACTATACTTTGACACTTAACAATACTGTAAAAGCGCATCCTCTGTCGACTTTCCTTTTTGAAATCCAAATTGGATGGAATGAAAGAAATTTGTTTTAGTTAAAAAAAACTCACTATCCTATTTTTCATTAGTTTTTCAAAAACTTTGCTGAAAGTAGGAACGAGTGGAATGGGTCTATAGTTGTCGATTTCAGTAGTTGAACCTTTTTTGTACAATGGAATGACATCTGCGCATTTGCGGCCATCCGGACTCAAGCAAACACACAACGATTAAAAATATATACCAAGACATCCACTATGAAACATCCAATTTGTTTAAGGGCAACGTTACAGATACCATCAGCACCACAGGAATTCGATTTTTTTAGGGTAGCAATAACTTTTAAGATGTCAAGCGGAGTTATCGGCTCAAAAACAAAACTTGTACATTGTTAATATATTTAGTATTATGCTGCTTACTGTCTTCCATTCATCTTTCAGGTTTCCCTTTGCTGAGCTGAATTGGGTACGGTAGTAGGTATCTCGACAAATCGGAATCTCCTTTTTAAGTTCCACGCCTAATTTCTTATAACTCCTACTTAAACCCAAGTTATCAGGATACTTATTAACTTTTTTCAACAAAACCTGGATATCGAAGGTTTAAGTATTTTTTCCAGCTTTTTGCAAAACAGAAATGAGAAGGAACCTAAAAGGTGCTTTCTTAGCGAATCAATAAAAGCTTTATAAGCAGAAGATGCATCACTACAAGTGTAAAATTCTCTCAATACTCATAAGCCAGCTGGTTTTTAAGCTTCCTGGTCAGAGCATTGTTAATTTGATGCTTGGGTACCACAGCACTACCACTGTGAAGAGAACGGTGTTTTAATACTGCACATTTATCGCACCGAAATGGATTGCCACTTGATTTAAAAAAATCAGCTTTTTCTTCTGAGATATTTACACACGCGAAGTGCAAAAAATGCTTCAGTCGCTGCAATTTATTTTAGATATGCAATTGCTATCAATTGCGATGGGATGGGCCGGGCAAGAAGAAGATGAAAAACTGTGATATCCACCACGGCAATTGCTATCGAAGGCAAAAGCAGCGCTTATTTGGGTGCAGATTTGTTGTCGGAGGCAGACTAAGACAAGAAGTCCTCAGCTTTCGGAATGTGAGCGAGCGCCTAGTAGCAATCCGCATCAAGGCTAAATTCGCCAACATTAATAAGCCTTATATGCGCGCATTCCCCCACAGAGGAGAAAGATGACGACACCAAGGATGCCTGTTATGACCTACGAGCAATGCCCTAGCTATGACAGTAAAATTGTCCTCGGTGATTTTAATGCAAATCTAGCAGGAGACGGTATCTATGGTGGAACAATTGGAAAATATAGCCTGCAAAATACCACCTCCGATAACGGATTCAGGCTAATCGACTTTGCGGCGGGGCGAAACATTGTCGTGGCGAGCACGCGGTTCCAACATCTCGACATACACAAGGGGACTTGGATAACTCCTGATCCGAGGAGCCAACATCGACTCGAATTACCTTGTTGTAGCCAAGGTACGGTTGCAGATATCCCAAACTACGCCAAGACAAACTAATGCTGTGAGAAATTCGACGTCAGACGGCTACAATCGCTGGAGATCGTAAGTCCTTTTCCGATCGAGTGTCTCTTAATCTCTTAAGAGGTCTAATACCGCCAGCTTCAAGCATCGAAGACCACTGAAAACACTGCAAAAATGCCATCAGAGATGCCGCTTCTGATGTGCTGGGTTTCACTCGTACACCACAACGAAACCCCTGGTTTGATGATGAATGCCGGCAAGCACATGCAGCTAAACAAGATGCATATAAAGCGACGCTGCTTAGAAGGACCAGAGCTGCTCATGAGTTTTATGAGCAGAAGAGAAGAGACGAATACCGGCCTCTCAGGAGGAAGAAGAAAGAGCATGAGAAGCGCGATTGAGAGATGCTACTCCAGAAATGAGGTTCGGAAGTTTTACCAAAATTGAAAAATAACAAGCCACGGAAACAAACCCCGAACCGAAGCCTGTAGAGATTAACAAGGAAACATCGTATTAGAATCGCACCCGATGCTGAGGATTTGGAAAAACCATTTCTGCAGACGGTATAACGGCGATGACGGACCAAATACCGCTGTCAAGCAGAATTAACCGAATCAACCTTTCAACCTGGACTATGATGACCGACAATTCCGTCCACCGGACCTAAGTGAAGTGAATAAAGCTATATCGAAGCTTAGTTCAAACAAAGCTGCTAGAGCGGATGGCCTGACTGCAGAGCTCTTCAAAGCGGCAAGCGGTGACTTGGTAAGGGGCATACACCAACTCATCTGTAATATATGGTCGGACGAAAGTATGCCCGATGAATGGAACCACAGCATTGTTTATCCGATTATCGAGAAAGGAGACCTTCTGCGCCAACTGCAGAGGCATCAGTCTCCTTAATATCGCATACAAGATCTTATCTGCCGTATTGTGTGAACGCCTGAAGCCGTTCGTCAACAACCTGATAGGTCCGTAGCAGTGTGGCTTCAGGCCAGGAAAGTGCACCATCGAAAAATTTGCACGCTACGGCAGATCTTGGAGAAGATCCATGAGCTTCAGATCGATACACACCACCTATTCATCGATTTTAATGCCGCGTATGACAGAATCTATAGAGACGAGCTATACGGATCAATGTCTAGTTTCAACATCCCTGCTAAGCTTGTCGGTCTGTGCAGGATGACGATGAAGAATGCACGCTGCTCCATCAAGGTCGGTAAAGATCTCACCGAGACCTTTGATGTCCAGAAAGGATTTAGATAAGGCGATGGGCTGTCATGCGATTTTTTCGATTTCGATTTCGTACTGGAAAGAATAGTGTAAAACTCACGAGCAAACACAAGAGGCACTGTCTTTCAGAAGTCCATCCAACTACTCGCATACGCCGGCGATAGTGACATAATCGGGAGAAAGCAACGTGATGTCAGTGGCGCTTTCGCGAGTATTGAGACGAAAGCGGCGAAAATGGGTTTAGCGGTCAATGAGGTCTACCTAGGCTCCGCTATAAATACAGACAACGACACCAGCGCTGAGATCAGGCGAAGAATAACTCTTGCTAACTGCTGTTTCTTTGGGTTAAGAAGTCAATTGAGTAGCAAAGCCCTCTCTCGGACAACAAAAGTCACCCTTTATAAGACTTTAATAATCCCGGTGCTGTTCTTTGGCGCAGAGGCATGGACATTATCAAAAATGGATGAGGGTATTCTTGGTTGCTTCGAGAGAAAAATTCTTCGGTCGAACTTCTGTCCTGTCTGCATTGACGGTGAGTGGATAAGAAGATACAACAACGAACTTTATGGACTGTACAGCGATATGGACCTGGCCAGAAGAGTGGAGATCCAAAGACTGAGATGGCTGGGTCATGTAGAGCGTATGGACACCAATCTCCGGTCCGAAAAGTCTTCGAATTCGCTCCTGAGGGACAGTGCAGTAGAGGATGGCCAAGACTCAGGTGGTGCACGCAAGTGGAAAAGGACCTCAGCCAAATTAGCGTGCAAAACTGGAGGCAGCTAGCCAGGGATCAAGCTGGCTGGAGAAGCTTGTTGACTGAGGGCCAGGTCCACCCTGGACTGTAGCGCCACCTAAAGTAAGTAATTGCGATCAATTTTCTGTGAACACACCGAATAATTCATTTTAAATGAGTTTATATAATGTTTCTTTGTAATGCGCACCCCCCGACAGTCCAGAGAGGATTCCTCCCGCAACATCTTGAATTTTCTACACATCTCTGATATCTCCATTTCCCTAATTTTCTTTTCCGCGTCTATGTCCCTAGCTTTAGTATCGGTGGCCCCTTTACCTTGTATAAATGCTAAGTGCCTATTATCTATTTTACTATCCCCACTGCTTGTACTACTCTGGCGATAATCCCTCGAGGCATCAAACTCCGTGCCGCGAGTAACAATCCCCCTTCTAAAATTAACATAATATTGGGATACCCCCAGCACCCCGTGTTGAGCTGTGCGAAACCCCGTGCACCTCGGTTGTTCTCGGATAATGCGCGGCGAATCTAATTGTTGACTCGTGAGAGTAGCATGGTGCCTTAAGCTCCTCCTCCCAAAACTGAGGATCGTTGTCACACACAACAACCTTATGTACGCCGAAGAGAAGAAAGGCATTATCCTCTAGTTCCCTACAAACTGCTTTCGCTGTTGCCGAACGTAAAGAAAATGACAAGGGGAATTTGGAGAAATAGTCGACCACGGTAAGGATATACAATCTACCTTGTGGCAATACTTGTGTCCACCCGTTACTGTTATCTTCGTAAGCTACTATATACATAGCTACTACCAGCTTGATGAGTTTACCCCCCTCTTCTCACCACAAGGAGTAGGCTAATGGATAAGCTTCTACAGCAGCAATCATCTTCCTAATCCAAGGGTCCTGGTCTGCTTCCCTATAAAACTCCTTATTTTCATCAAACTTCTGGGTGCAGGAATCCTAACCATGCTATCTACTTTCTCTGGATTTACATGTCGTCCATTCCTATCTACGACATAACCTATTTTTCTTAAAGAAGGCCTACAAAAGTTACATTTTTCCCGACTTACTTTTAACTCTACCTTACATAACCTATCTAGGACCTCACACAACCATCTTAAGGTGTTGGTCGAATATATTTGTGACGATAATTATATCGACCAGGTACACAAACACGTGTGGCTCTAGATCAGAACATGCGATGCTGTCTATCTCTACCACGTTGCAGGCGCAGTTTATTACCCGAAAGGCATTCTCTTCAATTGGAACAGACCTCTATTTGGAACAGTGGAGGCTGTGAGTGGGCGCGATTTCTCCTCCGTGGGGATGTGGCAGTAGGTCGACTTAATATCTAATAACGTCAAATATTTGGCGTTCTTAAGCTTATCCAATGTCGTTGATATAAATGGCCCTATTAAGCCCTATCTGTGACCCTATTAAGCTTTCTGTAGTCGACGCAGAGCCTAACTGACGCAAAATTTTTCTTAATTCAGGACTATTGGAGGTGCTCACGTACTGCTCGATTACTCCCCCCACAACATCTTTTCTTTTTCCGTCCGCTAAAGCGAGGGACCTAACCTCATTTTTACCTGGTTTAAACCCTCAATCTTTTAAAACTTCCCATCCCTTACCCCCTATAATAGTCCAAGAATCACCACTATCCAACAGACCTAACATACCAATTTTGTAAATACTAAGTCATACATATGGATGTCTATCCCTACCGTTTGCCTCCAAGCCTAAACCTAAATGAACAATTGAGATCCCCGACTGATCTCCAGCAGGCGACTTACTTCCTACTCTCGCTGGCGCTTCCGTCCTGCTGACCCGAAAGACCGCTGCGCGTTCTACGGCATTCCACAACAGAGCACGTGGTTGAAAAATGGTCCTCGCCATTTCAGTTGTGTACGCGATTGGTTGTCCTCTCTTTACAATAATAACTTGTGGTTCCTCATGGTTGACGTATGCGAAATCTGGCTCGAATTAGCAACGCGCGCTCGGATTAGGTGGCGGCGACGTTAGCCCCGTCTCCAACCTTCTACCCGATTTCACCAAATCGGCAACACACTTCGAGTTTGCCAGCCCAATTTGTTGCTAGTAGCAGGGGGCCAGGTTCCCCTGAACTATGGCAAGCTTTCGCCGCTCCGTTAGTGGTTCCGAAAGCCTACCAAACATGTTTTGAATAACTGCCACGAATATCCCTATAGGTTCACTTCTTTCTTGTGTACGATGCCACCAACTTTTGCCCAGAACAGAACGCCAACTTAATAAGCCTTTATAATATAAGCGTCTTGTGTTATTCTAACATACGTTTCCGGAACGTTTTGAGACCTCAGCGCGGCCCATATGAGATTCCATATGAGGTCGATAAATATCATGTGTAAATCCTTAGACGAATCTCGGTACTTTTCCATTATTATTCGTAGGCTTTGGATAGCATCCACCGTCGATCTTCCTTCAACAAATCCACACTGGCTATTATCGAGCTTTATTATTTGCCGAAGACGTTCGTTTAAGACTCTTTCGACATTCATTGTGTGTGACATAAGATTGATTGAACGGTAGTTATTGCATTATGGAGTGTTGCCTTTTCCTTTGTATAATGGAACCAAGAAGCTACTTCTCCATTGATTCGGCAAAGGTTGTCCACATTTTAATTTATTTAAAAGTTTCGATAGCCATTCGCTACCGATTCCCTCCATCTTCGACCAAAATTCTGATGGAATGCTGTCTGGTCCCGCCGCTTTCCCCCGCTTCATTTCTCCGATTGCTTTACTTATTTCTTCGATTGAAAAGTCCGAAACTTCCTCCTCGAATAGACCAGCTGTCGGCACGATATCGCGCGGATATCACGTGTTTGTTAAGCAACTCCTTACAGTATTCAAGCCACCGGTCACAAATTTCCTTTTCATTTGTTAATAATCGACCGTCTATATTTTTTATGTATTTCGGCGAGGTTATTTTCATCAAATTTTTTCGCCTCTGTACAGCGAGCTTAAAAATATTTGGCACTTTAGTATTGTGGTATATATGTGATTGAATCAAGTATCCAGTGTTGCATAACTTTAGGATCATACAAACTCTCCACGATGGAGAGTTCAGTTATTACCCCAGTTTCAAACCAGAAGTTACGAGAAAAAACTAGAACCCGACAAATGTGGTATAAATACAGGATGAGAAACTGCGGACGGCAAGTTGATTTTTGGAAAGCGATAGAAAAGGAGCTAAGTCGTAACAAGTGAAAGATAAGAGATTTTAATTGTGAAATAGTAGTGAAATTGTTTGTGAATTAATTGAAAGTTGTATTTAAATAATAGTAAAAAGAGTGTTTTGAAACAGAATAACGTTTTATCATTTCGAACCCTAGCCGAAATATTACAGTATTGTACGACGTTTGAACTTCTTGTATAGCTTGTCTTCTATCTGCCGATCGTGAGGATATTTGTTCCAACTCCTGGTACAGGTTTTCCACTGCTGCAGCTCGAGTTTGAGCCAGGACTTTCTTTGCGATCTTTTTAAGACACTCGTATTCAAGAGCCAGTCGAGCTTTTTCGATATTGTCGCTCCGATCGCATTTTGTCCACGCTTGAAATGTATTCTTTTTGTCGGCTACAGCGCGTTTGGTTTCGTCATTCCACCACCATGTTTCTTTGCCGACGTGATGGTATTTCGATATAGTTCCCAGATGGTACTTTGCCAGTGTTATGCATTCCTCGTGCATGCTGTTCCACATTTCTTGCGGGCTAAGTGAGTCTGCTATACCATTTATATTTTGAAGTACTTCTTCAGCCAGTGCGATAAATCTTGCACTTCGTTCCTTCGATAGATTATACCACCGGATTTTTGGCTTTCCAAACGATGCCCGTATTTTCGGTGGTTCCGCTGTGAAAAATTCTGTAATGAGCAGACTGTGTTGGCTTACTAGCGATTCTCCAAGTATTACTTTACAGTCCTTAACACAGTTTCTCATCGACATTTTGCAGAGGTGATAATCTATTTGAGTTTCGTGGCCTCCGCTCCTATAGGTGATAAGATATCGTTGATGTTTAATGAACATTGTATTTAAGAAGGTTAAGCCGTAAGCCCTATACGCTACAAGGATGTCTTTGCCAGCTGAGTTTCTGGTTCCAAAGCCTTTACCGCCGTGACAGTCCTCATAATCAACATTTGTTTCTCCGACGTGGCCATTTAAATCTCCGCCTACGAAGAGCATCTCATCGATAGGTATATTTCAAATTACCGAACTCTGACCAAAATCTATCTTTTTCCGGTTGGTCGCACCCATTTTGTGGAGCGTACGCGCTAACAATGTTCCACGTTTCATTGTGTATGACGAATTTTACACTCATTAAGGGGTCGCTTATTTTCAAAATACCAACGATATTGCTTAGAAGATCCGCTGCAACAACGATACAAACACCGCTTCGTCCATTGACCGTTCCATGGTAGAACATCTTAAAGGCCCTAGTTTTCAAATCAAGAAAACGCGCTTTATTTCCTGTATTACACCACTTCGTTTCCTGTACGCACAGGATTTGGAGAGTTCTGCGACGCATAATCGCTTCCAGTTCTAAACTTTTTGAGGTCATCGATCCGAGGTTCCAGCTTGCAAACCGAAGTTTAGGAAAATAAACACAGTTACCGTGTGGGTTTTTTTTTGACCAATTAACGGGACACTCGTTGGTAGAGTGTCCCACTCTTTCCACAGTCCCGTATGCACAAAAAATAAATTAATGGGTCGCGAGTCTCGCCTTTTCTCGAGAAAGTAACGTACGCCGACCTACCGGACTCTCAATTTGACAACAAAAAAACAATTTTCTTCACTTTGGTGATGGTGATGGCGCGATAGTTAGCTCATTGGACTATCACGCAGAGAGTCTGGGTTCGATTCCTGGCTGGATCACCAACAATTTTTCAAATCGCCTATGAAAAAGCTTCCAAGGAGTGCCGTTCGGAGTCGGTGATAAACCGTAGGCTCCGCTCAGGTGTGACAAAAATGACAACATGAGTTTCAAGAAGCTAGGCCATGGCCCATACCGGGCTGCCAGCGCCACAGTGTTTTTTTTTGTGTTTTTTTTTCTTCACTACACTGTTCTACACTATACTCAAGTTTTTCTATCTGCCGGTGCCATGTCCCTTCCTGTCAAAGCTTCCCCAGCCTTCCGTCCTGCTGCTCCACTATCCACTGTCCACTCCAAAGCCCTACCTTTTCTCTTTTCCTCTTCCCACCTGTTCTCTTCTTACAGAAAGACAAACTCGCTGTAATAAGAACTACTTTACATTATTTGTCACGAGCTCGACACTTGCAAAAGAGAAAGATTGCTTTTCGCTATTCGAACAAAAAATCGCACCAAAAAAACTTTCTGACCTTGGCTTAATGCTGATCGCCACAAAAGTGCTTTCAACTTCTTTTTTTTTGTTTCCACAAACTCCCGCCAGACTCACACCCGCATTCTCACCCACCATCACTCACACATTATTTTGACTCTACCGAACCCAACGTACGGGTTGCTTAGCCAACACGGCTGGCAGACTTTGCTAGTGTGTGCTCCTGTGTCCAACTAGGCCCCTCATGCATTCCAATTGTACACATTCATACTAAACTCTTCAGTATTGGAGTTCGCTCTCACTTCTGGTCATCACTGGGAACTCCACAGGGAGAGTTTATGGAAGTTTGTGGATCCTAGCTATGCCAAGCTATTTCCCTAGACAAAAGTGAAGGAGAAATAAAGTCTGATCGAAGATAGATGGTGTGTAGGGACGAAGGAATAAGGTTGCGTGGTTTTAATTCCAGCTAATTGTACCACAACCTAGACTTTCTCTAGATCGCCGCCCCAAACAAACCTAAGTATATGTGCCGCTTCACCCTGCGGGCCTCTATCTACTCCGGTGGATCGGCGTTTAGATTTGGGGGGAATGGAAACTAACCAATAGCGGGTCATTCCCTACATAATGTTTTTGACTTGTGTTTGTTTATGTAAGTCAGTGGACCTTTCTGCTGGCCGGGTCTTTATAATTTTAGTTATTGTTGTAAATGTATTGTTATTTTATTATTGTTGTTCATATGGGTATTATTTTTGTTGTTCTTTGTTGGTATTATTATTGTTCGTTGTCGCTGATTTTGTGTTGTATATTGTATATTGTATGTGCGTATGTTTGAAGAATTGTTTGTGTTGCCAAAGTGATCAGGATACACAAGAATTTTCGAAGTTGACTCATTTGTTCGTGTTGTGAACAAAATTAAAAAGAGGGGAGGATCTATGTTCAACACGCACTCTGCTCCAAGGTGTTCGTAGAGTAGCTACCAACAATTATATAGAAATAACTTCTAATATACTATATTCAACCGAGAACAACCAGCTCAACCAGTCCCATAACCAATTGATACGTGATTAAATCGTATGTAAATGAGATATTGGTCTTCGAACACATTTTGTTTGAATTTAGTAATGGTAGTAATGAGACTGCAGAAGCATAGTATTGTGGTATAGATGAGATGCTGCATAACTTTAGGAACATACATCATTAATAAACTCTCCACGTTGGAGACTTCAGTTATTACTGCAGTTTCAAACCAGAAGTTACGAGAAGGAACTAGAACCCGACAAATGTGCTAAAAAATACAGGATGAGAAACAGCGGACGATAAGTTGATTTTTGGAAGCGACAGAAA
Source organism: Volucella inflata (assembly GCA_928272305.1). Classification (NCBI taxonomy): domain Eukaryota; kingdom Metazoa; phylum Arthropoda; class Insecta; order Diptera; family Syrphidae; genus Volucella; species Volucella inflata. The sequence goes on along the minus strand of OV743716.1, from coordinate 109,750,314 downwards.
AAGAGTTACGTCATATAGTCAACGATAAGAGATCTGATTTGTGAATTAATAGTGAAATGGCTTTTGAAATAGTTGAAAGTTGTGCTGAATAATAAAAAATAGAGTGTTATAAAAGAGAATAATGTTTCATCATTTCGAACCGTAGCCGAAATATTACATTGGTGTCAGAAGTGGGATAGAACTTGTTCTGAGTGCTGTGAAAAAAAATCCGTACATTGCTACAGCTTAATATACCCCAGCAGAAAATTGAGCTAGAGAAACGGAATCTTTCCGCAGCTGGAGGAAAAAGTGACTTGATTCTTCGGCTACAAGAAGCGATTGAAAAAGATAGAAAAGACCCGGAATCCATTTCATTCGACGTAGAAGAGGAGCTTGAGAGCACAGGGGTTGACATGTCTCCTATGATGGAATTGCTCCTTGGATTGAATTCTAAGTTAGAAGAACAAAGGAGAAGTATGGATTCTAAGTTTGAAGAACAAAGGAGAAGTATGTATTCTTAGTTTGGAGACCAGAAGAATTCCATTGTTGCCGCACAGAAAGACATTGTTGAAGAGTTCAAGAATTCTCTAGAAGCGAAATTCGGAATAATGGATTAAAAATTAAGTATGCACAAGGCACAACTCGTGAAAGTCGAGGAACACTTCGAGAAGGTTGAAAACAATATTGAGAATCTTGCAAAAGAACTAGAGAGAGTGAAGAAACAGAAGGCCCGAGAAATTTATACAGACTGCCCTAGAAGGAAAGGGATGCAACCACCTGTTTTTGATGGCCAAACATCGTAAGATAATTTGAAGCAGCTGCCATGACCAACAACTGGGACGACGAGGAAAAACTCGATTGCGCTAACGCTGGCACTGAAAAGTACAGCTGCGGAATGCTGCAAACCGTCTCAGAAGATAAACATCGCAACTACGACGCTTTCATTAAAGCCATAGAAATGCGCTTCGGAGATGACCATATGAAGCAAGTATACATTGAAGATAGGGAGTTGCAAACGGCTGTGAGAATGGCTTGAAAACGAACCCTCCCTGAGGCTCTAGCATTTGCCATGACGATGAAAGCTGCCGACCAAGCATCTTAAGGAATCTACCACGTGAGAGAAGTGACAGCCGTGGAATGCTCATGCCAACAAAAGACGTCGTGCAGCGGAACAGTGCGCGTGCAAGACGTCTGCAGCGTCAGTGCTGGGCTTTACTTAAACAATGCAGTTTTCCGCAATGCGCTGCTACGAGGCGTAATGAAGAAGCATCTAGCAGGGAAAACATATATACTGCAAGCAGCGCATCATCAAGTCAACAGGCGGGAGTACGTGTAAGGGCCAACCTAAGGGGCAAAAGTCGGTTTCTGGAATTGACGCCCCCAGGATCAAAATCCAAGTCTCTTAAACTTAACGAAGTAATAGGGGTCTTACATTGGCCAGAATAAATGCGTGGCCACCATTAACACCGGTGCCACTGCCTCCATTATAAGAAGGGATATCGCTCATGATTCATGGCTGCACAATACCAGTGGCTACTGTCTGAAAATAGCAACAGGAGCGACATTCACCCACGTATTCCTCGTGATCGATATATACGACGAGTGCATCATTGGAGTTGACTTTATGAAGGCGCATAATATAGTGCTCGACACCGGAACTAAAGTACTTAAGTACAGGAGCGTTGAGATTCCGTGTTCGGCGAAACTTTTCAAGAACATCGAGATAGCTTAAAGGACGTGTTCCAAAGATTACGAAGTGCACAGCTGAAGCTGAACCCGAAGAAATGTCATCCCTTGGCCAGTCCCAAGATACAAACACCAACTGAGAAGCTTTCTGGGACTCGCTACCTACTACAGGCTGTTTGTGAAGGATTTTGCTGGGATCGCAATAAGTTTGCATCAACTAACAGAAAAAGGAAAGCAATTCAAATGGTCAAGTGAATGCGAAAGAATCTTCTAAACTATCAAACAACAACTATGTGAGGCCCTCATACTAGCGTACCCTACTACAGGAAAAACATTTATTGTGGATGCAGATGCCAATAACGTCGGAATTGGAGCTGTCCTTACGCAGACGCATGACGGGAAAGAGAAAGCAGTTTCCTACTTTAGTAAGGTGCTATCTAAGATGGAAAGGAACTACTGCGTGACCAGGCGGGAACTTCTTGCTTTGGTCTTGGTAACAACAGACCAAGTATCTCTGAAGTGGTTGCTGCTATTTAAAAATCCTGAAGGACAAGTCGCAAGGTGGATTGAACGACTCCAGATGTACGACTACGAGATACAGCATCGAAAGGGAAGCCTTCACTCTAATGTGGATGCGCTGTCCCAGCGACCTTGCAAATCTGATTGTAAACATTGCACACGATAAGAAGAAAAAGATGCGGTATCCACCCAATGGCTAAGAGCTGAGCCCACTGAGGGTTGAAATGAAAGTGAAGTGCGAAATGCCCAAAAAGAGGAACCGGATATCGAGCCAATACTTGCCTGTAAAGAACATGAAGAAAAACCAGATTGGCAGGAAATATCCAATAAAACTCCCGAACTAAAGGCATACTGGGCACAGTGGTGTTTTGAGGCGAAGGTGGGAAGATGGTGATGGAGTATCTGGAGGCTACTTGGGAGTGAATAAGACGTTAGAAAAGGTGCGAGAACGTTTTTATTGGGTGCACGCCCAGGACGATTTCGAAAATTGGTGCAGAAAGTGTGTCACCTGCGCCGCCAGTAAAGGCCCGGGGGTAAAAACTCACGGCAGAATACAGCAATACAACGTTGGAGCACCCTTCGAGAGAATAGTAGTTGATATCGCAGGACCGTTTCCTGAAACCGAAAAGGGAAATCGCTACATTCTTGTTGTTAGGGACTTCTTCAGTAAGTGGCCTTAGGCTTTCGCTATCCCTAACCAGGAAGCCAAAACCGTGATTGAGCAGATCGCTTACAACTGGGTGAGCAGATCGCTTACAACTGGGTGAGCAGATTCGGTGTTCCGATGGAATTGCACTCGGATCAAGGGCGCAACTTCCAGTCTAAGTTTTTCCAAGGAGTGTGTGAGCTACTGGGGATTAAAAAGACGCGAAGACTGGTAAGGACCCTATACAGTGGTAAAACGCATCAACGATTTTGTCTGTCGCCGTAAACGTGTGGGCAAGTGTAATTGGTAATAAGTTAATTGTTCCTCACATACTTTCACAAATACTTAACACTGAAACGTATCTGTAATTCTTACAAAATGAAATACCAGATCTGCTAGAATAAGATCTTATTTTTACCTACATGATGGTGAAGTGTAGCTAAGAACTACTTAGATTAAAAAATCAAAATCGATAGATTCAAAAAAATGGTGTAATACATTTGTTTGCGGGAACATCGAATTTGACAGGTTTCGATATCTACTTATCGGGAACGAGGACGGAACAATCTGGAATAAGAACATTGGCTGAATAGCAAGAACGGGCAGTAGATCAAAGAGACTTTACCAACTATTAATATTACAAGAACTATTCAAAAACGAACATTAGCTTGCATTCACTCTGATAGGTGGACACTTTGAGATACTGTTGTTGTTTAAAGATTCTGGAAATCATGACAAGCAATTGAAGTTACTTATTCAATTTTAATAATTTATTCTGACTTTAAACGAAAGTGATCTTATTTATATTGTGTAAGTACTCGTAATATTAAATTATAGTCATATTGGGTATATCATATTTGTATATTGGAACCGTATGGCGCTCCCATTATTTCGATTTGAGTTCGGTTTTTTTTGTTAAGTTGGTACATCTGTTGTAGATATTCCCTATAAATCTTAGCATCATAGCTTGACATTTGCAAAAGTTACATAGCCAGGAGTACATCTATCTCTCTGTGTCGGCTCAAGCGTGGACCAGGCAGCAGACATTTTCGAACCACGAAAATCACCTTGTTTAAGAAATTGTTATCTCTACGCCTAAGTGAAAGTGGAAGCATGTCGGATCATGTAAATTTATTTTCGGAGACGAAAGAAATCGGCGTAGTAAAGCTCGAAAAGTCTATCTATTATTTTACTTTCCAGTTTACCCGTTAGTTTCGAAAATTTCGAGATTGCAGTTATGACTCGTAATGAATTGCCATCCCTTAGTGTTCTGAAAGTGAAATTGTTTGAAGAGAGGGTGAGACGACAAAAGAGAGATGGTGAGGTAGACAATCGCCAACCATTCGTTGCACGGGAAAACATGAAAAGAGGATCAACAACACACAGCAGTGGCAGTGGGTATAACGGTATCGATAGCGGTGCCTGTGTTGGTGGAAACGAACTTAAAAATAACAACGCAAAATGTTTTCACTGTGGTCATAAGGGACAGCGCACATGTGAACGGGATATGTTTATTCTGTTGACAGAGCATAACGAACAAATTAAAGTCGCTGGCGGGAAAACCGTTATTGTAGGTGAAGTCAAGATAAATGCGAATAACTGCGTAGTAAAACTTCGTGATGTGCTTTATGTGCCAACCTTGCAAGGAAATCTTGTATCACCACAACGCGGTGGATGATAACCATATATGTCTTGAAAGCTAGCAAGGTAAGCAATTTAATTTTGTTTAGTACTGCAGTTAGTTATTGCTTTGTGGCACAAAGAACCAAAGCGGTTTCCGTGGTCTGGCATAACAGATACAGCCATCTGGGTCTTGGGAGCTTGAATGAAATGATGCAGAAGAGTATGGTTCGGGGAATTGATATCAATTTTTCTGGCATAAGAGGTGATAAGTGTATTATGTGCCTAAAAGGCAAAATTTGTGCGAGACCCTTCCCTAAGGCTACTGAACAAAGATCGGAAAATGTTCTTCATCTTATTCATACGGATGTATGTGGACCCATGAATATACGTTTAAACGGCGGTTCAAGGTATTTCGTCACATTTATTGACGGCTGCTTTAGATATATATATGTGTATTTTTTTAAAAGAAAAGAGAAAGTTTTTGATTTTTTCAAAAGATTCAGAGCAGAGGTAAAGAGTCAAACGGTCAATAAAATTAAAATGTTGCGCAGCGACAATGACACAGAATATGTCAATAATGCATTTAACAGCTACTTGGCAGAAAATGGTATTAAAAGGCAACTTACTGTACTATACACCCTGCAATATAATGTAGTAGCGGATCGAGCTAACCGAACGTTAGTAGAAATGGCCAGAAGTATGTTTTTACACGCTAGCCTGAAAGAGCAGTTTTGGGCCGAAGGCGTTAGTACTGCTGCTTATCTGCGAAACCGGTCGCTGAAAAAGATTTTAGTTAACCGAACTCCTATTCGGGTCTGGCGAAGTGAAAACCCAAATGTTGCACATATAAGGGTCTTTGGATCAAACGGAATAGCGCTTGATAAGAAACGGCAAAAGAAGTTTCGGGCTAAGGGCAAAAGTGTTTTAATGATGGGGCATTTGGAGGCTTCTAAAGCATACCGGCTGTACGAAATCGAAACAGCAAAAATAATTGTAAGCCGAGACTTGGTTTTCATGGAATATAATAAAGACAGAATTAACATCCTTTTTCATTCCTGATGCGGAATATGCTGAATATACAAGTCACGAGAACCTGATAGATGGCAACGCTGGAGAAGGAGCTTGCGAGACTTCTGCCAAAGCAGATGGGGAAAATCAAGAATCAAGACTCCAGTATCGAGACGGAGATCACCGTAGATAGTGTGGGAAGGTTTCCGAAGAGGGGACCAGGTACACCAAAACTTATACCCTGGTTCGTCTGTCAGAAAAAGCAATACAACGTTGTGAGATTGATAGAAAGCGAAGAGATTATTGAAACCCCACGATGTATCCAAGAGGCAGTCAATTGTAAACAGTGTGATACGAGAGCGGGTAAAAATAAGTCCGTGACTTTTTGAATTTCTGACCTCTTTACTGAAACAGCAACACTGCTCCTGCCAACAGGCATCTGTCAGTTGACTCCTGTCAAAATTTAAACTTGCTGCGTCAGTTAGTTTGTGTTTGACAGCTATTTTTATCAGACTACTCACTATTTTGAGGAGAAAATGGAAAAAAGTGAATTTCGTGTGCTTATTAAGCATTATTTCTTGCGAAAAAAAACCATTACCGAGACCAAGGCTAAGCTTGATAAATACTATGGGGACTCTGAACCATCGATTTCAATGGTAAAAAAGTGGTTTACTGAATTTCGTTGTGGCCGTACAAGCACTGAAGATGCCGAACGTCCTGGACGCCCAGTTGAGGTCTCTACACCCGAAACAATCGAAAAAATTTACGATATGGTGTTGGCCGACCGAAGATTGAAAGTGCGAGAGATTGTGGAAGCCGTAGGGATCTCGCATGGCTCAGTGGTTTCAATTTTGAATGATCACTTGGGCATGAGAAAGCTTTCCGCAAGATGGGTGCCGCGTTTGCTCACAGTCGACCACAAACACATGTGCAGTTGCCATGGCAAAAATCCATAAATTGGGCTATGAATTGCTCCCTCATCCACCCTATTCTCCAGATTTGGCTCCGAGGGACTACTTCTTGTTCCCAAACCTGAAGAAATGGCTTGGTGGAAAAAGATTTGACTCCAATGATGAAGTCATCTCGCAAACAAAGGCCTATTTTGAGGACCTCGACAAATCATTTTTTTTGGAAGGGATAAGAAAATTGGAGAAGCGTTGGACAAAGTGTATAGAGCTCAAGGGAGATTACGTTGAAAAATAAAATTATTTTTTTATCAAAAAATCTGTGTTTTAATCCAAAAGTCACGGACTTATTGACCCGCCCTTGTATATGGATCGAAGCAATAAATAGGGAATTCAATACTCTAATTGCCAACAAGACGTGTACGCTATGCGACCCACCAGAAAATAAGGGCGTCATAAATAATAAATGAGTTTTCAGTTTGAAGTACGATAAGTAGGGCAACATCGATCAGTAAACAGCAAGGCTTACGGAAGAAAGTTGCGGGCAGAAATATGGCACTAATTACAGCGAAACATTTTCACCCGTCGGTAGGTATGCGACTATTCGAATGATGCTTTCATTAGCCGTGGAATATAGTTATCATGTTCATCATCTTGACGTTTCTACAGCATATTTAAAAAGCGACCTGCATGATGAAGTTTATATGCGCCAACCGGAAATGTTCATTGACTCAAAAAATCCAGATAAAGTGCCGAATTTAAATGAGGCTTTTATGGACTGAAGCAATCTGGACGCAAATGGAATACTCGACTTGATGAAGTTTTGAAAAGCATAGGCTTTAAACAACGCGAGAGTGAATATTGTGTATACACAATGAATGCGAAAGATGTATACAACATTATAGCAATATATGTCGCTGAAATGCTTGTAGCTAGCTCCGATAAAGTCAAGATTGCTGACGAAGTCGAAATCGTTGATAAGAGAGCTGCAAAATATTTTTTGTGTTTGAAACTACTTCGGGACGGAGAAACAGGGGCAATTAAATTGAGTCGAAAGCAGTTCATAAGAGGTCTCCTGAAACAATACAATGTGGATGTTTGCCGAGAAGATTCAAAGCCTTTGGACCCAGGATACCAGACTCAGTGCTCCACCGAGGACTGTAGGCCAGCAGGTGTACGTACATATCAGAGTCTTATCGGCCCGTTGATATATCTCGCGATTTCGACTCGACGGGATATATTACACTCTGTTTGTAAATTATCATAACGAAACAAAAATCCGCATGCAGGACATATGGTTGTAGCTAAACATATTTTAAGATATCTTAGCAAAACAAAGGACTTCAAGCTGCACTACTATATTACAAAACTGAAAAGTTGTCAACAGTTGAATGCTTTGTCAATAGGCTTATATTAAATATCAGTTTTTTTATGTAAATTGAAATATGTTTGATAAGGAGTGATCAGTTATTGAAGTGCAACACTCTTCATCATTGCATTGCTCCTCTTGGACACACACATATACTACAAAGCAACTCTGCTTTCCCATTTTGTTTTCTTCTACTTTATTCAAAAATAAACGTTGCTTTATACGGATGTGCGCTCGTGTTCTTTCTTTTATTTCACATAGATTAAATACCCTTCAACAAACAGAAACTAACTTAAGTTTACTAAATACTGCATTGCTGTCGGAAAGCTAAAAGAAATTAATATCTCAAATAATGCATCTCAGGTGTTCGAAATATTTTCTAAAACTCTCACCTAATACTAATACTTTGATAAGTCAATATTTACAACTCAATTTAAACTGTTCATGAACAATTCTCTTCCCAGATAATTGAAACTTAAGTATATGATGAGTAGTAAATATTTGAAGCATACACTTAAGTCTATTTTAAATAAGAACAGCACATCACACGAGTAGATGTTGTAAATAGTATAATTAATCGTTGCATGGCAACAATTAGTATAAGGCCTCGTAGAAGTAGCATCTTCCGACAGGTGCTGGTTCTTTAAATAACGAGAATAAACCTCTGCAGCCGAACATCTTGCAGCCCTACTTCACGCCTCCCCGTGGCGCCATCCGGGATTAAAAAATAAATCAGGATTAGTGTCGGAAAAACAAAACAAGACTTTATACGGGCTACTCCGACATATTTGGAGCTCAGGCCGAAAAGATTTCCAGGACTTAGTCAGGGTCTTGGAAAAGAGATGGTGGCGGTCGAGCCCTATATGGGCTAACGGCAGTGTACACCCCGGAACGGGTTACTGGCTTCGGTGTAACCGAACCCTTGCCCTACGGGCTTAAAACTGGAAGTGGTCCTCCAGGCCATTTAAAAAAACAAGAAGTTACGAAGCATCAACAAGCCTCGGATATGGACGAATCTACTGTTAAAAACCTCCGCAAGCGATTTAAGGAAAATGAGCTTCGGATATACCTTCCTTGTTGTAACGGTTGCGGATATCCCAAACTACGCCAAGACAAACTAATGCTCTGAGAAAATTCGACGTCAGACGGCTACAATCGCAAGAGATTGCCAAGTCCTTTTCCGATCGAGTGTCTCTTAATCTCTTAAGAGGTCCAATGCCGCCAGCTTTAAGTATCGAAGACCACTGAAAACACTGCCAAAATGCCATCAGAGATGCCGCTTTTGATGTGCTGGGTTTCACTCGTACACCACAACGAAACCCCTGGTTTGATGATGAATGCCGGCAAGCACATGCAGCTAAACAAGATGCATATAAAGCGACGCTGCTTAGAAGGACCAGAGCTGCTCATGAGTTTTATGAGCAGAAGAGAAGAGACGAATACCGGCCTCTCAGGAGGAAGAAGAAAGAGCATGAGAAGCGCGATTGAGAAATGCTACTCCAGAAATGAGGTTCGGAAGTTTTACCAAAATTGAAAAATAACAAGCCACGGAAACAAACCCCGAACCGAAGCCTGTAGAGATTAACAAGGGAACATCGTAGTAGAATCGCAGCCAATGCTGAGGATTTGGAAAAAACATTTCTGCAGACGGTATAACGGCGATGACGGACCAAATACCGCTGTCAAGCAGAATTAACCGAATCAACCTTTCAACCTGGACTATGATGACCGACAATTCCGTCCACCGTACCTAAGTGAAGTGAATAAAGCTATATTGAAGCTTAGATCAAATAAAGAGCGGATGGCCTGACTGCAGAGCTCTTCAAAGCGGCAAGCAGTGACTTGGTAAGGGGCATACACCAACTCATCTGTAATATATGGTCGGACGAAAGTATGCACGATGAATGGAACCTCAGCATTGTTTATCCGATTATCGAGAAAGGAGACCTTCTGCGCCAACTGCAGAGGCATCAGTCTCCTTAATATCGCATACAAGATCTTATCTGCCGTATTGTGTGAACGCCTGAAGCCGTTCGTCAACAACCTGATAGGTCCGTAGCAGTGTGGCTTCAGGCCAGGAAAGTGCACCATCGAAAAATTTGCACACTACGGCAGATCTTGGAGAAGACCCATGAGCTTCAGATCGATACACACCACCTATTCATCGATTATAATGCCGCGTATGACAGCATCTATAGAGACGAGCTATACAGAGTAATGTCTAGTTTCGGGATGCCTCCCAAACTCGTCCGCCTGTGCAGGGTGACTATGGAGAATGCACGCTGCTCCATCAAGGTCAGTAAAGATCTCGCCGAGACCTTTGATGTCCAAAAAGGATTTAGACAAGGCGATACGCTGTCATGCGATTTTTTTCATCATCGTACTTGAAAGAATATAGCAAAACACAAGAGGCACTATCTTTCAAATGTCCGTCCAACTACTCGCATACGCCGACGATATTGTCATAATCAGGAGCAAACAGCGTGATGTCAGTGGCGCTTTCGCGAGTATTGAGACGAAAGCGGCGAAAATGGGTTTAGCGGTCAATGAGGGCAAGACCAAGTATATGCTGTCAGGCAAAAAGAACAATCAACACCGACTTTTCGGGCAGAACGTCACCCTCGACAGATATAGCTTTGAGGTAGTTAAGGAATTTTTCTACCTAGGCTCTGCTATAAATACAGACAACGACACCAGCGCTGAAATCAGGCGAAGAATAACTCTTTCCAACCGCTGTTTCTTTGGGCTAAGAAGGCAATTGAGTAGCAAAGCCCTCTCTCGGACAACAAAAGTCACCCTTTATAAGACCTTAATAATCCCATTCCTGCTCTATGGGCAGAGGCATGGACATTATCAAAAATGGATGAGGGTGTTCTTAGTTGCTTGGAGAAAAATTCTTCGGGCGATCTTCGGTCCCGTCTGCATTGACGGTGAGTGGAGGAGGAGGTACAACGACGAACTCTACGGAGTGTACAGCGACATGTACCTAGCCAGAAGGGTGAAGATGGCTGGGCATGTAGAGCGTATGGACACGAATGCTCCGGTCCGAATGTCTTTTAATGCGCTCCCGATGTACAGCGCCGTAGAGGAAGGCCAAGACTCAGGTGGTGCATGCAAGTGGAAGAGGACCTCAGCCAACTTAGCGTGCGAAACTGGAGGCAGCTAGCCAGGGATCGAGCTTGCTGGAGAAGCTTGTTGTCTGAGGCCCGGGTCCACCCCGGACTGTAGCGCCACTTAAAGTAAGTAAGTAACTAATCGTTATATAATATGTTATAGCTCATCTTTTGTACTTGAAAGTGGAAACATCACCGTAACAGACTATTTGAAAAAGTTAAACAGTTCATTGAATATTTTATCCTGGTGGGTCAATTGCCTATTTCTTATGATCGGTCAAGTGTGTATGCGTAGTGTATGCTGTGCTAATATACTAATAGCATTGTCTAGATACTCCGCTATTTTTTTCATCTGCTTGTCGAGATCATCCTCTTTTATTAGGGTTTTGTATTTGACTTCTTCGTTCGCTGTGGTCTGACAATTTTAACCTGCAGTTAAGCGTTCCGTTTCCTCAAAATTAATTTCGCCACTAAGTTTCGATTTTTCTGAATCATGGAATTCCCACGCACTCTTTATAATTTTCATTATTTGACCTCAATAAATATATCATGCTGACACCTCCATAACTTATTTTTCTCATTAAACAACCACGTCTTCGTAAAGCTTTATGATTAAGAATAGATACTACGATTTATTTATTTTTATACATATAAGAATAATGGTAAAGACTTCCAGTTTTGAATCTTTGTCCAATACGCAGTATAATAATAGTCCAGGCACATTGAAAGTACTATTTTATACTTTCTACGTTTTCATCCATTCTTGCTTACATGGGTGCCCCACATTAAGATTGATTTAATAGTATAATCATCGAACTCCTGGTGAGACGAACACTTTGCACATAATTTATGTTGTTCAAACCACAATAATTGCAGAATTTGCTTTGCGTAACGGTCGCTGAATTATTATTTTTGTAGACCTCGTCCACACACAACGCATGGTCGGTTCCAAAATAAGTGCCCCATAGCGACGAGATACCTTAAACCTGGGCAATCGATTCATCACCGTTCACGCGGTGAGCGAATCAATTGGGACACACTGTATTTATACTTAACATTTTTCAATTGAGAATAGAAGTTGACTTTGTAAAGCCAAATAATCGCACCGAATACAAATACAGAAGAACTAAAAAAAAATTTAGAAACATAGGCTTGTGGCTTACAATTTGAGGGTCAGTTAAACATTCTGGGGAAGTGGTTGCCAAACCTTAATAGATTATCAACCTTGCGACAGCAATGCAAAACAACAAGTAGAATACTCTTAACACTTCGTTTGTGTAGTGGGGTATAACATACCCCAGTGCTACTAAGTTTTGCTCTTGAATCTTTTCCAGTTAAACGTACCCATTATTGTTGCTAACAGCTTTACACAAGTAGGTTCTTAAGAGAATGTACTTATTTTGGGCATCGTATTAGCAATCAGTTGATCGCCAGAACTCGTGAAAATCGGTTGGGGTGTACCCTGCCGCAGCACACTAATATCGTAACTTATTGTGTACAATGTTTTGTATGTAAGTGAAATAAAAATCTGTTAGTTTTATGTGTCATTTATTATTATTAATTTAATTTAAGAAAACAGGTATATGAAATGTCATATGAAAGAGAACAGGCACACTTGAATCTTCTTTTGGAAGTGTTTGGAGGAAGCTCTGACGAAGAATCATTTGTAGATTCCTAGTCAGAAAATGAAGAAGTTCAGGAACTATATGAAACAGGCGAAAAATATGAGGAGGATAGTGTTGAGCCGGTTGATTTTGAACCGGATGGTGACAGTAACATGTTCTATTTTGATAAAAATATGTCGAAATGGTCCAAGAGTCCAGCCAAGAGAAATGTTAGAACTCGTGCAGAAAATTTAATTATTCACTTACCTGGTGTAAAAGGCATGGCAAAAGAAAAAAATACGCCACTAGATTGCTAGCTTCTTTTGATAATGGAAGACATGCTTAATAATATTGTGTCTTATACAAACGTTAAATAACCAAATATTGCCGTTAAATATGATGCGAATCACCAATATTTAGTGAAACAAGTAGACAGGAAGAAATAAAAGCTGTCTTAGGCTTACTTTATTTAGCTGGATTATACAAATCAAATAGACAGAATCTTTCAGACCTTTGGAGTAAAGATGCCCCTGGCATTGAATTATTTCGATCGGCAATGTCATTGCAAAGATTTTATATTTTGATACAATCTCTCCGATTTGATTTTGAAGAAAGCAGAGCACAACGCTTACAATCTGATAAGTTGGCTCCCATCAGGACCATATTCGATAGCTTTGTCGACAATTGTAAAGCAGATTATTCTCCTAGTGAGTACCCTACAAATGATGAAAAATTGGAGCCATTTAGAGGTGGCGTATCATTTCGACAGTTTATGCAAAATAAAACCGCTAAATATGGTCTGAAGGTATTTGCTCTTGTAGACGCGAAAACATGTTATTGCGTGAACAGGGAAGTATACGTTGGGATGCAACCAGAGGGTCCTTTTAGACAGAGTAATAATCCCCAAGAAATAGTTGAGCGTTTGATAGCACTAGTATCTGGAACTAAGCGAAACATTACCTTCGATTATTGGCTTACAAGCTATGATTAAGCTTCAATGATTAATCTTTTAAAAACACATCATCTAACCTCAGTTAGTACAGTGCGAAAAAACAAAAGAGAAATACCGTCAGCTATACTTAATATTCGAGCGAGAGAGCCATGGAATTTGTGGTTTGCATTTAAAGAATAAATCACTGCTTTGTCGTACGTTCACAAAAAATTGAAAAATCTTTTCCTTTTTTTCCACATTACACCATGACGTCATTATTGGAGAAAATGATAAGAAGTTGCCTGAAATAATCGCATTTTACAATTTTATGAAAAGCGACGTAGACACTTTAGATGAACTATCTGAAAATTACAGCGTGTCAACAAATAGTCGACGTTGGCCTTTTACATTATTTTTTAATTTTTAAATACTGCTGCTGTAAATTCTCAGGTGGTTTATAAATAGTGAACGGATGTGTTTTATTTGGTTCCTTTTAATTTTGTGAAAGTTGAAAGTTTGTCATTTTAATTTGGTGAAAGTTGAACAAAAATTAGCCATTTTGTTCACAAAGAAGTGTTTTGTGTGCTGCTAAAGTTTATTGATCCAGCTAAACTTAAAAAACTAGTTTCCGGGCTGCTCCCACAAAATGCCTTCCATCTACGCCTACAACTGTCTCTCCTCCCGTCGTGAAGGGCAATCAAAACAAGAACACACTCACTGCCAAAATCTTGGAGGAACATCTAACTAAGCAAGTGGAGTCAATGAGACTTGGCTTTGCTGAAGAAATTTAGTATATGCGGGGTGAATTTCTTCAACGGGTTGAGGAAATTAAGAAGAGTTGGGATCGACGATTTGATGATGCTAACAAAGTAATATCCCACCTTACTGAGCAAGTCCAACGCATTGAAGAAGACGCCAAAACAGCTGTAAAAATGCATAATGCCGAGATTGCAGCCATGCAGCAACGAATAAATGTGTTAGAGAGAAAAGAAATCGCTTGTGACGCTGTACTCTTTGGAGTACCAATACTACCAAACGAAAATCTAAAAAGCCTATTCAACCATCTCTGCCACACACTTAATTGCAACCCCCCTTCTTCAGTTATTGCTTTCCGCACTCGCACAAGAAATCAACACAACAATGATACCACACCATCACCAATCATGCTAAAATTCGGCAGCCCGCAAGAAAGGAATTCTGTGCTTGCCTCTGCTGCAATTTATCGGAAGCACAATGCATCACAATTATGTCTCATCGATCTTGGCATAGAATCCAACGTTAGTTGCTATCTCAATGAAAGCCTAACAAAACGTATTCGCTTTCTGTTAAACAGTGCCATCGAACTCTGGCGAAAAAATCAGCTGTTTGCGGTACACACAAAGCGTGAGTGTGTCTACGTGAAAAAGTCGGCGAATTCCAAAAACCTTTTTTATCGAAAGCTCTGCAATACATCTATTCTATGTAAGTATTTGGTATTCTTTTTAGTTTTCTTTTTTTTCCTTCATAATTCTTTTTTATTTATTATTTCTATATTCAACTCTCAATTTAGTTATTCAAATAACGTTTGTAAATACTTTCTGGCTAATGAATTTCTCTAATTTTTTTTGTGATTTGCTGTTTCTGTTTCTGACTCGTTCTGATTTGATTAATGAACAACCATATAGATAACACTAATGGGGGTGGGTACGAATGAGAACTTGCATATTATGATCCGTGTGCTCTGTGCACAGAAGAATGTGTTAAAAATTTGTCATCTGAATGCACAAAGTTTGCACAATGCATTGAAACTAGAGGAGTTCAAATATCTATTTGTAGGATCTCAGGTTGATGTTGTTTATGTGTCTGAGACTTGGTTTCATTCGAATGTCGAAAACAAACTGTATGAAGTGTCTGGTTTTAATGTTTTCCTTGGTGATCGAGTGGGTCGAGTAGGTGGAGAATTTGCTATTTATGTGCGCGAAGGGTTGCACTGTACACTTGTTTGTAATTCTATGCAAGACACAGGGCTAGACCATTGCTTCGTCAAAATTATATATGAGAGTCAAAGAATTCTATTAGGTACTGCTTACATGCAAATCAATCTGTAGATTATATGCCTTTAGTAACCATTCTAGAGCAACTTTCCTATAGTAGCTCCCATGTTGTTCTATGCGGTGACCTTAACAGCAAATTAGTTGGAACTGAATGTCTCTTCTCATCTGCTAAATAACTATAAAGCGCTGAACTTATTCCCTGTAAATATAGAAAGTCCTACTCACTTCCAAGATGATTTAAGTACTCTGATTGACCAATTTTTTGTTAGTGATGTAAGTAAGATCCTACTTTATAGGCAGCTTCAAGCTTCTGGTTTCTCGAGACATGATCTCATTTATTTAACCTTCGAGATCATCTTTCAGTTTCGAGACTTTAAGAATGCGAACTACAGTGAGTTGCTGTATGACATTGAGTGTACTGATTGAAATAGTGTGAGGTGCATGCAGTCTGTTAACGTTAAAGTTGTGTTTTTTCAAGAGCAGATCAGATACATATATAATAAACATATCCCATTAAAAACAAAAGTTATCCGTAGAACGTCGCCAGCCTGGCTCAGCAGCGAAATCAAGAAGCTGATGCTGCAACGTAATACAGCCTATAATCTATGGAGACGATATCGAGTCGAACCGCTATATCGGGAATACTGCTGTTTGCGGAAGAAAGTGCTGCTAGACATAAGGTCCGCAAAGACGCTTTACTATGAAAATGGGTTAAGCCAAAGTTTTTCTTCAAAAAATAAATGGAAAACTGTTAAGGAACTTGAAATTGGAAAAGAGATTCCAAAAATAGCCGATAACATTGACTGTGAACTCTTAAACGCTACATTCGTCACAAAACCATCCTCTTTCACAAATGAAAACGAGTGTAATACATTTGATCCTTCAGACAACTCTATCTCCAATGAATCTTTCGGTTTCGTATGTATCAGTGATCAAGAGGTTGTCGAAGCGGTTCTATCAATGAAGTTTAACGCAACCGGCATCAATGGCGTTGATCCCCGGCTCGTAAAAATTCTCCTTCCTTACATTCTTCCTTCCATTACCCACATTTTGAACAGCATAATAACAGCTTCTGACTATCCACGGAAGAGGGCAAAAGTTATCCCAATCCCCAAAAAAGGTAATGACGATTATAGACCCATAGTGATTTTCCCGTTTTTAAGTAAAGCGTTAGTGTTTGAAAAAGTAATTTGGAAGCAAATGCAAGCATATTTGTCTATACATAAGCTAGTAAGCAGTTGTCAGTCTGGTTTTCGTCCCAAACACAGCTACAAAACAGCATTATTGTCAGTAGTCGATGACATTAGGAAGTCGTTGGACAAAAAATATGTTACTTTTCTAATTCTCTTAGACTTTTCAAAAGCGTTCGATACTGTTAACCATGTTCTTCTTTGCCAAAAACTTCAGACCACATATAATTTCTCCAAAGAATCGGCAAAGCTTGTTTATTCCTACCTAGTAGATAGGCAGCAATGTGTTGTGGTCAACAATAAAACTTCGAGCTTAGGGTATCGAATGGAGTTCCTCAAGGATCAATACTTGGACCTGTCCTTTTTTCTATGTACATCAATGACTTGTCACAAATTGTCCAACGGTGTCTGATCCATATGTATGCCGATGATGTCCAACTGGTTTTGAGTGGAAATATCAATGTCTTAGATCAAGTTGTCGGTTTGATGAATGAAGAATTGGACTATGTTTGAATCCGGCAAAATCGAAAGCTCTCGTGATTCATAGGAAAACACAGAACCTATCTACCTTTCCACCGATAAAACTTGGTGAAGAAATCGTCCTCTTTGTTCACACTGTAAGAAATCTCGGACTTATTTTTAACGACTCCCTAACATGGACTGACCATATAAACTCTGCTATTGGCAATGTTTATGGAGGGCTTCGTATGCTTTGGTCGACTCAGATGTTTACACCTACAGCTATAAGAACTATGCTGGCGAAAACGCTCATACTGCCAATATTGCTGTATGGGTGTGAGGTCTATGGCAAAGTTGACTCAATTTCTAAAAGGAAGCTTAATGTTGTATACAACAATATTGCTCGGTATATCTATGGACTCCGAAATTATGATCACGTGTCAGTTTACTCAAAGTGTATTGTCGGCTGCTCGTTCGATAACCTGCTGGTGCTTCGATCGTTATCTTGCCTGCATGACATCATACAGACACATCAACCTGAGTATCTCTATACCAGATTAGTTTCTCCTCGATCGCAAAGGATTCTGACCTTAATGCAAACTCCACATACATCGGAGCGGCAATTCTTCGCGTACCCCTTTTAGTGTAAAGGAAAAATACCGGCCTCAAGTAGCCCGAATTTCTTTAAAAAGTGAAGTGCAATACCGACCTCAAGTAGCTCGCGAACTTAACCACAAAAGATACCGGCCTTAAGTAGTTCGTGTACCCCTTTTAGTGCAAAAGCAAAACATCGGCCTCGAGTAGCCCGAATTTCTTTAAAAAAGGTGAAGTGCAAATTCTTAAAAAATAACCTGGACCCCAGAAATCACGCGAACATTTGTGCAAAAATTAAAATTTAATTACGCAGCCATCGAAGGAGTGCGAAGAAAGGTCCCTTAGTAGCATAACAGCAAACTGGAATGAGCCCCTTTGCCAGCAGTGGAATGTTCGCAGTATTATTGTAAGATAGAATTAAGACATTAATGAATATTATTATAATTTAATTATTTTTAAAATCCTTAACAAAAATTTGCATATTGTGTATAAGATAAGTTTATATTATATTTATAATAAGAAATGAAAGCAAAGTACGTGTAAAAGTTAAACTCAGTATGATTAACCCTATTATTCGTCCACCAATCCTTAACCCTAACAATCCTACTCCTCATCCTTTAACATCCAACCAAAGCCCTCCATCACTAAACATGAACCCCAGCGCAAGTCCAGAATTCGAAGCCTTGATAACAGGAATAGTTATAAAAGTGTGCATCTCCCAATGCAAAAGTTTAGTCTAATCTATCGTAAACCCAAGTGCAACAATTTCTAGGGAAATAGAGCAAGGTATTGTTAACAGTACAGAGCAAATCTAGGCGACTTAGACAAAATACCGGACGTAGTCCGCAGTCTTAGAGAATTTTCCGGAACTCCAGGAGAATATTGTTCATGGCGCAAAAGTGTCGAAAGAATTCTCAATATTTATAGTGACCTTAGAGGAACGCCAAAATACTACGGCATTATAAATGTTGTAAGAAACAAAATTGTAGGACACGCAGACGCTATTTTAGAAAGTTACAACACCCCATTAAACTGGAATTCTATATCTAAATGCTTGACATTACACTTTGCCGACAAGCGAGATCTGGGAACTCTGGAGTACCAGATGTCAACGCTGGTTCAAGGGAATAGCACCGTAGAACAATTTTACCAATCTATCTACAGTCATTTGTCCCTAATTCTGAATAAGATTTCAAGCATGGACGTCTCCCCAGATGCTATTAACTTATTGACATCTTCTTATAGAGATAAGGCTCTGGACACATTTGTAAGAGGATTAAGAGGTGATTTCCCAGATTGTTGGGTATCAAAGAACCGATCGACCTTCCCTACACCTCTGCCAGAAGCTCGAAAATCAACGTTTGAGAGCTCTGTATTCTAATAATAATAGTGGTTTGACAAAGAAGACCGTACCTCAACCTACACCACCACCTCCTCCTGCTCGTAGAAATCAATCTACACAGCCTTTCTACCCACAACCTGTTAACTTACCACAACCAGGAGTGCATCCCCCTCCAAGACCAGATGCTCCCCATTACCAGCAATATTACCATCAACAGAACATCCAACAAAATGTCAGACCAAACACCGGACACCGAAATCTATGCCAAGGGTAGAATCAATGGAAGCAGAAACTATTAAAACTAAGAATATTAACCAGCCACAGGTTAAGAACGGGCCTCCTGCAGCAAAACGACCCATGATCCCTTCACAACAACACCACGCTCCTCCCAACAAATTGCAAAGGAATTTCCATGTGACTACTGAAATTAGTGAACAGTATCCATCAGACAATTCTGCCGAAATTGCAAATTATGACTCTGTGATTGAGCTACAGAACGTCCAGACAGAAAATCAAACCCTTGACGAATACCTCAATAGCCAGTATAACGTTAATAATAATGAACAGGCGATTGATTTTGCAGATATACATTTTTTAGGTTAACCCACTCGTCACTGCATTACTTTGAGTGTAGGACTAGTGACAACAAAATTATGAAACTTCTCGTCGATTAGGGCTCTAATAGGAATAATATTCAACCCCAACTTGTAAAAAACATTATCCCTAATAAACAAAATTTCTATACCAATTCTATTGGAGGCAAAGTTGAAGCCACCCACCATACCTTCGTTAATTTAATCGGAATTTAGTCAGCTAATATAAAATTTTTCCTTCTGCCTACTCTTAGATCTTTCCATGGAATTCTCGGCAACGATACTGTGATAGATCTTTCAGCAGTAATCTATGCAAAACAAAGTTACACGCTCATTGATAACCACTTAAAAATACGGTTAAAACAGCAAATATCTGAGTCAATAAATTCTGTAGACATAAGAACTGATCATATGTCCCAAAGTCAAAAAGACCAACTGATTCAGAAAACTAAATCATTTCCTAACCTATTTCTCGATCCCAATGAAAGGCTTACCTTAACAACTACTGTAAAGGGAAGAACCCGTACAACTACGGACGACCCCGTCTACACTAGGTATTATCCGTACCCTGTATCTCTTAAAGACGAAGTAAATAAACAGCTTGATCAACTTCTGAGCGATGGTATTATTAGACCATCACGGTCTCCATATAACTCGTCCATATGGATTGTACCGAAAAAAGCTGATGCTTCGGGAGAAAAAAAATATAGAATGGTAATCGATTACAGGAAACTGAATTCAGTTACAATTCCTGATCGATATCCCATTCCCGAGATAAACGAGGTTTTATCTCAACTAGGAAGGAATTAATGGTTTTCAGTTTTAGATTTAAAAAGCGGATTTCATCAAATCCCTTTGCATGAAGAAGACATCGAAAAAACCGCCTTCTCAGTTAACAACGGGAAGTACGAGTTTGCGCGTCTCCCATTTGGGTTAAATGCCCCGTCCATATTTCAAAGGGCACTGGATGACATCTTGCGGGAACACATAGCGAAGATTTGCTTCGTCTACATAGATGACACCTTTCAATCATTCTTAAAACCCTTCAAGATGCTAATCTTAAGGTTCAAATAGACAAATGTGAATTTCTGAAATCGAATGTTGAGTTTCTCGGGTTTATAATATCAGATGAAGGGATAAAGGCAAATCCAGCTAAGGTAGAGGCGATAGTTAAGTTCCCTTGTCCTAAAACACTCAAGGATTTGCGATCTTTTTTAGGTCTGTCAGGTTTTTACCGCAGATTTATTAGAGACTATGCCAAAATCGCTAAACCCCTGACATCCCTTTTGAGAGGGGAGAATGGACGCACGTCAAAACTAGCGTCAGGAAAAAAACTTAGACATTTAAATGACGAAGCTCTTGACGCATTTGAGAAAATAAAAAATTCTCTAATCTCAGAAGATGTAGTTTTAACCTTTTCGGATTTTAAAAAAGAATTTTATTTAACCACAGACGCCTCTGACTATGCCATTGGTGCTGTGCTTGCTCAAGAAAACAAACCAATTACATTCATCTCCCGCACACTCACGAAAGCCGAAGAACAATATGCCACGAATGAAAAGGAAATGTTGGCTATAGTATGGGCTCTAAACACACTACGTAATTATCTTTATGGTCCAACAGTCTTAAAAATTTTCACTGATCACCAAACCCTGACTTACGCACTCAGCAACAAAAATTCTAACAATAAACTCAAACATTGGAAGGCTATACTCGAGGAATACAACTACGAGTTAAAGTATAAGCCTGGTAGATCCAATGTTGTTGCGGATGCTTTGTCAAGACCACCCCAAATTAACGAAATCAATTCACTTACTCCTACCCAACACAGTGACGAGAGTTCTGGACAAAACCTCATCCAAACAGCAGACGAGCCAATAAATGTTCTTAAAAATCAAATAATCCTTAACATTGAAAATACATCTTCTTACAATTTTGAAATAATATTTCCCACATACCACCGACATACGATAGTTGAAATCGAATTTACAAACGAAAATTTGACCGATATTCTAAAACGATACCTTAACCCTTCCGTCACAAATGGCATTAAAACAGATGAGAGAACTTTAGGAAAGATTCAGGAAATATACCCCACTCATTTTGTTCAATATAAAATACGCTTTGCTAGGAAACTTGTTACAGATTTAACTGATGAAACACAGCAGGAAACCGAAATCATTAAAGAACACAACACCCTACCGGTTGCGAAAATAAAATTCAAATATTACAAAAATTTTACTTCCCATTGATGTGAGCGAAAATAGAACAAATTACGAAAATTTGCCGAATATGTAAAGAACATAAGTATGACCGGCATCCAAACAAGCCGATGTTGCAAGCAACCCCGATTCCCCAATATCCCGGCCATATAATCCACATAGATATTTACTTTACAAACAAACACATTATCCTCAGGGCAATTGATAAATTCTCTAAATATGCCCTAGCGAGGATACTCATATCCAGGTCAGCAGAAGACATAAAACATCCCTTAAGAGAACTCATTCTATCATTTGGTGTACCAGAAGCAATAGTTGTTGATAATGAGAAGTCCATTAATTCTAGTTCTGTGTTATACATGATAGATAGAAAACTGTTTCAATATAAAAGTCTTTAAAGTCCCGCCCTACACCAGTTCTGTTAACGGACAAGTGGAGAGATTCCACTCAACGCTTTCAGAAGTCTTGAGATGTCTTAAAGCTGAAAATCGCTATAACACCTTTCCCGAATTGTTAGATAAATCAATATACGAGTACAATAATTCAATACATTCAACCACTGGTAAGAAACCGCTCGATATATTTTTCGGAAAACAATTATTAAATAACCCAGTAGAACTCGAACGATTGCGACAAGAAAATATCTAAAAAAATTAAATATAGGCAGGAAAATGACATTGAATATCATAATAGGAAAAAATGTTCCTTAAAAAATTATTCAGTTGGCGAAACAATTTATGTCAGAATAAATAAAAGAACAGGAAACAAGCTTACACCTAGATTCAAAAAAGAAACTGTTGCAGAAAATAGAAATACCACAGTTATAACCAGTTCAGGCAGGACTATACACAAAAGTCTTATTAAAAATCAAATTTCTCAATAGGATACTGATGCCATTGTACATGGCAAGCGTACAAATCATGGACTACTCCAACTCCCAATTAATCAAGATTGACGCAGGACGAGCAAAATGTCAAAACGGCTTATTCAAAATTATACACTTAATTGACATAGAGGCTTACGACACAACTATAAAAATCTGGAAGTAACATTAAGGTCAACCACTAAAACCAACCATCCCCTATACCACCTCCTTTCCTATGAAGTCCTTAGAATTAAGTCATACTTAGATAGGCTTAGAATAAATAATAAGAGTAAACGTTCAATAGATTTAATTCGTACAGCGTGGAAATAGATCTCGGATTCTCCGGATCACCACGACTTTGAAATTGTAACAGATAAATTTAATGGTGTCTTACAAAATAAAAATAATCAATTAATAATTAATAAAATGACCATTAACAAAATTAATGAACTGTCAAATGTAACTATTGAAATAATTAAAATTTTTAAAGAAAATGAAATAAATAACAACGATTCTATATTAAAAATTAAATGTAAGTTAGAACTACTTAAAGAAGAGATAATTAACATTGCTTATGCCATCCATTGGGCAAAAGCTAATATTGCCAATTCCTTCATACTATCAGACACTGAAATAAATATTACAGAAAAATTGTTAACTTTAAATAATATTCCATTTGTCAATATTGACGAAGCACTCGAATTTGCAGAAATACGAATCGCAACTAATAATAAGAATTTAATATATATTTTAAATATTCCTACAGTAAGTTTAGATGTTTGTAATCTTTTAGTCATTAGAGCTGTTAAATCAATGAATATTAATTATAAAATCAATTATAACTCTATCCTAGAATGCAAAGAAAAAACCGTTGGTATGATGAATAAATGTAAGACATATAATAGTATCTCTATTTGTAACAATAAGAATATTTTAGACATTAGTTATACAACATGCATCCCATATCTCCTGAAGAGCAAAAAGGCTAACTGCTCTCTAATCAACAACGACCACATTCCAGAAGTTGAAGAAGTGTCCCCGGGAATTCTGCTGTTAAACCAGTTCGATGGTCCTATCAACATAAATCAAGAAACAACCATGCTCAAAGCCACATTCATAATACGGCATTTCAACACCATAGTGGAAACAAATAATTGCGAAAGAAGTCACTCGATACCAGCCCTTACCTGCAATTTTACAACCAGCAAGTGAAAAGGACAGAATAAAAGAGGTGCTATCCCTAAAATTAATGAAACAACTTTACGTCAACAGTACCAAACAAATTGACATCCTGGAAACCAAAAGTAAGGTCAGCCTGTCCATCAACATTATCCTGACAACAGCGATACTCCTCATCCTGACATTTACATCAATTAGAATATTTAGATGTATGATATTAAATCGTAAGAATGATAAAAAGAGACAGGACAACGTGTTAATTCTAGGAATAGAAGATCTTCCCTACCACTTTACAATAACAACTTCGAACGAGGACGTTCAAATCTAAAGGCGGAGGAGTTAACGAACAATACGCTGAGCTCACGAGAACAAAGCGTGAACACATTCTTTTCCCACAATTCGTTCGCCACATGCCGGACATATGACCCAACACGTGTGTCACCGGACGACAACGATCAACGGAAATGCTGACGATGCGTTTGGAGCAACCGTGGGACATTGGGATGCATTAGAAACATAAGTATCTTAGGTAGCATAAAATTATTGTTAAGTTAGTTCTTAATTCTCCCTCAATGTAAGAGGTTCAATATATATATATTTTTTAGACCAATAAATAAATTATTGTTTAATTGGTATTCTAATTAATTAGATTTAACTTTTATTTCGTATACGAATTTTTACATAAGGTTTGTTATCGCACTTTTAATAATACAGGGATTTGATAATACAAAGTATCTTGCCACTGAAATACGAGTAGTTGTTGAAACATTTGAATACAGAAGTTTATTACAAGAAAGAATCATTCGAAGGAAAATACGACAAAAACCTTCCATAAGAAAAAAAATAAAAAATAAATAAATAAATAAATATATAAATAAATAAATACGTAAACAAGTAAATAATTTAATAAATAAATAAATAAATAATCTATAAATAAATGAATAAATAAATAAATAAATAAATAAATAAATAAATAAGTAAATAAGTAAATATGTAAACAAGTAAATAATTTTATAAACCAATAAATAAATAATCTATAAATTAATAAATAAATAAGTAGATAGAAATAAATAAATAAATTAACAAAAATTGTAGCCAATTAAAGAAACAAATACATATAAACAAATAAAGTCGCATTTAGCTATCAAACAATCGTTAATTAGCGGGTTATCAGGGAAGCTACATCTGATTAGAAAATTTAACTTAATTTTTTCGAGTCTTTCACAAATCAATTCAACATTCGCTTTGTTGTGTAGGTCTACTGTTGAATGATGGCAGGGTAAGCTGAGCATCAGTTTTAGGACTTTATTTTGACATATCTGCAGTTTTTTATATGGCATTTTGCACAATCCCCCCAAACTTGGCATCCATACAAAAGAAAAGCCTGAAAAAAACCTTTGAAAATTATGATCTTATTTTCTGTTGAGAGCGCTGATTTTCTATTGATAAATGGGTATAACATTTTAATAGCCACCCCTAATTTCTTGACCGTTGCAGCTATGTATTTGTTAAATAAACCTAGATATCTAACATGAGGCTCCGAAGGAATATTTACTCCATTAATTTGTAGCCGGTTAGAAGGAAGAAAGCAATGTTTTCTTTTTCTAGTGAAAAAGATAGCTTGCATTTTCGCTTCATTCTATTTTATTTTCCATTTTGTGTAATACTTTTTTAATACTTCCATCGCATCATGTGACGAAAATACTGCAGTGTCATCAGCAAAAATGGCTACATGGCAATCGTGCAAAACAGGAAAATCGGACGTGTAGATATTATACAAAATTGGGCCCAACATAGAACCTTGAGGAACACCAAAATCAAAAGTTATTAAGTTTGAGATACCACTATTAACATAAACCTTAAAACAACGACTAGATGGGAAACTTTGAACTAACTTACAAATATAGTACGGAAAATTAAATTGTATCATTTTGTAAATAAGACCATCGTGCCAGACAGTATCAAATGCTTTTTCGATATCTAGTAAAAGCATTCCAGTTGATTTACTTGTGGATTTGCTTTCACAAAGTTGCAAATTCTAAGTACTTGATGTGAAGTGTTATGATGTCGCCTGAAGCCAAATTGTTCTTTAGGATAAATATTATTATCACAGATATGTTTTAGTTACTTTTCCTTAATAACTTTTTCTAATATTTTGCTAAGACTACAAAGCAAACTTATTGGCCTATAACTTTCTACACTTTCAGGTGGCTTACCAGCTTTAAGCACCGGGACAATTTTGGCTAATTTCCAGGCCTCTGGAAAATACCCTATCTTCAGGCAGGCATTGATGAAGAAAATTAAATATTTTATTCCAAATTTGGGCAGCTGCTTTATATACTCGTAGATATTAAGTATGCAGTCAATACCGCCTGCTTTTCTTGTTTTTAAATCATTGACTATAAATTGAATATCTTTCTCTGATGTGAAATTTACAGAGGATATTGGTGCGCTTCTACTTAAGAAATACTTTTGAAGAGTTGTGTTCACAATATTATCTGTATTAGCATCACCAATAAATCTGGAGATGTTGTTGTTTCTCGCGAAGTGCAGTGCAAGGGCATTTGCTTTGTCCACATCCGAAATATAGGTGCTAGCATTATCTTTTAAAAATGGTAACTGCCTTTTTCTATTTTTTATTAACTTCATAATGTTGCATAAAGGTCTAACATTTTTTCTAATGAGTTCAGCTTTCTGTTCCAGTTTTTATTGCGAGCCTGTGATGTTCCTAAGGCAATGATCTTATTGATATTTAATACCGCATGTCTGTTTAAAGGGTCCCGATATCTCTGCCAGTTTTTTCGGTAAACGTTTCTTATGTTTATTAGATCTAAAATATAGGGGGGAAGTTTTATGCTAACTTCACTTTTAGATTTCTTTGGAATCCTATTTTCAGCAGCATTTAATATGATTTTCGAAAACTGTTTTAAAATAGAATCGACATTTTCTTTACTGGAAATAGCTTTCTACGATGTCAATTGTACCTCTAAATGTATTATTGATGTCAGATCTGAAACCTGCCCAGTTCGCATTTTTCAAATCTTGGGTAAACTTGATTTGTTTAACCGCTGTGCAATAAACCTTGCAATAGACAGGAGTGTGATCAGAACTAAGGACGTTAATAACAGTTGGCTGTGATATTAAGCTAACATTAGTAATGAACAAGTCTAGATTGGATGGTCGGCCACGGGAACTACAAGGGAAAAAGGTGGGACTAGAGGGAAACATTATAGAAACTGGTAGGTTAACACATAAATCAGACAGAGTATTTCCACAGGAATTAGCTCTTGAACAACCCCAGTCCCTATGTCTGCAGTTAAAGTCTCCTCCAAAACTACCTTTCCGTTCAAGCAGAATAACCTGCGAAAATCATTTTTGACCGCAATTCGTTTGTCATTAGAAACGCGGCCGCCAGGGAAATATACACAAAATAATTTTAACTGCTGCTGGTTACTTAAATTTATTTCAATACCAATGTTTTCAACGTAGCACGTTCTCACTACAGGTAAAAGCGAATGTTGGATTGATCTCTTAATTAAAATGGCAACACCATCACCTCGTCTATGTATTCTATCGCATCGAAAGCATTTATAGTTAGGTGTGGATAGTTTGAGATTATTTTGTAACATGGTTTCAGTGACCAAGGTAATGTTGCTACTGTTTAAAAAAACAATAAATTCGATAATTTTCCTACGTATACCTCTTGCATTCCAATTTATAATTCTTAGATTTCTAGTTGACATATTATATATGTATTATTAGAGTATAAAAACTTAGTCGCTAAATGTGCGATAACATTGAATTGGTGAATTTTATTTTTGCATACTGATAACTTCGTACACAGGGAATTTATCTCTTCTGCCGTAAGCAATGTATTGGAATTGTTGTCTAAAGTTTTACAACAAATGTTGCTGGGAAGGTTGCTAGAAATATCGGTATGACCATGGTATATGTTTTTCCGCTTAATAAATTAATGCATGCGCTCGCGTAGCTTTCCCTCGTACTTGTTTGTTGGTATTCAGCCTGAATTTCGCTTTTGTTGCTGATTTCATTACTTCGCCGCGAGAATGCACGAAAATCTGTCATAGACGCGAATGAGACTTGTGTAGGTGCGGGTTGTGCAGAAACACGTGATGCATGAAAAGCTTTTGGTTGCAAAGAGCTTTTAAGCTTCGTGGATTTTTCTTTTAGCTCCACATATTTAGTTCTGCTACCACATGTTGGATCTGTAGATTTGTAAGATCCTCCGCAATTTGCGCATTTATGTGGGGCAGTATTGTCACACTCAGCAGTCTTATGTAAACCGGCGCAGATGGCACAGTAAGTCCTAATGTGGCAATTTCTCTCCTCATGACCAAACATTTGGCAGTTACGGCACTGAGTAAGCTTACTTTTTAATTTTTTCTGGTAACTCCAATTAACCTGTGTACGAAATATAGCATGATAGCGTTTTTTTAAATCAGCCAACTTTACCGAGCCATTTTCAAACGAAACAATGTAGATAGTGTCACAGTATTGTTCGAAATTTCTTCTTACTTTTTTTATATCAGCACATTTAAGACTAAGTTTTATAAGTTCGTCTTTAAGCAATTCTGTTTCCATATCGTCCATGCCGTGGAGAATTACCTTAAAAACACTAATACCTTTAATGTCATGTGAAAAAATTGGCTGGTTACCCATCGCTTCGTTAATGGAGCTCCTGATGTGCACGGATCTTGAGCACGAGAAGGGAACATGCTCCGCATGCTCAGTTATCTCACAGCTTGGGCAGTGAGGATCATCCTCAATGCCGAAGCGGTGGAGATAGCCCCTAAAGTAGCAATGTCCACTGAAGGCTTGCCTCCATGCCTCCTCTGCAGCCATTTATCGACGTTGGGGATTGGGGGATACGTCCATCTATCCTTTTGGGAACGGCTCTATCTACTTTGCCGTGTACGAATTGTATTACGCCAGGCATCCTCTTTTGGCAGGTTGTTCCGTCGGATCTTCTGCAGCTCTTCCGCGATCAAGTCGATCAGCGGCATGCCGGCCAGGATGCATCCAGCGTTATCAGAGATGGTCCTATACGCGCTCACTACACACCTTAGGCGGTGTGTGGAAGTTATTCCGTAAGAGCGCTTAGCCATTGCCAATGCCCAGATGGGAGCCGCGTAAAAAATCACCGATATGGTGACCCTTACTAGCAGTCTTCGCTTACTAGACCGGATGCCCGATGTATTTGCCATTATGCGGGACAGAGCCATCGTGATCCTATTGGGTTACCTTTTACTTGCTCCAGTTGCTCCTTAAAGCAGAGCCTTGCGTCTAGGAGGACTCCCTAGTATTGCGGGAAAGGCTTCGATGTGTCTGTAAAATCGCCAATCTGAGAGGAAGGCACCTCTCTCTTTTTCCTTGTGGTCAGGAGGACTGCTTCGGTCTTCTGTGCCGCCAGGTCCAATCCGTTTCTTTGCAGCCAACTGGTCACCATGCCGACCGCCTCTGTGCTTCCAGTGGTAATTTCTTCAATAATCTTGGCTACAGCCACTGCGGCCAGGTCATCCACGTACCTGCATCTGGCTACGTTTGATGGCCTTCTTCTGCTGTCGTGTGAAAGTGTATCGTGGACCCAGGTGAGGTCAATCGCCGAATGGTTCCGTCCTGCTATGTAGCGTCAGCCTTTGGACCAATTAGAATTGATAAGCGTAAATGTAGTGTTTATGTAAGTATCCCTTAATATGCCCTGCACTGCCAAACTAACCACTGTTCTTAAATGTACCTGTTGCACTCCCACTTGTCTAATAAAACCCAATTGCATATGACTAAACTTGTCGCAACCTGTCGCAAAAAAAAAACTAGTTCTTAAATTTTGAACCGCGCACGTTGAAAAAACAAAACGAAATTTTTTTCGGAAACAGTGAGTCTAGTTAATACAAAATAAAATGGGGAAAAAACGGGAAAAGTGGGTGAACGGTCGGAAGAATTCCTCTAAAACTTCCGGCACGGATGAAACAAAAAAAATCTTAATCATTAAAGGACAAATTGCTTGAGAGGTCCGAAAGCGCAAAATAAGCCTGGTGTGGAAAAGTCCGGTGTTTTTTTGTTAGTGCGGTACGAGTAGCTAACCGCTTACCAGCTAAATGTTATGCAAGCCCCTCTGCCAACTCCAAAGCTACATCGCCTGCAAGAGGTGCTCCGTGGGACCTACAACCAAAAACATCATACAACTCCGAAAACACAACCAAAAACAACAACATTATATACAACGACAATTATAGAAACAGAAAGTGAATTTTAATAACTACTTCAATCTTTCCTATTAGATAATGTAGTAGATATAAGCATATTTAGATTTAGATTAAGATCTAGTTTTGTTTTATTGAATGAATTGTGTAGATTAAAGTTAGGCTAAGTGTGAATCATTTTGAATTGTATTTTCCTTTTTGTGCGCGAAAAAAAAAAATATTTAAATATTTATTTTGTGATGGCGTAAGATTAAAGCGATTTGTTTGGATTACTTTTTTAAATAATTTCTATTAACACAGAAAATGGCCGCAACAATCTCTTCGCTTTCAGTGTTCGCTAACTCATGACAATCTAATATATGACAACTCACTCACGCACTCTGCTACTCCATTCATACTCACACTCATACATCAACATTCACATCAACACACTCTCGTTAGCTCGCTCACCCTCTTACAGCTCGGCCGTTCTGACAATAAACCGACCTCGGTTGCGTAAAGTGTATCTGAAGCCTTACACAATTACTAGTGTGCGCCATCGATTTCACAATTTCAAATTTTCTACTTAAGACACTAACATAGGTTCTATTTCTAAGTGCACAAGTGTTGATTTTCTTGGCTCAGGCATACAGTTATCAAATTATTCGCTTCTAAAATTCCGTCATACAGAAATTGGGTTATTTGGCATCCGTCAATATCGCGAATGACACGCGAAAACGCTGAATCAGTTTCTTGTTTTGCCCTACGGAAGTGTCAACATTCTTCATTACTACGTAATCGTCTAGTGAGAACTCGGAGGCGGCACGATGATGTCGATTAAAGTATGCCGTATTATACTCTTGTGACTTTTCAATGTTTCTTAAGGCTTTTTGTCTAACTTCAGTAAGATTATCAGACTTCGGAAGTTCTTTTCCTTCCAGAAACTCTGTCAATTCGTCCACAATTTTGCCTCGCTGGGCAACACCAAAGAGAAGTACAGAAGGGGAAAATTTCGTCGTCGAATGACATGAATTGTTCAATGCAAATTCTACTTCAGTGCAATGCAAATTCTGCTTTGAGGCCCAATCGGAATGGCTAAGGGGTTCGGAAAGCTTTGCTATCATAGGGGTCACTACACTATTCACTCTTTCTACTTGCCCATTTGCTTTGGGTGACGCAGTGGCATTGAGGACACGAATAATGTTATATTTCTTCAGAAAATCCCTGAAGTCGGAAGACGTAAAACAAGTGCCTCTATCATCAATAATAAGAGGCTTGACAGACCTCTTTCGTATTAGTGGTGGCGGCAAGGTATAATTTCACAAACTTCGTGAAGGCATCAATTACTACCAGCAAATATTTCTTATTAGAGCGTAAAGATGGCAAGAGTCCTAAGTAGTCAATATGAATCGTATCAAAAGGAATAGGTTTCTTCGAAATACTGTGAAGGGTGGCCCTGTTATTCTGAGGGGAGGTGGAATAATAAATGCACTTAAGGCAGTTGCTAATGAAATTATGAACGTACGTCTTCATATGGGGAACCAATAATTTTTCTTAATCTGCGAACAACATTTATCGGTTGCTAAATGACCCAATTTCTCATCCGTACTGCGAATCACATTGTTTATCATTTCCGAAGGGACGTATAACTGTAAGTGCCCAGCTGGCGATTGATGGTATACCAATCCATCACGTAGTTCAAAATCCTTTACTTCAGTGATAACGAGTTTTTCCTTAATTCACTAATCTTGGGGTCACGGTTTTGAGTTATTTTTAATTCGGCTGAATCGACATATGCAATCGTGTTTGTCAAACGGCAAAGGGCATCTACGTGGGCCATGGCCTGGCCAGGTCTGTGCTGAATTGTATAGTTATAATTTTCTAAAAATAGAGCCCAACGAGCAATTTTCGCCGAATTGTTTCTATTCGTTAACGTCAGTGCTAAAGAATTGCAGTCAGTCACAATCGTGAACAGAATACCAGTGACGTAAGTGTGAAAGCGCTTCAGAGCATTAATTATTGCTAAGGTTTCCAGTTCATAACTATGCAATTTGGATTCTGGGCCCGAAGTTGATCTAGAAAAATATGAAATTGGATGGAAACACACCATTTCAATACGTTCGTAAAGTATATTAACTGCAAAATTCATGGTTAAAATTCTAGAAAATTATCCTAATACCTGTGAATGTACCTTTTAAATTATTGAATTTTAAATATTGAATGATTAATTAATTATATAATAATGTAAATTGGCAATGGAATAAATAAATTATCTTATTTTATCATATCTTATTTGTCATCCCCTTGTTTTTGTAGAAGTACTGCTCCGAATGCTGCAGCGCTAGCATTACAATGCAATTCCATTTTGGCTGTGGGGTTATGAATTGACAACACAGGGGCCGCTAACAGTTTACTACAGAGGGTTCGGAAAGCTACTCAACAGTCTTCAGTGAATTCAAAGGGGGCATATTTTTTCAGAAGTTGGGTCATAGGGCGCGCTATTCT
Organism: Volucella inflata; assembly: GCA_928272305.1. Classification (NCBI taxonomy): domain Eukaryota; kingdom Metazoa; phylum Arthropoda; class Insecta; order Diptera; family Syrphidae; genus Volucella; species Volucella inflata. Next base: position 109,717,749 of record OV743716.1, on the reverse strand, counting down.
AGAAAAGGAAGGGACAAAACGTCTAAAGTAAGAAAACAGTCCATGACAAACAACGCTCCAGTTCCTTCTGGTTCGTAGGGTCTTTATAATTTTCAATGGCCATAAGGTGTGCCCTTTTTGAGGAAATGCCAAATACCCTAAATATTCCAATTCCCTATATGCAAATCGACACCTTTTCACTTGGACTCGCAATCCATTTTGACTTAACGTATGTAAAACACTCTTCAGGGTCTCTAAGTGGGTATCAAAATTTGTTGATGCAATAAGAATGTCATCCATGTACACTACCAGCAGGCCCTTTCTAATAAAATCGCCCAGGACTAAAGTCACAAATCGTACAAATTCCTGGGGGGCATTACACAATCCAAAGGGCATATACAAATATTCGTAGTGTCCATCAGGGGTAACAAAGGAAGTGTATTTCACTGAATCAGGGTGCATTCTTACATGATGGTATCCACTCTTAAGGTCAATCACAGAAAATAAACTTTTACCTCCCAAATGTTCAATGCAGTCTTCAATTAACGGAATGGGGTGATTATCTCGTATGGTAATTATATTTATGGGCCGATAAACTACACATTTTCGTAAAAAGCCGTCCTTTTTTCTGATAGGGACAATGGCTGAAGCATACGGGGAGCGACTGGGGCGGATTATCCCCTCTTCTAACAATTCATCAATTATTTTTCTCACTTCCAGTATTTCAAAGTGGGACAATCGGCGGGGTCGGCAGAAAAAAGGGGTGCTATGCTTAAGGTTAATTTTCATATGATATTCCATGGGTCTTCTTTATCGGCAGGAAAATCATAGTACGTATCAGAAATCGCTTCTCTGAGGCGCTTACCCAAATCAAGGGGTAGATCAGGACCAATGTTCAATTAGTCACTGTCAGAAGAGCTCACTGTACACATATTCAGACGATAATTGTCACACGGGAGCACATCAAGGGCCACTGCCGAATTCTCAATCTTATTTTGTTTTTTGTTCTTCAGTTTATTCAATTCAATTGAGCACTGATTAAGCGTTTTACCTTTTTGAACTGTATGCCTGCGACAAGGGGTCAATAAGTTCAATGAATTAAGAACATCAGTGAGTTTTTTGCTAATCCCGTGGCAATTAAACATTTTATTTATACGAATTAATCTATTTTTGGTATACAATGGCTTAAGTTTACATAAGTTGATATTGGCTACTTTAAAAAAATCTCGACCAAATATCATCGGAATTGACATTTGCTCAGTTGTTACCACTATCAATTCCTGTCGTAATTGTCTACCGCTGAAGTTCACTAATCCGTCCATTTTTCCCAAGGTGTTTAAGGTTGAATTTTTAATGCCACGATATTTTGTAATAACAGGTTGCAGGCTACTTAGGGTGGGCACTTGACTTTGTTGTATCAGACTCTTTGGGCGACCGGAATCAAATAAACAAAAAATATTTTCCTAAGCTCTCTGAGTTCTAATTTTGACCCAGAAAAAACAACACTTACCATTTGCAATGTTTACATGGATTCCACTATGACATCTTCATCAGCAGGAGGCGCTGGCAGAAGGGCGGCAACGGTGCCACGATAAGGACAATCCTTGTATGCGTGATCCAACGATGCACACTTAAAGCAGGAACCAGCAAGGCGGTGGGGCGCAGGGCACTGGCTTGAGTAATGCCCGTATTTGGAGCGAATAAAACAGCCTAATTTGGCAAGTCGTACGGCAGGGGGTACGGAAGGTGCTTGCATAACGATCTCCTGCATATCCAAAATGTAACGATGAATATTTTCTCCTGGACTTAGTCGGCGAGAAGTCAGCATGGAGTACACTTCCTGGGCTGTACGGCTTCGGACGAACTCAGTAATCAATGCGTTTCTCAAGTCATCGTATGAAAAGACCGATATTGTGCGTATGAATGCCCTTCCCGTGACCTCTAACATACGCCGGCAGGTTATGAACTTCAGTCTTTCATTTAAGTGCAGCATGGCACATGCATGTTCAAGGTCGCTAAACCACTTTCCATCCATCACAGGAAAATTTCGATGCCATTGTTTCTATGACACTGACATCTGTCCACTGGTCGAAAGGTACTGAAGTATTTTTGGTGAATGAACTTTGTGATAATGCATCCACTTCGGCTTTTCCACTCTTTTTGTTACGTAATTGCACTAATTGTTGCTCTATTTGCTCATCAGAAGCATTCAGAAGCATTTTTACATACGGAAGACATATGAGCTGCAGCACTTGCAATCGGAGGTTGAGACACTGTTTCACCATGTGCAGCTGGTGGATCGGACGTAGCACTAATCTCGTCAATGGAAATCAAATCTAAAGGAAGATTCTGTTCGTACATTTCTCGAATTTGCACTAAAGTGGCATTCGATGGTACCAAAATGCCTGCATTTTGCACTGCGTTCAACATAAGCTCTTTTGTAGCTCGACCCATGTTGACGTAGGTTGGGTTTTATTTCAACAAAAAATGCTTAAAAATTCACGAAATTCACTCAACTTTTATTATTTCGAAAAGCCTAAGCTATTTTATGTAAAACTATCCCACTTCTGAGATGTGATGGCGTAAGATTAAAGCGATTTGTTTGGATTATTTTTTTAAATAATTTTTATTAACACAGAAAATGACCGGAACAATCTCTTCGCTTTCAGTGTTAGCTAACTCATGACAATCTAATATATGACAACTCACTCACGCACATCTGCTACTTCATTCACACTCACACTCATACATCAACATTCACATCAACACACTCTCGTTAGCTCGCTCACCCTCTTACAATTTTTATTATTTCAACGATTCTTCGAAGTGCTGGCGCCAGAACTACGACGGATCCGTTAGCACCGGTAAGTCTAAGTTTAATTTAGTTTTGAGCTGGATCTACATACGCCATTTTTAGTTTTGTAAGTAAATAAAATTCAAAAGAAGCTTCATTAGACCATAAGGTTTTTTTTGTGATTTCCTTTTACGAGTAATAAAATTTGTTGAATTGTGTAATGAATTGAATTCGGAATTTTTGATTGTCGCAATTATGGAGTAAGTTTCAAGCGCTAGTGGTGGGTGGATGGTCGGATCGACCGTCCTTCGATGTGACAAAACACACAAGCGATGACAACATGACGGGATATGACAAGACGAACTTCCTCTGATCTCTCTACTACAGGTGCCGACTGGGAGGAGCATCATAGATTAGCACAATGCTTATCTGCAGGTGGTTAATAACATTGGGTTAGTCTTTTAAAGTGATAAAATTCTTCTAAATACTACACTTATTCTCTAATTCTAAACGGTTTCATTTTGTGCATAGAAAGGTTTTAATCTTCCCAAGAACGTTGGAGGTTTTATTGACTCCGAGCGCCCCTTTTCGTTCATTGTTGTCGCCAAAGTGAAACCGTATTTTGGCTGTAAATAACTTTATGTAGTAAAATTTGCAAATATAGGAACAGTAATATTTGAATACAAAATACAATAATAATATTGAAGTTTAAGCTATGGTTAAGTAAAAATATACAATATGTTAAAACAGTGGTAACAAATAAATTTATATATATGTATGTATAAATAAGAATAAATTTATATTTGTATAAGAATTAATTTAAAGTGAATAAGCCTATTACACAAAATATAAATCAATTAGAAAGTTTTTTACGTTTTTTTAAATGTTCGACTTGTTTGAGATGGTGTGGTATTTCATTGATAGTTTTTGGAATGACATATCTTTGTTCTCATTCCCCGTATATGTTATACGCATCCCGAATTTCAAGCATCCCCTGGGCTCTCCTCCTGGTGTTTTGGAAATGTCGTATAGGCTGTAGAAACCTTTGGTCGTCCATGTAATGCAGCAATGATGTCATCCTATAAATCGTGTACACATCACTTTAAAAGTTGAGTTGGTTGGTTTTAAGGTTTTAACAAGCCTGTGCTGTTACCCCATGCCAGTATTCCATATTTTATTCGCGATTCTGCTAGCGAGTAGTACACCAGTTTACGTACTTCAAAACTTGAATACTTTTATATATGAGCCATCGCAAAGAGTGAGCTTTTGAATTGTAAACGCAGCACATTTATGTGTTCACGCCATAGGAAATTCTCATCGATAGTAACTCCTACATACGAGTACTTTATTTTGTTTACTACTTCTATTGCTGTGTTGTTGGCCGAACATGGACCTAGGGCGTTTCGACGATATACATTAAACTCTTCCTTTGGATTAAACGGTGTTCGTATATGCATTACCTTTGTTTTTGAAGCATTAATAATTAGCCCTTGATCATGGCACCATTTTGACATCGTATCGAATTCTTCTTGAATTAATTCCAATGCCTTGTTAAAGTTTTTTTGTTTGACGACAAGTGCTATGTCATCTGCATAGGGTGTGCACTTTTTGAATAAATGGAGAAGTTCATTTGTATACAAAACAAATATAATCGGACCTAATTTGGAGCCTTGCGGGATACCAAACGCAATTGGCATTTCTTTACTTTAGGCATTAAATACTCTCACTCTAATCTTTCTATCAGTTAGATAGTCTTTGATCCAGTTTGCCAGCACTCCTCTCACACCAATTCGATTGACAGTTTCAATTAACTTTTTATGAGTTATGGTATCAAAAGCTTTACTAAAGTAAACGAACAGCACAAGCACATAATGATTTTTGTTAAGGCCTGCATTGACCGTGTTTGTAAACTCTCCCAATAATAGACCCGTACTTTTATTTTTTTGAAAACTGTACTGGTTTGGGTGTAATATTTTATGTCTCTCAACGAAATTATTAAGACGATTAACAATAACTTCCTCCAAACACTTTTCAACAGCTGACAATATAGATATAGGCCAGTAATTCTCGGTTTTGTTTTTCTCACCTGCCTTATAAACGGGCCGAATAATCGAAGTTTTCATTAATCTTGGAACATGAGCTTGTGTTATACTTCGATTTATTATCATTTGTATAACAGGGGCAAGAAAATGAGCATTAATTTTAAGGCCAATTGGTCTAATATTATCCGCTCCAGGACCCTTGTTGTTCTCCAGGCGACACAACATTCATGCAAATTCTCATGAATTGATGTTTTAGTATGACATATATGCATGATTGTTGGTGCTTGGTTTGAAAATTGTTCCGCAAACTTTTCCACAATATTAGCTAAGTTTTCATCATCTTTGGAAAAATAGTTTGTTATTACTTCATCAATTGTAGTTTTCCTTCTTCCCAGAAGTTCATTAATACGAGTAGTATTCCACGTTTTCCTAGGATCATTCTGAGAGCTTAAAAATCGTGGCTTATAGAAGTTGGCTTTAATTTCCCTAATATTTTTATTGGCAAAATTTCTGAAGTTTTTGTACTCAGTTTTGTAACTTTAACTTCTTGGAGTGTTTTTCCATCTCCTGTATTACTCGTCGCTTTTCTTACATAATGTAATTAAGTCAGCGGTAATCCATGGCATCTGTTTTCTATTTTTTTTCATTACTTTTGTTTTGCTTGATTCCGTGTAAATTTTGTTCATTTTGTCTACAAAGTTGCTATACAAATCTTCAAAACTATTTTCTGTTAGCATAGATTGCCAATTGGTTTGTTCTATAGGTTCGTTCACTCATTGTTGCTGAATATGAACAGCATCAACGTGTTCCATCGTTGTTTTGTGGCTAGGAGGTTTAGTTGCATATAATATAAGGTAATGGTCGGAAAGATCTGTCTCAATAACTTCTGAAAATATTTTTAGCTTTGTTATGCTTACATATATATGATAAATCAGTGTGGAAGTGTTTCCTGTTAAGTCAACTCTCTATATATCTCAAAACAAGTGAATCATTCTCATTTTGAATATTCATGTTGATATCGCCTATATTACTATATTTTCTCTACCTACATGGATAACTTCATTAATTTCTTCAATAAAACTGCTAGCACTTAATCTTGGCCGCCTGTAAATCGCATGAATGCATTTTTTTTTCATCATTATGTGTTATTTTTAAATGCATGCCTTCATGGTTAGTTGGGTTCACTGGTATTACTTTATACTTAATTTTTTTTTTTAATATATAAAGCGCAACCACCACCTTTCATTCCCTCCCGATTAATGAATTCATGTTCAGATCCATCAATATAATACAGTCGACTCTCATTAATTCGAAACTCGAAGGACTTTTAAAATGTTACGAATAATAGAGAGTTTGAAATATCAAATGGTTCGAAATTTTCGAGCAACACAAATTTTTAATCTGTAACCAATGAAAACTGAAGCTAAACACCAAACTAAAGTGTGTGTCAAACTTCATAGTCCTTTCAATAATAAATGCTCGTGCAACGATGATAAAAGTTTGAACTTGTCTCAAAATCTACCTCTATGTAATCTGACAATTTTGAATTGTCGAGTGTTTGACGCCTCTGAATTCGAATTAACGCGTTGTTTTGTTACGTAGCGATGATTTTCGAATTACCAAGTACGAGTACTTAAAAATGTATGGATTTTCTTCAAAATATAAAGAGATTTTCTAGGGAACCCGTTATCACTTCGAATTATGGAGAGGTTCGAATTATCGCTGGTTTGAATTAACGACAGGCGACTATATATATAATTTTCTCTTTTAGGAATAATTATTTCATTCAAGACTAATATGTCAACGTAGCATAAAACATTTTCGAGTTCTGTCGTAAAGTTATCCCATGTTTTTCTTATATTAAAACTTATACAACAAAAGTTCATGTTTTGTAGAAATTGTCTTTCAATACCGGTGATATGTATAACTCAAAAATTGGAATCCACTTCTTTGTACTCATCACCCATAATGACCTTTATGCTAATTTATTCATCTAATTCAAGCATGCGATTGGGTTTGTTTTAGTTCGAGATCTTATTAACGTCGTTAGAAGTTCCGATGTGAATGGTTTCACCTTTCGTGTTTCTTTGCGAGCACTTTGCCTTTAGACTCCCACACGAACTTCCAGTTGGACTCTCTGGCTTTGTTTTTCGCTAGCCAAAGAAGGTGTTTATTCGTTTGTGTAAGTTGATTATTAACAAATATATGTTACTATTACGGTTACCTTTCGTGTTTTTTTTATAAAATTAGTCTTAAAGGAATGACTGGCAAAGGAAACAATTATTGTTGTTTTGTTTGGGTTTTTTTTATTGGTTCTGTATGCATCAGTTATGTCTGATGTGTTTACTTTACAGTCAGTTATTTCGCCTATTGCCTGTTCAACCTCAACAAGATTTTCATTTTGTGTAGGTAGAATGTTTTTTATTACAATATTATTTTTAAGTTATTACTGTTCAAGGCTATTAATTTTGGTCTGCATTTGGAATATTTGCTGGTCTTTTTTTGTGTTACTTTCTGTAAGCTCTTTTATTTCATTTAATTCTGAAGTGCTTTATTATTTAAAGTCATGTGCTTTTTGATCTCTTCGTACTTGTTTGCTACAAATTCGCAACAATGTGTTATCTCTGACATCTCCTTTCGCATATTTCGCATTTCTATTAGGAGGCATTGGATACTTTCTGACGATGTTGATGCTGCACTATTTCCATGATCTTGGGCTGGATCAGGAGAGCTCACACTTCTCATTCTCTTTGACATTGGCTGAAGGGGAGATATTTCAGCTGGTGTTGCTTTCGATATGGAAGGTGCCATGATTTCCTTTCTACAGGCAGGGCATTTCCATTCCTCCTTTTTAGCCATAGTCATTTTTTGATGCGATTTTTCGGAGATAGTAGTGCATCCATAATGCATTTTACGTTCACACCTATAACACGCTACAAAGTCACCATCTACAGGGAGATTCAAAAAGCATTCATTGCACGAATCCTTTTTGTTGATCTGGTGTATTTTATATCTGTATACTCGTTTTTTTTTTTTAAATTTTTATTTATTAACTTTTCTTTAATTTTTTCAGTGTAATAATTTTGGTTTTAAAAAGGGTATTTGGCTCGAATATATGGAGTAAATTAGTGTAACTGGTTTATGTGTGTGATATGTGATATCTTGTGTATTTGGTTTGTGTATTTGATGTGTGATGTCTATGATATCGTATTGTTAGATGATGGCGAGCTGGAGTTAGGTGTGAAGCTTGGTGGGATTAGTTGGTGGTTGTTTTAATAAAAAGAGAACCGTGCATAAAGTAAATGTATGTATAGTTGGAAAGTCAGTGGCATTTACTCACCGAGAAAGATAGCGTGATAAGCACTCAATTACATCGTTGAAGATTTGTGGTACTTAATGATGCAATTAAGCACTTTAACGGCTGATTGTCACTCAATAAATATATTTAATTATCACTCAATAAAAACAAACACAAAATATGAGTCAATACAAAATAGTGGATTTTTATCACTAGAACTAATACTTCACAAAAACTACTTTAATGAATTAAAATGCCCAGATCAAGCACTAAACTATACTCAAAGAACTCACTCAATTCAATGTTCCATTCACAATATTTGGCCAGACTGCCAATCCTCAGCCAATAACATCTGGCTGATTTCAGTTCGTAGCGAGCTGTTATCATTGTGTGATACTGGGACATGTTTTTCGGTATAGGGTTTATAGGGTTAAGCTAGTTTTAGGTTTAGTTTTCGTTGTTATTTTAAGTTACCGGGTAGGTAGAATTAGGTTAGCATTGGTTTAGTTAGATAAGCGTATGTCCCGGTCTTATACAGTGGTGATGGCACTCAGATGTGGTCTTACCTTTTCCTTTCCTCTTTGTCTATCGTCTTTCTCTCCTGCTTTCATTAAGGTCCATACGTATAGTAGAGTAACTTTCTTTATCTATCCTTGTTTTCTATATTTTTTATATTTGGCACGATATAAAAAGGGTAAGTTGAGTTAGGATGTATAGAATAGTGGCAAGAACTAACCCCGTCCGACGAGCTACAGCCAAGTAATCGCGAGCGTGCCACTGCCACCTACTCCTCCATCACAGATGCTTCCGTTGCCGACTACACTCCTTACAGCTTCGAATGTGTATTCTCCATTTTTGAGAACTACCATATTCAGTGACGTGAAACATTCCTGCAGCGATCTTCCTCTGGCATTTGTGAGTCTGCTGCCCCACGTGGTCGACCAAACGTTGAAGTCTCCCGTGGTGACCACCGGTGACTTCAAGCTGACTTCCGCAACTATGTCCCGTTTCAGTTGCTCAAGCAGCTCTTGATCTAGGCCGGGGGGAGCGTAGCACGAAAGAAAATGCACTCCCTCCTACTTCGCCCACGTGAAGTGGTTGTGTAAATTTGGAGCGGTAGACTGACAGGCTTTTCCGCTAGCGCTGCCTTTCCGCTTTGCTTAATTCCAAGCAGCGCGCATTGCAGGCCGCGTGGTTGCCTCCACGAGGCGCACTTTCACTCATATTTACATGCAACCGTGAAGTGGCCCTACTTGTCGCATCTCCTGCACGTTTTCCTTCGGTCCACGACGGACTTGCAGGTCGGAAGCCTGTGTACTCTATGATATGGCCGTCCGTCTAGCCGATACGCACCTTTCCTACTTTCAGCAGGGTATCAGCGTCTGCTACCGCCAGTCTGATGAAGGCAGTTTGGAAGCCTCGCTGTTTCCTCCCTGAGAAGCGAACCACAGTCTTATCTATCTTGCAGATGTTCTTATTGGATTGAAGGGCCTTGCAGATTTCAGCACCCAACGTCACCTCGTCCAGTTCCTTGATTTGGATGGCCTTGGTGTGCACCTTAGTTTCAAATGTTGCAGTACCACCGAGGAAGCTCCAAACCGCTGCCAGCAGCATTGCGGCCATACTATCGGGGACCCTTTTTAGCTCTAGGAGCTGCTCGTTTTTGGCCGTATTACAAGTGTGCACAAGCTGCACGAGTATCACCATGGTGGTGATTCGAACTTGGTAACTACAGTATTGTGAAGCAAGTACGAACTACGCAAACTTCCCTGTAGAACACCGGCGTGTCTTTTCTTGAATTCTGAGTGTTCAGTCCCTTATCTAAGTCTATTTTCAAGGTAAGATCCCACTATTCCATGCATTTTATTAGGTAAAATTTGTTTTAGCTGATACTTCAGACCTTGTCAAAGGTTTGCGATACGTCGAGAAAAACGCCAAAATATATCAGTTTTTCTTGTAGTTTGCTTTCAGTTATGTTTGTTATTCAGTAGACCTGATCGATTGGGCAATATTTCAGTAACAAGTCCCTAGTAAAATCGTAGTTAAATAAGCTTTCAAAGTACGTTCACTGACATATATGTTCGGTGATCTTGGAGGAGTTTAAATTTATTTTTGATAAGTGTTTTTACTTGGACCTAATTTTTCTTTTTAATCAAACCTCTGTCAAATTAAAGTTGGATTTAAACATTGTTTTTCCTTCCATTTATTCGTAATGCAGTAAACAAGCAATAGATCATTAAAAGTATTGTATCTTGAAAATGGAAATATCTATTCTTTGAAACTTCCACTTGACCAAAATCTGTTCTTCAGCGTTTTTAACTATTTCAAAATTAGTTCTTGTCATTTTGTTTACACCTTTGCTTGCCCTTGCTTAGTGCAATCGTTTGTTTATTCTAATTTACTTTAAATGTAATGTTGTAAGATCTTAATTACAAATTGTATTCTTTTCCTTTTCTATTAAGAGATTTAATGTTAGCTGGAACACAACAATCGGTTGAACTGAAGTTAGCATTGGATCAAGAACAGCAAAAATCAAAAAAACTTGAAGAATCAATGAGAAAATTGGATGAAGAAATGCGAAGAACTGATGAACTTCTCTACCAAATGATTCCTAAACAGGTGGCCGATAGGCTAAGAAGAGGAGAAAATCCAATAGATACCTGTGAAGTAATAAAGTGAAATATAATAATAACGTTATTATAAATTTTTAAACGGTTTCCTTTTTAGATGTTTGATAGCGTCTCAATTCTTTTCTCTGATGTTGTTACATTTACTGAGATATGCAGCAGAATTACTCCGATGGAAGTTGTTTCTATGCTTAATGCAATGTACTCCATATTTGATACATTAACTGAAAGGAATAATGTCTATAAAGTAGAGACAATTGGAGATGCATATATGGTTGTTTCAGGTGCTCCAGAAAAAGATGCAAATCATGCTGAAAAAGTGTGTGATATGGCATTAGATATGGTAGATGCAATTACTGATCTTAAAGATCCATCCACTGGACAGCATTTACGAATTCGTGTTGGAGTTCACTCCGGTGCAGTAGTTGCTGGCATAGTTGGGTTGAAGATGCCAAGATATTGCCTATTTGGTGATTCGGTTAATACAGCCTCTAGAATGGAATCAACCAGTGCTGCAATGAAAATACATATATCTGAATCAACGAAGGAATTACTGAGCTTAAGTTACAAAGTAAGTGAACGTGGTGAAATTAACGTCAAAGGTAAAGGAACGATGAAGACGTACTGGCTAGATGAAAGGGAAAACCGAAAGCTGCTTCATCTTGGGCCAACTGTGCTTAATCCAACAGCAATTTTTTTAAAAAACACAATAAATACTCCTATTTCGTATCCTGATCGACGACTTAGTTTTGGCCATACAAATTCTGCCGAAATAACATCCAGTCCTATAAATATTGGAACCACTAAAGAAGATCGTAATCGAATCTATTCGCCGGTTACATTTAAGGACATTGCTAGGCGCAGTATTGCAAATTCCCCTGTCAGAAGTTTATTTGGTACGGAGCGAGGTAGAGAGTCCCGATCGAATTCTACAGGTCATGTATTTATGCGTTCGCCAAGTGATGTATTTGGATCCTTAATTAGCGATACAGAAGAGTTTCTGGAAGATATATCTAAATCCTGTACACACCGGAATTCTCTAGCGAACAATATCATTAATTCCTCACCTAGTTCTTTAACTATGTCGCCATTCCGAATTGGAACTGCGCCTTCTAGGTCGAGATTTAATAACCCAGATAATTTCACTGAAGAAGAAATAGCTGCAATGGACATATTAATACCTCCGACAACTGCTCCTTCAATAGAGCAAAATGAAAACCCACAAGCGACTCTGGATAAAAATGTTAACTGGAGAAGGTAAGTAAAAAGATATTCAAGTACATATGTATGCAGACAATTTTCATTTCATTATTTTTAACTGGTCCAAGGTACCACAAGACATCGTTTGGCAAACATAAACCGAATGTTGTCCATATTCATAAGTTCCATATTTTTAACATACGTTTTTATTCACCTACATCGAATTCTTCAGTTTTTTTTTATTTCAGTTAACATCCTGATCGAACAAAACCATTAAAACAATTCCTCATATACTTATTTGAACAGTTTTGTCATATTAAAAAAATATTCGTGTCATATACTCGTAAACATTTTTGATAATTAATTAATCCACAATTACTCTCAAACTGATAAATCTCGACCAAAATTTCGTACACATCGCTTTCTCCAACAAGGACACCGGGAATGTTGAAGATAACTTCCTGTAATTATACCCCCTCAAAGGGTAGCAACTTCTCTTCTTTTTGACTGCATCTGTGATTCCCCTGATTCCAAATATAATAAGAATGAACGGAGCCATTTTTGCCATTCTGATCGAATGACCCCTTTATCAATGGTCACAAAGAAATGGTTTTATCCCGCTGTCATTCATTCTTATGAACCTGTTGTTCCCAGAAAGGTTGCGCCAGCTCATTTCTTTGCTTTGCTTTGCTTAAAGACACAATTGAATATGAAGACTTTCTTGATCTGCTCAAACACGTAAGTGACTGTTTTTTCATTTTTACAATTGAATGTACCTATAATATGCTTACCTCCTTATCTTCACGACAATTGAATGTGGGGCCTAGACATATATATAGTGTGGAGACCGGAGCCGCGAGTGGAGAGAGCGGGCACAGACTCACAGAACAAGTGAAAACAAGTTCACGGCGCGTAGGAGGCAGTCGTGTGTGTACTGCTGGGCCGGAAGGTAGTGATTCTAGATTATTTATAATTAAATAAACAACTGAAGTAACCAGAGCAAAGTGTTTTATTTTGTTTTAATTTACACATTTACAGGTTTACACATTGGCGACGAAGTAAATATACATACATACCCATATAACATATATGCTTGCAAAAAAAACAAAACAAAGCAAAACAAAAGACAACAAGTGAAAGTAGAAGTGGCATGCTGGTTTAGACTGGAAAGAATATGATGCATTTTGTTTCGATATACAGGTTGGAGTATTGGGGGAAGAAGTGAGGATTACGGATGGGTACAGTACCATTAAATTGGACTGATAATTTATTTTGCATTCAATTGCGGAACCGGGAGAGGCATTGAATTGGCCTGCATTAAATTGCGAAACGTTACTCGTAAAATTAGAGGACGTAAACTGAAGGTGAGACAGTTAATTGTCATGTATTAAATTGCTTACACAGTTTATTATTGACGAATTACAGGAGCAACAAAATCAAGGGGTACTTCTGGTAGAGGAAGTAAGTTGGGAACATATAGGAATATGAGTGAGGCAGGGATACCAGCGTTTTTTGTGATGTTATAGAAAAGGCCTTAATCAGGTCTGAGTGGGAGAAGTGGCTTCCAGCACTGACTTTGTACCTCGAGGCAGAGGAGATCACGGTTCCGACGAAAAAAAATATTAAGTTGGTACATTTAGGAGGAACACAATTACAGGAGGTAATTTACAATATTCCTGGGGCACTAGTTAACGATAAGACAGGGCAGAATTCTGGTTAAGAAGCCTAGCGAATATTTCTTTCCCAAACGTAACTCCACCTTCGAACGGTATTTGTTTCGGTTGCTGAAACCTGAACAGGGGGAAAGCGTAAGTCAATTCGTTCTGAAACTACGAAACCAGGCAGCAAAATGTCAATTTGGGGACACAAAAGAAGCGATTCTAGATATTGACAAACTCATCGAGAAAGAACAAGAAAGAACGAGAACGAAAAGCTGAATAAACGCAAGCAAACTAATTTTGATAATGCGGATCCGAAACGACTCAGGGTCGAGACTTCGAAAATTCGGTTTATTGGAGAAGAAAAAAATGCGATCGGGGGTATATCCAATAAGTTTCAAGAACACAACTGTCTTAAAGTAACCGATGGGGCAGACTCGACAGGTGATATGAACGAGATCATTAGTTGTTGTATCGGGGGTCACAAAATTTTGATGTTGATTGATTCAATCACTTCTGGGTCATGAGACAGCTTTCAAGCTTGATGTTCTGAAGATGGGGCTGGAGATCAATCAAGTCAGTAATATTCTGCCATTTCCGAAAATCAAAGGAATAACTATATCCTTATCAATCGATAAGTCGGTGAAGCCGGTTCAACAGCCACTTCGTAGAATTCCATCCGCCCTAGAAGAGAAAGTGGAGACTAAGACAGAAGACAGAAGCCATAGCTCAGCACATCATAGAACCGGAATGTGGGCCGAGCTCCTAAGATTGTGCATAGACATGAGGAATACTAACTTGGCCGTATTAAGAGAGAACCACCCAGTGCCAACCTTTGAGTCATTTATGACGAAATTGAAGTGAGCAAATTTTTTCTCGAGTTAAGATTTGGAAATGGCGTACCACCAGTTTGAGTTGGATGAAAGCAGTCGAGAAATAACTATAAGGAAATGATTTGGGCAGGTTGTAAAAAGGCTTTGAACTTTATAGATGATATCGTCGAGTTTGGACTCACAGAAGAAGAACATGACACGAACCTGAAGGAGGCTTTATGAGTCCTAAAGAAATACAACGTGGTACTGAATGAGCAAAAGTGTATCTGGAAAGTAAGAAGCATAAAATTCTTAGGATATATTTTAGCCCCAAAGGAGATAAGCCCGGATCCGAACAAAATTAAAACTGTTTTGGGGTTACGACCACCAATCAACAAAGAAGAAACAAGGAGTTTCTTGGGCCTAGTTTCATACCTGGGGAAACTTATCCCCTATCTTGGGGACGTAACAGATCCATTGCGGATGTTGCTAAAAAAGGGAGTGGAATTTACTTGGAGACAAATCTAGGATGATTCCTTCCGAGGAACGACTGGCGAAGATGTCAACACTTGTGTATTTCGAACAGAAAAAGCGGATTCGGTTGATTGCCGATGCGAGTCCAGTCGCCTTAGGAGCAGTCCTCCTCCAGTATGAAAAGGATACCCCTCATGTAATATCATTCGCCGTAATGTAATGCCGGAGGTTGAGAGGAGGTACTCTCAAACGGAGAAGGAGAGTCTTGCGTTAGTGTGGTCGTTAGAAGGATTTTATTACTACCTGGCGGGTATAGAATTTGAGTTGGTGACGGACCACAAGCCCCTTGACGCCACCAGCCAGAATCGAGCGGTTGGTTTTATGACTGCAGTCTTTCAAATTCAAGGTCATATATCAAGCGGGGAAATTTAACATCGCAGACTCGTTTTCAAGACTCTACAGGGATGAACGCACCGAGTCTTTTGATGATCAATGTGAGCAGAATATTTGCGTAATAATCGGGACAGCTTTACCGAGGGCGCTGACCATTGCTTTGAAAGCGGTGAGCGGGGGGAAAGTTGTGGAAGTGATGGAGGCGGTAAGAAATGTGAAAACGAATTCCTGGACATCAGATAGCTCGAATCGGTTTTTCCCTTTCCGGGGGAACATCCTCGTGCGAAGAACTAGGATTTTCATTCCATTTGCTTTGAGGCCGAGGGTTTTAGAGCTCGCTCACGAAGGTCACCCAGGGGAGACGGTGATAAAACGAAGAGTTCGCTCAAAGGTGTGGTGGTCATTAATTGATAGAGACGTAGAGAGATTTGTAAATAGCCATCGTGCTTGTTTGCTAGTATCGAGACCAACACAACTATTCCCGGATGCACCATGGCTCTGTTTACCAATGGACTTGTTGGGGCCCCTTCCAAGCCATGACTATATATTCGTTGTCATCGACTATTACTCAACAATATAGACAACCTGGAAGAGATATTTTGCAGGTTGGGCTACCGCAGTCGATAAAGGCCGACAATGGTCATCAATTCGTGAAGCACCAACAATATCACGCTGATAACCTCGCCACCTTACTGGCCGCAAGCGAACGGAGAGGTTGAAAATATGAACAGGTCTATTTTAAAGCACCTTTAAATAGCCAGTTCGAATGGATATGACTACAAGAAAGAAATTCAGAAATTCACCCTAATGTACAATGTAACACCTCATGGGACCACCGACAAGGCTCCCTGGCAGCTATTGCATAATCGGTTAATCAGGAATAAAATACCCTCAATACAAAAGATAGTTCAGCAGATTTAAGAGTCGGAAGCGAGGGATATGGACGCAATCTAAAAACAGAAAGGGAACGATAGAGGGGACAGACAGCGGGGAGCCAGACATTCCAAGATAAGAGTCGGGGACAAGGTCTTACTACGAAATTTGGGTGTGGTAAATAAACTTACACCTAACTTTCACGCGACTGAGTTTGAAGTGATTGACGGAAAGGGAAATGAAGTTACAGTGCAGGGTGGAGGCAAAACTATCCAACGCAACAGAGGTCATTTAAAAAAAATACCCGTCATACAGGGAACCAGTCCCAACCAATGTATTGAATATAACATAAGCTCTTCTAATTCCAGAGATAGTCGTTTCTTAAATATTCCAGATGTACAAAGCCAGGCCACAATATCTTCAGACACAACGCAGCCGAATGGAGGTTTGGACGGGATCGAACTTTCTGACCCAAGCCTAACATTGAGGCTGAAAAATATAGGAGGGATGTGGAGACCAGCACCGCGAGAGGAGAGAGCGGGCACAGACTCAGAGAACAAGTGATATCAAGTTCACGATGCGTGGGAGGCAGTCGTGTGTGTACTGCTGAGTCGGAAGATAGTGATTCTGGATTATCTCTAATTAAATAAACAACTGAAGTAACCAGAGAGAGCAAAGTGTTTTATTATATTTTACCTGTAATTAGATTTACACATATAGTATATCTCACGGAAAGCTGCACAAATAAATGTGGATCAATTCACCAGTCCAAGCATGAATTCTTGTACAGTTAAGTGTAGTTGTTCATCCTCACCATGTTGCGTGTGTACTTACTGTGTACTGTTTTTTCCTTTTTTTTATCCACCTCGCTAAATGTAGCACCCCTTGCACGACTTCAGAGAAACAGCATAGAATACATTTCCAATGTATTTTACAATTTATCTTCGCTCTTAGTTCAGTTCACCACAATTTTCATATCACACCTGCCAGTGCTGCTTTCGTCCTTATTACTGTTACCCAAGCTGCTCTTTCTTCGATATGCGCTTCTACCCACTGTCGCAATTTCTGCTGCCTACTACATACACCCAAAGCCTTCCGTTGGGTCGTTGCTTCAATTTCCCTCTACATTCATTCTCGTCGCATATGAAGACAATATAACCCTGTTAGAGAACATGCCACTGCTTTCACCACTGATGTTTGCACATAATTTGGATAATCTAGTAAGAAGTGATTACGCATTTTCGATTTCCAATGACAAATGCGTGAGAGGTCTTGAATTCAGTAAGTTTTCAACCTTCGTGAGTTGGAAATTTAGAGTGTGTATTTGTAGAACTTTCTCTTACAAGGTAACAGCCAAGACACGCTTAAGACTCCACCATCCGCACTTACTTTACTTTAGGTGGCACCACAGTCCGGGGTGGGCCTAGGTCTCAATCCACAAACGTTTCCAGCTAGCTCGACCTTGTGCTAGATGCCTCCAGTTTCGCACGCTAAGTTGGCTGAGGTCCCCTTCCACTTGAGTGCGCTACCTAAGTCTCGGTCTTCCTTCACTGCACTGTCCCTCGGGGCGGGTTCAAAGGCTTTTCGGACCGGGTTTTGTGTCCGTGGCATGTTTTTCTTACCTCTTGGTAAATCTTCTGAATCTCATTCCTGGAGTAGCATCTCTGAAATTCCTTGCCCGCGCGCTTTTAGTGCTCTTTATTTTTCCTCTTGAGAAGCCGGTGTTCGTCTCCCCTCTTTTTCTCATAGAGCTCGTGAGCAGCTCTGGTCTTTTTTTGCAGTGCCGCATAGCATGCTTTTTGCTTGGATGCATATGCTAGCCGGCACCCAGCACATCAGAAGCGGCATATCCGATGGCTTCCTGGCATTGTTGTCACTGGTCTTCGATGCTTGATGCTGCCGGCAAGGGTCCTCTCAAGAGATTGAGGGAGACTCGTTCGGAAAAAGACTTGGCAATCTCTTGCGATTGTATCCGTCTGATGTCGAAGTCCTTCGAAATATCTTCGTCTTCTTCTTCTTATCCTTTTATTAACCCTTTCCTCGTTATACGAACTTATGCGTAACGAGTTTCCCATTTTTACTGCATCGCTGCTGCTCCGCTTATGGGGTTGGCTAATGTCGCAGACCGCAGAACGCGTCTACATAATGCTCGGTCCTGGATCGCTTCAGTGGTTAACCCCAGACGTTGTTGCGCATTTGCCATCTGAGAAATCCAGGAATTCTTTTTCCGACCTCGTTTTCTTACAGTTGGAGTGACCGTAGTTGATAGTGCCTTTTTAACCGGATTTTCCGCAGATCTTCTTTGAACGTGGCAATACCAACTTATTCTATTCGCCTCAAGCTGTTCGGTTACCGAATTCTTTATATGTAGAGTTCCTCTTATACGCGTAGATCTAATGCAATCGCGTTTAGTAACTCCACTAGACATCCTTAACATTTTCATTTCCGCTGTCGTCATTTTATTTTTAAACGCTTCGTGCATTGTCCAGCACTGTGAACCGTACATAAGAGCTGGTCTAACAACCGTGGTGTAGAGTTTCCCCTTCAATTTTAGTGGAAATTTTCGGTCGCAAGAGATTCCCGAATTTTCCCGCCATTTCATCCATCCCACACTCACTCTGTGGTTTACGTCGTCGTCACATTTCGCTTCCATGTTAACGATTGATCCTAAGTACTTAAAGATAGTGCTTTTCGGAAGAACTATTCCGTCTAACATTATATCCGGAACAAGTCGCAACGGATGTGCAAATGGGCACGTCAAATGCTCCGTCTTTGAACGACTTATTTCAAACCCTTTTCTCTCTAGCGCATTTCTCCATGAATTTAAGGCGTTCTGTAAATCTTGGGCGTTATCGCTAAGTATAACTGCGTTATCAGCGAAGAGAATTGGCATTACATTTGCTTCGCGCATGCAGTCTTTTAAAAGATAGTCGAATACTACGTTAAAGAGGAAAGGGCTAAGTACGCTTCCTTGATGCACTCCGACATTAACTGGAAATTCTCTCGTTAGTCCAGCAGAGCTTTTAACCGCAGTTTTCACGTTTCCGTACATGTCTTGTATTATTCTAACATACGTTTCCCTTACGTTTTGAGACCTCAGCGCGGCCCATATGAGATCCCTAGGCACTCGATCGAATGCTTTCTCGAGGTCGATAAATACCATGTGTAAATCCTTAGACGAATCTCGGTGCTTTTCCATTATTATTCGTAGGCTTTGGATAGCGTCCACCGTCGATCTTCCTTCAACAAATCCACACTGGCTATTATCGAGCTTTATTATTTGCCGAAGACGTTCGTTTAAGACTCTTTCGACGATTTTCATTGTATGTGACATAAGCTTGATTGAACGGTAGTTGTTGCATTCTCGAGTGTCGCCTTTTCCTTTGTATAATGGAACCAAGAAGCTACTTCTCCATTGATTCGGCATAGGTTGTCCACATTTTAATTTATTTAAAAGTTTCGATAGCCAAACGCTGCCGATCCCCTCCATCTTCGACCAAAACTCTGATGGAATGCTATCTGGTCCCGCCGCTTTCCCCCGCTTCATTTTTCCAATTGCTATACTTATTTCTTCGATTGAAAAGTCCGAAACTTCCTCTTCGAATAGACCAGCTGTCGGCACGATATCACGTGGAAACTGTTTGTTAAGCAACTCCTTGCAGTATTCAAGCCACCGGTCACAAATTTCCTTTTCATTTGTTAATAGGCGACCGTCTGCGTTTTTGATGTATTTCGGCGAGGTTATTTCCATTGAATTTTTTCTCCTCTGTGCAGCGAGCTTAAAAATATTTGGCATTTTAGTACTGTACGACGTTTGAACTTCTTGGATAGCTTGTCTTCTATCCGCCGATCGTGAGGATATTTGTTCCAACTCCTGGTACAGGTTTTCCGCTTCTGCCGCTCGAGTTCGAGCCAGGACTTTCTTTGCGATCTTTTTAAGACGCTCGTATTCAAGAGCCAGTCGAGCTTTTTCGATATCGTCGCTCCGATCGCATTTTGTCCACGCTTGGAATGCACTCTTCTTGTCGGCCACAGCTCGTTTGGTTTCGTCATTCCACCACCATGTTTCTTTGCCAACGTAATGGTATTTCGATATAGTCCCCAGATGGGACTTTGCGAGTGTTATGCATTCCTCGTTCATGCTGTTCCACATTTCTTGCGGACTAAGTGAGTCTGCTATAACATTTATATTTTGAAGTACTTCTTTAGCCAGTGCGATAAATCTTGCGCTTCGTTCCTTCGATAGATTATACCACCGGATTTTTGGCTTTCCAAACGATGCCCGTGTTTTCGGTGGTTCCGTTGTGAAAAATTCTGTAATGAGCAGACGGTGTTGGCTTACTAGCGATTCTCCAAGTATTACTTTACAGTCCTTAACACGGTTTCTCATCGACATTTTGCAGAGGTGATAATCTATTTGCGTTTCGTGGCCTCCGCTGCTATAGGTGATGAGATGTCGTTGATGTTTAATAAACATTGTATTTAAGACGGTTAAGCCGTACGCTCTACACGCTACAAGGATGTCTTCGCCAGCTGAATTTCTGGTTCCAAAGCCTTTACCGCCGTGGCAGTCCTCATAATCAACATTTGTTTCTCCGACGTGGCCATTTAAATCTCCGCCTACGAAGAGCATCTCATCGATAGGTATATTTCTAAGCAAATTACCGAACTCTGACCAAAATGTATCTTTTTCCGATTGATCGCATCCATTTTGTGGAGCGTACGCGCTAACAATGTTCCACGTTCCACGATACCACGACATTTTCACTCTTATTAAATGACATCTTTATTAATTTACCATTTCTTTTTACTCGCCGCGACGAAATTAATCCCACCATCGCTTTTGATGCAATTTATAAAATATTTCCTTGCTTACTCAAGACGAATTACGTTAGGCACGTAAATCGCTTTTAACAGCGACAGCCAATGGTTACTTACATCCGAGTTAATTCAGCCCCGTAAGCGGTATTTCTGGGAAGGCCGTGAGCCTTGCAACGTTGAGATATGGTTACAGCTGTTCTGACAGGTATCCAATCGTTCGGGATAATAAGCTTAGCTCGTATGCGCAAACTATGGCCTTCTGATTTTGATGTTGATGTGTTTCATGGTAAGAACACACTACCTATATAAGCTTCTACATTGGATGATTCTTTTTTAGTATTATTGATCTACTTATACCGGGTGTGTCGATTTGGTCAGTCAGTTATACTATGTGTTCATCTTCTAGTTTTAGATACGGATATCAGACATCTAATTTTGTTTGCATATTCCTTGCTGTAC
This sequence comes from Volucella inflata, assembly GCA_928272305.1. Taxonomy (NCBI): domain Eukaryota; kingdom Metazoa; phylum Arthropoda; class Insecta; order Diptera; family Syrphidae; genus Volucella; species Volucella inflata. Next base: position 109,696,319 of record OV743716.1, on the reverse strand, counting down.
TATGCGACATAGTTATTCCACTTTGTTTTTAACTTCTCAGCTGTATACATGTTGGTACATATTTACCTCTAGCTAAATACTTAAACCACCACATTAAACGCAGTGACTTGTAATATAGCAAGTATATCTCGATTTAATTCACCAATTGGTTCTAACAGACCCGATGTTAATCGAAAATGACTTTATTAGAAGCACTGTAACCGAAAAACTTAGACTTCGAACATTTCAGTACGAAATAGGTGCTGTATGGCCTCCAGTTTCCTTGGCTGGAGAAGGTTGTTGAATGGGGCCCAGCTCCACCGCGGACTGTAGCGCCACTTAAAGTAAGTAAGTAGGTAAGTGATATATAATATAATACATTAGTGTAAATAGAAATACTCCTTTATTTTATTTTGTGATTTTGAAAGATATGAATAACGTTATCTAATTTTATATCAATGGCTATTGAGACTTAACTTAGTAGTAGTATCTTAGGGCATCCATTGTACTATTCCAAGGTCTTCATTACATATTAGGTGCTGCTTAGATGTATAGGCAAGGCTTCTATTTAGTGCTAAGCTGCATCTTTGAGGGCTTCTTGCATACGGGAAAGGTTTTCCAGATCTACGTATCTATGTGTACGAGTATTTGTTGTTTCCGTGAATGCCACTGAAAATATCGACTACTTTTGGGGGATCTTAAAAATTCTGGAAGATCGTAGAATTTGCGCGTAGGCTAGGGCTGTTGCTAAAGTGTTAAGTAAGGCATTGATTATTGTTTGTAAAATTATGGTTAAGAATGGCGTGGTTTTTGCGGGCGGCGTATTGGGGAGGAAGAATGACTTGCATATTTTAACACGTGGCTAGTAGTAATAACTTTTAAGCACATAGTTGAAAATGGTGGAATTCGGTATTATAATATTGTTGTTTGCATATAACATACATACCTAGTTGTGTCATTTCGTTTCGGCGGATATTTCTCAAATACCCCCAAATCGAATCCGTCTCCGTACGCACGCGAATTTTAGTGAAATAGGCGGATTTCATAAGCGGAAATCCTAGGGATAAGACAAGCAAGCGGGTCCTTACGTACAACGCATATATTCGTTGACTTTAAAAATTAATTTTATCATTATTTCTTGCAACTATAACAAGGGTTTTCGTTCGGAATTAATGGCCAACGTTTCTTTTATAAAGCGACCCTTCTTTTTTTTCAATAAATGATGAAAATTTACTGTGAAAATGGGAAATAAAATTCGCTCGGCGGTCAGTTTTTTTTAGATATCGAAATTTCCCCACGTGGTGCCCTAGAGACTGTATTTTAGAACATTTTAAGGCTTAGAACATGCTAATCGGATGAATAGTTTTTGAAATATGCTGTCAACCAAGTTGAAAAACGTAGTTTCGAAAATAGCGCGTTCATAAATACATATCTGCATTTTTTTTTGTTTCTCACGATCAGTCAGCTATTTCTGGACCATAGAACAACTACTCATTCTTAACAAATGCATCTTTCAGAAAATTCAAAAAAATTGTTTACCATGGTTTTAAGTTATGACAAATATTTGAAACAAAAATGTTCAATAGATAAATGTAAAAAATGGTTCTTTTGAATGATAATAAATATTACCCAAAAAAATCTAATGATTTCATTATGTTTTACTTTTATATGTAGAAGGAACTCCCAAAAGAATAACCCTTTATGCTCGATAAAAGTTGGATAACAAACATGTAGTCTCTAAGCCCAAATATTTGGCTATCCTCAATTTTATAAATTTAGCACGTACTCCTGCATTTTATAAGTCTTTTCCTCTGTGTTTAGTTTTTCAGAAAACTTTAATTTTATTGAAAATTGTCGTGACTTTCAACAAGTTAGGTCGGTACAATTGAACATGAATAGTTAAGGGTATTTGCAAACTTAAATCAATTCTGTTTAAGTAAGATCGTTAGCTCATGTTAATAGTGTCCGACGAGTGCACACACATTGTCAGTGCACTCGTAATAGCTCGATAAATGCTATTCTACCCGGGCTACTCTGACATATTTTTAACTCAGGGCGGTAAGGATTTTCGAAACTAAGTCTAAGAAAAGAGAAGGCGGCGGAAAAGCTCTTAATGGACCAACGGCGTTACTCACATCCCAGAATGGGTTACTGACTTTCGGTATAACCGACCCCTCTTCCTTGGGGTGTCAAAAATTAAACTGGCCGTCCAGTTTGGAGTCATGGAAAAAACTTAAAAATTCCAAAACCTAAACAAGCCTCGTAAGCGATTCAAGGACAACGAACTTCGGATATGCACGTGGAATGTTCGGTCCCTTAAGAGGCCACGTGCAACCGAACAAACAGCTAGCACGCTGTTCCCCCATATCGATATTCACAAGGGGACTTCTAGAACTTCTGATCGATCAACCGTCAACAAGATTAACCACATTGCAAGACACTCCACCAGTTTTATTGATGTTTGAACCTTCCGAGAAGCCAACATCGATTTGGGCCACTACCTTGTTGTTCTCGAGGTACGTTTGCAGATATTCCGAGCAACTCCAAAACGAGCTAGTATTGTGGGAAATTTCGACGTCAGATGGCTACAAATGCCAGAGATAGGCAAATCCTTTTCCGATCGAGTTTCTCTTAACTCCTTAAGAGGTATCTTGCCGCCAGCATCCAGCGTCGAAGACCAGTAGCAGCACTGCCAAAAAGCCATTAAAGATGGCGCTTCTGATGTGCTGGGTTTCACTCGACAACCACAACGAAACCCCTGGTTTGATAACGAATGCCTACAAGCACATGCAGCTAAGCTAGACGCACGCAACGCGGTACTGCAAAGAAAAACTAGAGCTGCTAACGAGTTTTGTGAGCAGAAGAGGAGAGACCAACACCGACTTCTCAGGAGGAAAAAGAAAGATCATGAGAAGCGCGGGGTCGAGGAAATTGAGAGATACTACTCCAGGAGTGAGATTCGGATGTTTTACTGCAAGGTTAGAAAACACATGCCACGGACACAAACTCCGAACCTCAGCCTGTAAAGACGAATAAGGGAACATCGTAGTAGAGTCATGTAGGCTCCGCTCGATAAACCAATAGCAAAATTTTCACTTCGCAGCCTTGTCTAGCAACGCCGATGTTTGTAATTTATTTTTGTTTGTGATAATGACTCGGGCATTTAGATTGGATGTAGCCAATATAAGAGGGCTTATAAGAAATCCCTTTTCTGCGTACATCCACGTCTGCAAATACAGGCCAGGTAAACATAATTTGAATTTGATCATATTGAAATTGATATTACGGACAATTTCAATTCTGGGTGGCTTCGACATTTTGTGAAGCTTGTGAAGAATGAGCCTGAATACCAGACGTTTATAGTCATATGGCCAACACCATTGATTTGTTTGTAAGTTCTCATTCCAATTAGTACACCCTTGATGTGTTCTTCCCTTTAGGCTCGTTTGACCATTGTGTCGTATCAGCTAAATTCTCGTACATTGACTACACAGATAGAGAAAAAAATTCGAAAAGAACTATATGGGAATACGGGAAAGCCAAATGGAGTGGACTTAACAGCTTTTTTAGGAATTTTAACTGGTTATACATATTTCCTCGGTAACCATCACAGTGGGTGGGCACAGATATGGGTGGCCATAGTTCAAGTGGTGGTGAACTGACTTTCAAATCGGAAAGTTCAGTGTTTGAATCCCAGCCGTGCCCAAAAGACTTGCATATTTCCAATGAACGAAAATCAAGTAAAATGTGTAGTTGACTAGAATACAACATCAAGCCAGCTTTCACTAACAATTTAGTCTCCTCATTAAGCGTTGGATGCCAACCATGAAGCAAAATAGCCATTGAGCCCAAACATCTTTCTTCTTTCTCTGTCCAATTTTGCAAAAAACTTAACACATGCCGAGGCATTGTAAGTGTATTCATACCCACTCGAGTGTTAAGGTCTTTTTTTGGTAAAAAAAAAATCGACACTATTCCGTCTGGAATGAGATCCTTTGTCACCCATTAGATTAAGAGTATCAGACCAAAACAGGAGTGGTACACCTCGACCTGTTAAGAGGCTGTCAGTGTAAGAGAAATATTTATTCGGTCCTATAAGACCAACACAATAGAAGAAAACTGAAAAAAATTCAAGCAAGGCAGGAACGACTGCAACGCCTTTCTCAAGGATATGAAATTTCAACACGACCAACAACTGAGGCAAAAAATACTACAATGTCCCAAAAGTAATAAAAATTGTTGATCGTTCGTCAAAAATAAAAGGAATTCTGCCTTTTCCTCAATCCCAACTCTCATTTATAATGATCTTCCAGCTGTCAGCTGTTTGGACAAAGCGAATCTGCTTGCTCCACATTTTACGTCCAGCTCAACACATCCAGATTGTGCCTTTGCTCCGCCCACACTTGAGTGCATCGAATCTTCAATGGGACGAATCCACTTTCGCACTCTCCAGCAGCAAGAGTACTTGATGATCATAACATTCACAAACCTGCTGGTCTAGATGGTATATTTCTCCTTCTTCTAAAGAGGTGGCTACTCTTATTTTCTCTCCTTCATCACGTAACTTTTAAGGCAATTATCGTTTCTGTGATGCCTTTGAACGTTATCGCCTGTAATTTTCATCATGTAAACCCAAAACTCTCGTATCGGTTATCGTTTATTTTGTCAAAAGTTTGAGAACTACTGTATGAAGTATTTCAACAAATAGAAATGACGCAATTAGTCAAATTTTCGATGTTGTCTGCTTCGTTGTTATTTTCTGAAATGTGAGTATTTATTAATGTAGAGATTAACTTAGACAAAGCCAAATGCAGTTTCTCATAGATTTTTTTCTGTTAGTTTGTTCAATAAGTTCCACCGCTTTTTTAGGGCTAAGTGTAAACACACATTTTTGGATATTGTCCATCATGATCTATTATTTTCTTCAAACCGTCTGGAAGAGACATAATGCCTCTTTTGTAATTGTCAGCAGACTTTGGGATAATAAAAGTTTTCCAGATACGTTTTGATTTCATCTTCAGAATTGGATTGCGATCTGTCTTAATTGCTTTAGAGACAGCGGAACAGGTAGTAGTCAAAAAACGCAAGATCTGGACAGTACGTTGGGTGCTGCATAACTTCCCAGCCACAAAAATTCGCCAATCCCACCGAATGCTCAAAATGGCGTTTTTGAGACGAAAATTTTGTTTACTGATCGATTGCGGTATTTCATAAGGCGCGCACCATGACCTCTTACGCCGAATATTTTTTTTGAACCTGACATTTTTCCTCTCCCGTAAGGAAAGCCTTAAGCGAATTTCATCTCAGCAATGGCTCACAGACCGTTTTGTCATCCATATAGTAATGTTTCTTTCAATGAGTTCGTGTGGGACCAAAACATCCACCTTTTTCGAAATTCCAAGCCTTTTCAGTCTCTGCGAAACCATTGTATGGGCCATCGTCCAAGCCGCTGAGCGATCTCTCGTGTCGTCAAATGGCTGTTAACTTTAACTGCAGCCAAGATTTGGTTGTCGTCTGTAGTGAGTGGACGACCAGAGCGAACTGAATCAGCATGGTCTGTATTTTCTGAACGAAAGAAAAAAGATCTTTTGTGCTGATTTGTAAGAAGTGAGATTAGGCTGGTAGGGTTTCTACCTCCCGAATGAAGTTAGCAACTCTACCAGAATGGGAGTCCCTTAGTTCAGAGATGTCGAGTTGTTCTCTGAGCAAGGTGTTCCACCTGAAGGCTGGGCAGTCACATAAAATGTGTTCAGCTGTTTCTTCGTCTTCGAGACAGAGGCGGCATTCCGCGGAGTCAGCAAGTCTTATTTGCTGAAGTGATATCTTAAGCCGTGGTGTCCCTTAAGGTACCGTCCTAGGATCCTGATATCAAGCCGATTTAGATTCAGACAGACTGCCGGCATTTTTATTGAAGGGTAGGATGACTCGTTTGACCTTCGTTTGTCCCAGTATGAGATGCATTTTTAGTGCTCCCAGCACTTAATGGCTTAATCGAATGCTGTTTTAGATGGCAGCTGATAAATTCGGGTCTATTGAAGGCAGTTTCTGAACCTTTTCCGACAAGTTTGTCTGCCTTTCCGTTTCCGTTAATAGCTTCATGCCCAGAAATCTACAATAGTTTGGTCTTGTTCCTTGAGCTTGGTTTTTGGAAGGTATTGAAGCAGTACATACATAAATGCTAAGGGCATTTATAGCTGCTTGACTGTCCGTGAATATATAGATGTTTGCACCGTTGATACCAGAGTTGTATATCAGATTGGCGCATTCTTAAATAGTGTGTATTTCGGTTTGAAATACACTAGGACTTTTGCCCATGGATATTGACATGTTTGTGTTCGGTCCATGAATCCAGCTCCCACCGCCGTTTCCAGTTTAGAAATATCCCTATACCACTGTATGCCATTTTGACTATTTGATGGGTGTTTACTAACCCATGTTTTTTTGCTAGAAATCTTCGTGGAGAAACCTTTGTTGAAGCATAAAATCTTTTGAAGGCGGTCTGTGACCGCGCAGATCATGTCTACTGCTGGTACATCAGAGAGTTGGATCTTTAGGTCCGGGTGTACGTGAAGATCCAGTTCTTTAGCTTGTACCCGACTAGTTGAGCTGCGTAAAGCCACTTTGCTGATGTGCGAGTGTATTATTATGACTAACATTTGAGGGCATTTTGCGCTTAAGATGAACAGGTCATCGGCGTAGCAAATTATATTGTATCCTTGGTCGCTTAAGTTATTAAGCAGGTCATCTTAGACTAGGGACTGTAGAAGGGCCGAGAGTACACCCATTTGTGGGCAGCTTCCTACGGCTGATACTGATGCTATGGTAGGTCCTGATGAAGTAGTTATTACCCGGCTCTCTAGCATCCGTTTTGTCCAATTAATGGTAGCTTGAGCGATCTTTTTGTGGAACAAAGCTTTTGATCCAGTGTTATCAAAAACACGCTCTATGTCCGGAAACGCACAGAGTGCAATTTCTTTATCACAGAAGGAGCTTTTTATTTCTCCTGCCAATTTTTGCAGAGCTCCTTCTGTTGATTTGCTTTCCTGATAATCGTATTGACATGCGTGCAGAGGCAAGCTGTGTTATATACTTCTTTTAATGCGTACGTTAATAATTCATTCCATTGTTTTCAGATAAAACAATGTCAAGCTTCTAGGAGGGTATGATTTAGACAGCTCACTAGGTTTGTTTCCTTGTTTGGGGACATATAGATACGTTTACCACCTTCCCACCAATGCCGGGAGATTTTCCGGCCTTTGCAGTTTGCTCGCCAGGAGGCCTCCTTCGATCTTCTCAACTCAAGGTTGTAGGAAGTTAGGAGGGATTTGTATTGTTCCCAACTACCAATGCGTTTAGCTTTGTTGAAAAGTTTTTTCACTCTTTTCCGAATAGCTTCAAGGTTTTTATTCCAACATGGTACGTACCTTTTCACCAGAGTTTTCTTATAATGCAGTTATTTTTAAAAGAGGAAAGGATTGGACTTATGCCTCGTTAGCATCCAATGTTGTATGTGGTAGGAAAGGCAGCAATTCAGCTTTGAACGCTAGATGCTCGCGGTATGTTCTCCAGTTCATGAGTTTATTGTCGTATCTTACTGGATTGTGTTCGGTGCTGCGTCTCATCTTAAACCTAAAATGCATCTGATCCGATGGGGATGCCTCATCGGACACGTGAAAGTCTTCGACGATGTTTGGAATGAAAGGAGAACAGAGAGTTATACTATTCCTAAAAGTAGGTTTGTCCTTTTATTTAGTATTACTAGTATACTATATAAAAATTATAATAGTGACTCACCTCTCACCCTTTCGGCGGGCAATGCAAACTCCCGAAAGTAAAATTGCCTACGAAAAAGCTTCTAAGGAGTGCCGTTCGGATTCGGCGATAAACCGTAGACTCCGCTCAGATGTGACTAAAATGACAACAGGCCATGGCCCATACCGGGCTACCAGCGCCACAGCGTGTTTTTTGTTTTTTTGTTTTCCCAGTGCGAGCTCGTTTTGCATCGGGGTGAGGTGGGGTATTTTCCTCACGACCTTTGTTGTCAGGGGTTACGTTGGCAAGGACTCGTGCTTCGTGAATACTAACGTCACTTTTGAGCGCTCGCTTAGTGTGAATCTGATGAAACCGGACTACATTCGGACCTCATTGTCCGAACTCACATGATGCTTTGAGTGCATAAGGTGCTGGTCTCTGAAATTGGGTCGTTGAGGAGAGACTGATTCCCTTCCAAGTCGTCCATTTCAGAGTCCAGGCTAAGTGATCCTGCCCGAGTGGCAGAGGTCATGTCGATGTCGAAAGTAATGTTCAACTTCAACGCAAAGAACTGCTGAGCTTGTTGAACAACAAACACAAAATCGAAATTAGGAGGAATATCTCTGGACTGAAAATCGCATTCCAATTCGATTTCGGAAAAAATGAATAGAGGGTGTACAAGGCTAAAATTATGTGTATTATATAGTAAAAACTTTAACATAAACTCTTATTCCCATAGTTTACTAATTTGTTGGAAGTGATAAAAGAATCGATGTATCCCTTAGCAATCTTCGCGTCCAAGTTTTCTTCAGTTTCATTTCAATTTCCAAAGAACTTAAATAAATTAAGGCGCATAATTTCTTTAAAACAAATCTTAACGATATTGAAATAGCAATTGTTCAATTGCTATCGTTTGGACGATTTTATTTGACAGTGTTCGCATTACATAAAGCAAGCATTCAATCGACATAACGATATCGCCCAAATGACTGCAGTTTCATAAAATTACGTGATGCAAATCTATCGTCAAAACGATATCGTCAGAGGATAGTCCTCATACGTGGTGAAGGTCCTGATAAAACGTCAGCTCATGAAATATCAAGAAACACGAAAACTTTTTAATGACCGGCGGTATGGTTTTCGGAGCACCAGGTCCACTAGTGATTTCATGGCATGTCAAAAGCAAGATAGTTCTACTTGATATTTCTAAAGAATTTGACAAAGTTTGGCAACAGGCTCTTTTGTTGAAAATGCATGCATTTGGGATCGACGACGTTCTTCTTCAACGGATTAAAAATTATATTTCGAAACGTTGAACTCAAGTTCTCTCGGATGGGGAACTATCAACAGAGCGGAATTTAATGCTTCCAAAACACAATGCTGTCAGCTGTCTCTAAAGCGTAATTCTAATACCCAGCCATTGTCAATAAATGGCACTTGTATCGTTAAAACCGAAAAACTATCCTTTCTCTAAATATGTGTCAATAACAACTTACGTGGGAATGACCGCATATTCTAATTTGCCAAAAATGCTGCGAAATGTCTAGGTTTCGTCAAGCGATGTAAGAAATATTTCACCCCCTCTGATCTGGATTCAACAAATAAGGCTTTTATCCGCCCAAAATTGGAGTACAATGCTCACATCTGCTCAGGTGCTCCTAAGACTTCTTTGCACTTGCTATGTGGGATTCAAAACCATGCGATATAGGTGATGCCAATATTACAGAGTCTATTGACACCCTCGACCACCGACGTAATGCCTCCTGCCTCACCTTGTTCTATTGATTTATTCACCACCACGGCTTCACAGAAATTGCCAGTAGCACTCCGCCACTCCAAACTTCCAACCGTAACACACGTCTGGATATAAATGCTCATCAATATATCCTCAAGCACACTTTCAGATGTAGACTGAAGCATTGCGATTCTCTCCTAAGCCGAATTACTCTCTCATAATATGCCCTGGCGAGCGCTTCATTTTCTAGTCATTATACCCTCAAAACATTCAAAACCAATATACCTATACGGTACCTCTCTTTCTATGCTCCATAATTTTTCATAGCCTGCGCTCTGTGCAATCATTTTAAGGGTGCCTATAACCACTTGAGCGCGCTCTAATTATATAAAAAAAAGAGACAATAGCACAACACATTAAATGATGGTAAGTTTATTTCTGTAATTATAGAAGAGATATTAGTTTAGGGCTAAATTTGCTTTCAGTTCCAATTGTAAGGCGGTAACCATATAGTCAGTACATTGCGTCATAGCGAATGAGTAAAATAGTATAATCTTAATGAGTAATATACGAGTATAATGCAATAGTACAGAGAGCGAAGAAAGACATTTGGGATCAGTGGTTTTTTCGATGGGTGTTATCCAACACTTATTTAGGAGGGCTGGCTTGTTGTTGTTTTCTAGTCAGCAATACGTCTTAGTTGATTTTAGTTAAAGGAATGTGCCTCGAACACGGCTGGGTTTCGAATACCGATCTTTCCGATTTGGAAGCCAGCTCACAACCACTTGAGCTACAACCACCCATAAATTGCCAAATACGGAGTGTCCCCCACGTTCTACGTTGAGTTGGCATAAACAGTTCATTTAAATTATTTTCTACGAACTACGAACACATCTGTCGTATTGTGCCCTTTCCCGCAAATTTTGAAAGCAAGGAAAGAACATTTAATTGAGATAGAGAGAACTAATATAAAAAGGGAAGATGGAAATCAAAGGACAAAGACGGATTAAACAAAGGAGGTGGAAGCAATAAACATTTGCAACAATGGAAGTAAGGGAGACATTTGGGAATGGTTTTAGAGAGCCCATCACATCCCACCAGCTGTTGCAAGGTCTTTGAATTGGTTTTGTATTAAGTTAACATTTTAAATAACAAATCAAAAACTATGCAACTATTAGTTTCTCCTTCAGCAAATTTCCAAATGAGTTAATAACTTTCAACTTAAGTTTTTCTGATTAACTCGCGATTTCGTCATAGAATTTTATAGGTAAAAGTAAAAGCTTTCGCACAGTAGTGGCAAATAGTATACCCTAAAAAGCGCTTGACAGAGCGGTGAGGAATGTTACGCCATATTTTCATAGAACAGAATATCCGTCAGTCTATTTAATTACAATATACATACGAGTATCTGGGCTATACTTCAGGCAATAGTTTTACCGTCAATAAATAGTGCTCCTACAAACTATTGAAATCTAAGTATTAATAATTAATTAATTAATAAGAATTGTGATGTTTGTTTTAAACTGCCCTTTTTCATATATAAACCTACTAGTCGGCGGGAGTTCGTTTTTGATAAATCCTTTGCAGAATTTGGTCAGGTTTCAGTCTCGTGTGTACCTGTTAGTAGGTAGAACAAAAATATTTGCTAAGACCTAATCTCCGATTAAAATCACCTCACCGCTAAATTCTTATTGATCCGGCTGCTCAATTATGATATGTAGAAATTTGGTTTCAGAATATTTTTGGAGTATACCATCATCAAAAAAATATACGGAAAATCTGATCTAAAAAAAAGTGTAAAAGCTCACAAACTACGAGACGTATAAATGCCCATTTTCGACGAATGAAATGGAACTTCGTTACTAGCTGGTTTGCCGAACAGATACAAATTCATGATAATGGGTATATTGGTACGCCTGGGCGTTTTAAATAAATTTAAAAAATCAAAGAACACACGCTGGCTGGTTTGTAGCTGGGTAGCAGTATTGACCGTTGTGTTATTACAACCTGAGTGGAAACCGACAACAAGTATTGGGGAAACAAATGATAAACTAAGAAAACAATTCAATTATAACCAACACTTAACAATTTTATTCGAGGTTGTTCGAGTGTTTACAAAAAAGAAATTAATATAAAACTGGTATTGGGACCTATTTATAAACTAATACTGTTTATTCAGCAGACACTGCATTGGTGGAAAACTGCTGTGATGTTAATGATATACGAGGGCGGGTCAATAAGTCCGTGACTTTTTGAATTTCTGACCTCTTTACTGAAACACCAACACTGCTCCTGTCAACAGGCATCTGTCAGTTGACTCCTGTCAAAATTTAAACTTGCTGCGTCAGTTAGTTTGTGTTTGACAGCTATTTTTATCAGACTACTCACTAATTTGAGGAGAAAATGGAAAAAAGTGAATTTCGTGTGCTTATTAAGCATTATTTCTTGCGAAAAAAAAACCATTACCGAGACCAAGGCTAAGCTTGATAAATACTATGGGGACTCTGCACCATCGATTTCAATGGTAAAAAAGTGGTTTACTGAATTTCGTTGTGGCCGTACAAGCACTGAAGATGCCGAACGTCCTGGACGCCCAGTTGAGGTCTGTCTCTACACCCGAAACAATCGAAAAAATTCACGATATGGTGTTGGCCGACCGAAGATTGAAAGTGCGAGAGATTGTGGAAGCCGTAGGGATCTCGCATGGCTCAGTGGTTTCAAATGATCACTTGGGCATGAGAAAGCTTTCCGCGAGATGGGTGCCGCGTTTGCTCACAGTCGACCACAAACGCAATCGTGTAACAACTTCACAGGAAGGTTTGGCGTTGTTTAATCGCAATATGGAGGAGTTTTGCGCCGTTTTGTAACCGTGGACGAAACATGGATCCATCACAACACACCAGAGAACAAACAACAGTCAAAACAGTGGGTTTTTAAGGGTGAATCGGCGCCAAAGAAGGCCAAGGTGGGTTTGTCAGCCAATAAAGTTATGGCGACTGTTTTTTGGGATGCACGCGGGATAATCCACATTGACTACCTTCAAAAGGGAAGAACAATCAATGGGGAATATTATGCCAACTTATTGGACCGATTCAATGACGATTTGAAAAAAAAAAACGACCTCATTTGGCCAAGAAAAAAGTTCTTTTCCACCAAGACAATGCAAGGGTGCACACATGTGCAGTTGCCATGGCAAAAATCCATAAATTGGGCTATGAATTGCTCCATCATCCACCCTATTCTCCAGATTTGGCTCCGAGCGACTACTTCTTGTTCCCAAACCTGAAGAAATGGCTTGGTGGAAAAAGATTTGACTCCAATGATGAAGTCATCTCGCAAACAAAGGCCTATTTTGAGGACCTCGACAAATCACTTTTTTTGGAAGGGATAAAAAAATTGGAGAAGCGTTGGACAAAGTGTATAGAGCTCAAGGGAGACTACGTTGAAAAATAAAATTATTTTTTTATCAAAAAATCTGTGTTTTAATCCAAAAGTCACGGACTTATTGACCCGCCCTCGTATGAGTTGCGCGTGCATCTCGAACAAATATTTGAGTAGCGCATGCATATCGAACATATATTTGAGCTGCGCGTGGATATCTTTCATCTGAATAACAATATAAAGATTGGGACTAGATTTTAAGGTGGTGGAATGTTTAGGATAACCCCCATCGCAGCTACTGGTGCGGTTTCCATTGCACAGGCTAGACTCTGTATTTTATTGAGCTTAGGCTGTGTTGACCTCTGCGTTGCTTTGTCCCTCATTAAGCGGGATTCAATTAATAACGCTCAAAAATAAATGTTTTTGTTCAATTTGTTTTACTTATTTTTATGAAAATTATTCACAGAAAGAAATGTAATACATTATAATACATTTGCTGGAAAATCCACCTCCTCTAAGGCTCGATGGATATAGCATCTTATAAATCCGTTCGAAAAGTGTTTCGAGATCTCCTCCAACTAGATCTCATGCAAATGAAATAGAAATACGAAGTCACACCACACCGAAAGCGTCGGCACATATGGACCGCAGCGAAAGAAAATAGCCTATAGATCGAAAACACTAAACTTCGATCCGGGCTAATCAAAATGGAAGCGATCTGCGAGGAGTTTAGAAAAAAATTGGAAAAACTCAAAGCTTAAGAAAAAATCAATGTCTTTGCTACCGAAAACGAAAAAGTGTCTGTTGATTCGGACAAAAAAAATTACGTAGCAGACGGAGAAGCCTTAGGACGCGAAACTGATTGGATTTTGCAAAAACGACCTGGCAAAACACGAAAAGGTTTATCTCCCAAAATGATCACTCAACGAGAAGTGACGGGAGAAAAACGACAAAATAGAAACAGTTACCGATATAGACCACCGAAATAAACAACGACAACCTCCGCCAATTCACGTAACCAGGATTGCAGATTACGAAAAAACTGCAAGACATTATGAAGACGTTGCCGCTTCCTGACTGTACAGTAGCATCTAAGCTTCGATCTTTCCTGCGATTATTCTCTAGTCTACCGATTCGACTAACTGGAAGAAATACCAATTCACCCTTTCAGCGGGCAATGGCAAACTCCCGAAAGTAAAATTGCCTACGAAAAAGCTTCTAAGGAGTGCCGTTCGGACTCGGCGATAAACCGTAGACCCCGCTCAGATGTGACTAGAATGACAACATGAGCAACACAAATGAGTGTCAAGAAGCTAGGCCATGGCCCATACCAGGCTGCCAGCGCCACAGTGTTTTTTTTTTTTTTTCTAAGGTAAGTTTCTTCTCATGATGGTTTGTTGGACATCTCAGGGAAATATCTTCTTTTTTCTTCTCAGGTTTATTTTGTTGGTCATCTCATGTTGGTTTGTTGGACATCTCAGGTAAATATTTTCTTCTTTCTTTTCAGGGTTATTTTGTTGGTCTTCTACGGTAAGTTTCTTCTCATATTGGTTGTTTGGACATCTCAGGTAAATATATTCTTCTTTCTTCTCAGGTTTATCTTGTTGGTCCTCTACGGTAAGTTTCTTCTCATATTGGTTTGTAGTACATCTCTTCCTCATCTGTACTTTCTTCATAAGCCTGCCACGGCTTTATGTTAGCAGCGCTGGTTTTTGTTCGTCTCGGCCCTTCTGTTTCTTCTCCACGTCATACCGGTCGTTGAGACCAATGTTGGTGATTCTGTAAGGATCATGAAATTTGTTATGAATTTTTATTGCATTACCGGATTGTGATCGACGTATGACGACGACGTCCCCGAGATCATATTTCCTAGCTGGCTTTCGGTTTTTATTAAAAGACCTCTGGTGTTCTCTTTGGATATCTGCGATTTGTCGCTTAGCGTCTTCTATCAGATGATCCCCTTGTTCGTTGAATAGCGCTTGTAGTTCTTCAGCTATGACATCTCCATTGTGAAGGTCTTCTTTGTTCCCCATTTGTACACCAAAGGGGCTTCTTCCTGTGCTTCTGTTTGTTGTTCTGTTAATAAATTGTTGAACTTTGTTAGTAAATTTAAACCAATTATCAGGCTTGTCCGAAGAAAGTTTGCTCTAAATGGGTATAATGACTCTATTTATTCGTTCGACTTGACCATTCCCTCTTGGTACCCCCGTAGTAACTAAAACGTGTTTAATTCCCTATTCCCTACAGTATTCCTCGAAACAAGTCGAGCCATGGTCATTTTGAACGCTGCACAATCTGTAACAACCTTGAACTTTAAACCTGATAAGTATACTCTAAGTTTTTTTTACTGCGTCAACGATAGCAAGGACCTCTAATTCGTTTGAACTGTAGTTTTTTTGGGTGGGGGAAGTTTTCTTTAAAAAAAAGTAAACTGGGTGCAGGCAACTATCATCGCTACTCTTTTGCAACAGGATTACACCGAAATCGAGTTTTGAAGCATCTGTATGCAACTTCGTCTCTGCATCGGAGTTGTAAATTAACAGTGTTGGATGCTGATATAATGCTTCCTTAATTTGATTAAGTGTACTTATTTCTAAAACGTCGAATTTAAATTTACTGTCCTTCTTCAATAAGTCGCTTAAGCGTTTTGCGATCGTGCCGTAATTAGAGACAAATTTACGAAAATATCCTGATAGACCTGGGAAACTTTGGACACCTTTAACGTTCTTCGGCTCGGGAAAGTTCTTAACAGCATTAATTTTGGTACACAAAAAGTGACACTTCTTCCATTTAAATCGAAGTCCATGTTTTGATGCCAAAATGAAAACTTTTCTTAGGTTTTTCAAATTCTCATAAAAATCTTTTGCTAAGACGACGATATCGTCCATGTATATTAGAATAATTCCTTTATTAATCAAAAGTTGAAATATTTTATTGACGTATTTGACACTGTGGGGGAGGTACACAAACCGAAAGGCATCTTTAAAAATTCAAATTGTTCCGTTGGTGTGACGAATGAAATATATTGCCTGCTTTCTACAGCTACTGAAACGTAAAAAAACCCGTCTTCCAGGTCAAGTGTACTGAAGACACGGCTTCCAGATAGCTGGTCTAACTGACCTTCGATGAGTGAGAGAGGAAAATGGTCTCGAATCACCTGCTTGTTTAATTGCCTGTAGTCGATACAAAGGCGTTTCGAGCCGTCTTTCTTATTAACAAGAACAATTGGACTAGCAAATTCGGATGAACTGGGGCAAATAAATTTTTCGCTAAGCCATTCTTCTATCTGTTTCTCTTCTACTACCTTCTCTAATGGCGCCAGCCTTCTAGGGTTTTGGTAAATGGGATTATCGTTTTTCAGAATAATTTTCTTATCAAACTGCTTACTATTCTGCTTTGCGGGGCAACAATTGTTCACTAACTGTTTTATTTCCTCTAAGTAATCTTTATTTTCAAAGTTCAAAAAGTTACCTAGCTTCTTAATCTCGACCTTGTTCTTTGTTATCAGGACTTGTGACCAAACTCCTTACATTTGAAGCACTTTGGACCCTCGTGTTTTTTATTGCATTCGCTTGCACGATGTCCTTTGATACCGAAATTATAACGAACCGTATTTAACCGTGCGTTATTTTTCGGGTTTGGTATTCTGCTCTTTTTATACCCCGACGAATCTATTTGTCGATGTTTTGCAACATCGCGGCGCTCCGAAAACGTTTTACAAGCTTCCAGTTTTTGGTTAAACTCTTTAAAGTCTTGTGCTCCGTGAAGCATTATTTTATTAGCGTTCGAATCGTTAATACCGTCGATAACGTATTGAATTACGGATTGAACGTCGATGTCACTGCGAGCTCCTAACTCTTTCGTTTTACGACAAATTTGTATCAAAACGAAAGCGGAAGAAAAAAAAACCGTGGGTTCGAATCACGGTTGAGTCCCCAATTGTGGGATTGATTAAATAAAAATGGTTCTATTTTTCTTTTAAATCCACTTTACAAATTCTTCTTTATTCACTTTACAATTTCTTTTTCAACATGCGGTTTAATATTTTAATGCGGTGGTGGTTGATGATGACTGTTTGCCATCCCCGGTTGGCAGCTGTGGATTTCATTGTGGTGAGGCGTTGCCACTTGCACATTGTTGTGGACCCTACATACGTATATCAAAAACTTGACGGCAGGGGAAAAAAACAATTACTCGTTTTGGAAAGTATTTAAGGGCTTCAATAGGCCCAAAACACAAGCGTCACCAATTAAAATGGATAAACACGAATGAAGGAGGAAACGCGGATAAGAAGAAACTTTTAGGCCGTTTGATGGGCAAACACCAGTATACTATATTAGTATATCAGATAGAGTGTCTGATAACTTTACAATAGCAAACGAAACTCTTACTGATTTAAGAAATACTAAAATGAACTTAAAACTGAAAAAGATACGACCTGATAACCGGAGAACTCCTTAAAATGCTGACCTTGAAAGCACTGACTAAGCTTTTACATACGATTAACGTGGCCTTTAGACAAAATACGTTCCGTGTCAATGGAAAGTTGCAGAAGTAATTATGGTGCTAAAACTAGGTAAGCCTCTGATTGATAAAAAATCATGAAGACCGATTTCTCTCCTTCCCATCCTGTCAAAAGTCTTTAAGAGGATCCTGCCCAAACGTCTAATGCCAATTATTGAAGACAAAAATCTTACCCCCAGCTATCAGTCTGGATTTCGAACTAAGCATTCAACTATTGACCTGGTGCATTACCGACGTAATTGAAAAAGCTCTGAAGGAGGTCTGTGCTCGGTCTACTCCTTATCACTTATATACTAGAGATATACCACAAGTCGAGGGGACTGTTCTTGCCACCTTTGCCGACGACACTGCCATTTTAGCTATGGAAAAAACAATTGAAGAATCAACAGCGAAACTGCAAAGCGCTCTAAATAAGTTATATGACTGGACAAAGATCTGGCGAACCGCTCTCAATGAGACCAAATCTGTGCAAGTAGACTTTACTTACAGAAAAAATAAATCACCTGCCCAACAACATAAACTCGGTCTGTACTCCGATTGCTAATGTGGCTAAATATTTGGGCATAACTCTCGATGCAAAGCTCAAATGGAAGACGCACGTGAAAAAGAAGCGTAAACAACTAGAAAATAATACAACAATAATACTCGTAATACTTGGTAAATATTCAAAGCTTTGCGTAGAAAACATGCTACTTTTATGAAAGCAGGTGCTAAAATCGGTGTGGACTTATGGTATAAAACTCTGGAGTTGTATCAAGAAAACAAATATTAGTCAATTTCAATTCTTTATTCAGTAGCCAATTACATACAATTCTTTACAGATTATTTACATTTGTTATTAAGAGATTTAGAACAAGTTCCTTTACAGCTTTAGTTCTAAGTAATTATAAAATAATAATACGTATTCAATTAAAGTTGCATTAAGGGAAAAGCTACAAACAAAAACATTTATTCGAATTTTAAACCTTATATTGCACTTATCCTGGTTGCGCACTTAGCTGAGCAATAAGTCTAGAATTCGAGTACGAGCATGAAACTTGTTTTTTACTTTATTTAACATCTTTGCAATTTAAGCAGATGTTTTTTGCACAATCAGACCAAACAGGACCACCATATAGCAGAATGGATTGAAGGATGGTTTTGTATATGATTGTTTTGTTACGGGTGCTGAGCTTAGATTTTTTATTTATAAATGGATATAGGATTTTTGTGATAAAATTGACTTTTTCAATACGACCAAGTATATGTTTTTGAAAAGTAAGTTTTTTATCCCAGACTACTCCGAGATATTTGCAGTAGTTGGCCCGGTCTATGTCAAGTGAGGAGAGTTTTATTCTTCTATTGGGTAGAAAACATTCTTTTCTGCGACTGGTGAACCAGATAGCTTGCGTTTTTTCCGAATTAATCTTGATCTTCCATTTGAAATAGTATTGATCACACTGATTTAGTCCCTGTTAAAGGGAAGTGAACACATCTGAAAAATAGATACCAAAGGCAAAGATGGCAGTGTCATCAGCGTACCTTGCAAGTTGTGTATTTTCATTATGCAGTTGAAAATCGGATATATATATATTGAATAGAGTTGGTGCAAGGATTCATCCTTGGGGAACACAAAATTCGATTTTTTGGATAGACGAGTATATGTTACCCATACTTACTAAAGATTGTCTATCTCTAAGGAAGCTTTGTATAATTCTAATTCTTGTAATTAAAAAATTAAAAAAAAAAAGTACTGTGGCGCTGGCTGCCCGGTATGGACCATGGCCTAGCTTCTTGACACTCATTTGTGTTGCTCATGTTATATTTTTGTCACATCTGAGCGGGGTCTACGGCTTATCGTCGAGTCCGAGCGGTACTCCTTAGAAGCTTTTTCACAGGCGATTTTACTTTCGGGAGTTTGCCATTGCCCGCCGAAAGGGTGATGGCGATTTGAAAAATTGTTGGTGACCCAGCCAGGAATCGAACCCAAACTCTCTGCGTGATAGTCCAATGAGCTAACTATCGCGCCATCGCCATCGCTGTAATTGGGATGGGAATAGCGTGCTGATAAAGTTTGTGTATGATGGTATCATGCCAGACAGTATCGAAAGCTTTTTCTATGTCAAACAGTTCCAAACCAGTATATTCTTTCGCTAAAATTTTTTTAAAATTAGTGTCAGCATTTCTACCCCTTTCGTTGGTAGAGCTTTTAAGAGCATATTATTCACATCATTAAGTCCTGGTGATTTCTTGTTTTTCAATAATTCAATCAAATTTTGAAAATCGTTAACATTAGTTAGATATGCGTCGTGTGGTAGTAACTCAGGTGAGCTGCTGTTACGTTGTAACTTCTAAATGTAGTAGCCAGAATGTCGGCCTTTTCTTTTTGGGTTAAATAGAGGTTATTGTATATTTCCGGTGCAGGGACATTATTGCCTTTATTTTAATAACCTTTGTCATTTTCCAGATGGGGTGACTTGCTTTGTCAAAGGTGGAGAGAAGGTCATTCCAACGCTTGTTTTTGAATACCAAGGTTTCTTCCTTTATAATTTTGTTGAGTATTCTTGTGTTATTATAAAAGCAATTGATTCGGTAGCGAATCCATTTCCTTCTTCCTACGCCGTATAAGATCTCGGATGTAAGGAGGGATATTAACCTTATTAAAGGTTCTAGCTGCACGCTTCGGGATTGCAAACTCAGCAGCAGTATTTATGGTGGTAACAAAATAATTTAAAAGTCTATCAACTTGATCACAAGTATTTACTTCCACGGAAAGCAAGCCACAGGCAGAAATATTTCTGTTAACGGCTACCTTAAACCTATTCCAATCTGCAGCATGATAGCAAAACTTTGTTTTAGCTGTGACTTCTGAATTAAAACTCGTAATCTTATAAACGGGGAGATGGTTAGATCCTAAACTGTCTACTGTTCTGGGATAGGAGGAATATTCAGGAATATTGGTGGTAAAGAAATCCATTGTAGAAGGGTTACAAGAAGACGAGTACGGAATGTATGTAAGTTCGGGGGGATACACTAAGATGCGATTTGGATAAGTAGTGGAAATATCGTAGAGAATATCACCCCATTGATTTGCCCTTAGGCACCCCCATGTTCGGTGACGACAATTTACATCGTCCCTGATAATTAGCTTATTGTTGCACCTGAGCAGTTTATTGAGATCGCTTTTAAACTGAGATCCTCTTTCCGGATTACTATTTCCTCCATGGAAGTAGGTGGAAATATTACTCATGTTGAAACTATCTACCAGCGTTCCAAGTAACAATTCTAAGAGAGTTAGTTAGTATGGTTAGTATATACAAGAAAATTAATCTCTTCAATTGAGAACAATTGGTTGTTTTCATGTGATGTGAGTTTGGGTCTGAACTTGGTTTGACCGGACACTGGGTACGAAGATGTTGCGAGGACATCTGTGTGGATGTGTTGGACGAAATTGTATCCTGAATTGTTGTGTTACGGAATGGCATATTGTATGAAGTTTAAGTGCGAATAGTGGGTGGAATGACTGAGTGGGATTTGATGAGTGGCGGGAAATATTTGAAGGAGAAGTGATCGTAGTGGCTTTGTTCGTGTTGGGACGACGCTGGTTGACAGATTCTATTGGTTCTATTTCATGAGGCGATGTAATGACGTATGTCCAGAAATTACTGCCGACTGATGCACGTTGGATCGGATGATTTGTGCGGTCCATTGCAGTTGGCACATTTTTAGGTCTGAGGAGAATCGCAGTCCTAATTTTTATGGAGCTTTGAACGTGGCAATGTATGGATCCGTGGCCATACAATTGACAATTATGACGCTGATTGAATTTTGTGGGATTATGCTTTTTAAAGTCCCATCTAACTTGTAGTTTTTACGAAGTTCATTCATTTTAAATGTTCTACGTTCAATGTAAACAATGTATACAAATTCAGTGCTGTTATTGAATTTCGATTAAATTGTTATGGGCTCGATATCTATGTACTTGATTCCGAGATCAATAAGATGGTTTTTTAAGTCCACTGTATTATGGAAATCTAAACCAGATAGCATAACTTTAAATGGTCTGTCTTCTTTACTTCCGTGAGAGAAGAATTGTAATTTGAGTTTTTAAATTCATAATTTATAGTATCATTAGCATGAGTAACAAATTACCTTGTGACCCGGGGAAATGTTTTTCAACAAGTAGTCTACCTTGATATTACTGAGGGCAGAGTGCAAGATTTCCCTTTTTGATTTGAGCACAATGATCGGCGGGAAACTATCTGTTGCTCAGGCTCACTTGCACTTATTTCAATATCCGAAATTCCAAGTTTTCAAGTTTGAAGCCGTTTAAAGCGGTTAGAGTAGTTAAAGAAATATTGATAAACTTATTGTAATCGCGTGCGAGCACTATCCCCTAAAAGATATAATTCCGCTAACCACCTTAGCAATATCGCAACAATTATTAGTATTTGACAAACTTTTGAAAATAAAGCGCTACGAGAAATTGTACATTCACTGCGTTTTATAAGAAATAATGACCTGCATTGTGACCTTCGAGTTACTTCTGTCGAAGCAAGAAACTAAGCAAGAATAATATCTGATAAAACGGGCATATTAATAATACAGTCCTAGAAATCCGGAATGAACAAAATATATTGCGCCATTTTCAAAAAACTGAACCTCTGGACCTGGCACGATAAATTGAAACAGCGTTAAAAAAGCGGAACATGTACTATCTTTCACCTACCAACCGAGCTTATATTGTGATGAAAAAGGTGCTTGACAAGTTTTACTTAGTGGTAGTATCAAACATAATTATCGAAGGGAGGTGCTTAGTGCTCGCGATCCTCATAGTGTCTGATGGAAGATTTGCACCTGCCCTAGCCGAGGGAAAAAACAAACCAAACAAAAAATCTGCAGACATTGTCAAAGAAGTAGTAATTTACAATGTTTGCTAACAAAACATTACAAAAAAATATTTGACTACAAGAAACAAACTTCGTTTTGGAGGGCATACTGACAATTGCTTAATTGCGAAAGCAGCTTCTATTTTTCCTGTTTTTTTAAATTGCAGTTGCAATTTCTTTAGTGCTACACGAATCTAAAAGGTTTTGTACCTTTCTCTTCTTGCTTTCTTCACAGCATTCATCAAAACTTATTCTTGTTTATACAAGATGAAGAAGAAATTTCATCTAAAACTGTCTGTAGTTAGGGTTTCATTTAACCACGAACAATTTAGGCTTTCGAATTGATCTTGATGGCGACCACTTTTGGTCATATTTTCGTTAAACTTTAAGTATGAGTTTTAAATGTTGTCTTTATTGAGTTAATTTCATCCTCTGGAAACGTTATATTATTAAAGCAGCCTATAACCAAAGAAAAAACAGCATCAAAGTGCTTAATTTTGATTTAAGAAATCCAAACATCATAAATTTGGTTTTTCGGAATTTCGGTATCGGTCCTAAAATATGAAAAATTTAGTGTGGGTGCCGCACCTGTGCACAAAAAGACAAAACACTTTACGTTACTAAAATAAATGGCTTTTCAAACAATAGGGTCTTCAACTTGAACAGTACTGAGCAACTATACTTTGCTCTATTAAATGCATATAACTCATAAATTTATCTTTACTTTTTGTTACCTCCCTTCCTTTATTTAATTAAAAGCACCAATTACCTCAAATCAACTTACCTAACTATTCAATAAGATTATTTTTTTTTAAATAAAAAAAAACTTTAAATCAATATCACGCCAACCATTTGAAAAAAGAATGTAAGCTCCTGCTGTCAAACCTGACCTTCCTATGAATAATTTTACTTTAAACTTGAGCTTCGAGATCATTTTTTTGCTGCACATGCTTCGAACTTAAAAAATTGTTCATGGTTATTAAGTGGGAGGTATAAGCTGCAAGAAAAAACACGCTAACGTGTTTTAACTAAAAGTACGGCAGTGCCTTGTGAGGAAGCCTGTGATTAGACGAATTTGACTTACTATATACTCAAAGTATTTCGTTTTTCCTGAATTCATGAAGGATTGCAAGATGAACCTGATAGCACCAATTGCGTAGAAACAGACTCTGTAATTTCTTAAGCTTAGCCGGTGTTGATCTCTATCATACGAGATGATAGACCTATTTATTGCCGAATACATTCACAGTGTTAATATATATTTTGGGGTTAAGTCCCCATTTTTTCCCAACCAGGTTTTTGCTGGTCCATAGTGAAGTCGTGGCCTTGTCGATAGTCATAGAGAGATGAGTGTTCCACGTAAGTTTTTTATCCAATGTGATTCCTAGATATTTAACTTTCGTTGAGAACTCGTTTGTTTCACCGAAGAATGTGACATTTCTGAGTCTATCTCGCCTTCTTCTCTAAGTAAAAACAAATATGGTGCTTTTCTTGGGATTGCCTTTGAGGCTAATCTTGGTGCACCATTCAGCAACTAGGCTTAGCGCCCTCTGGAAGTGATCCGAGATCATGTCTTCGAATTTAACTCTGAGTAGGAAAGCACTCTCATCTGCATGTTCTTGGGCATAGAAGCCATGATTACTTAGAATAATAAGGAGTTCATTAACTACGATGGACCATAGTAGGGGTGAGAATATTCCTCCCTGGGGGCATCCCTTAGCTATCCCATTGAATTTTTTGTTTTATCCTCTGGCATACATTTTATCCACTTACATTTAGTGTATTCAACTCCAATTTTCTGTCAAACACTCCTTCTATATCGAAAAAATTACCGACCGCTATCTCTTTATCTCTGGAAGATTTTTTTAATCCTTGTAGTGAGATTCTGTAGATCGTATGTGATAGATTTTCTACTTTAGTAGCTGTTGATACTTCACTTGAAGTACCCCGTGCCTGATGTGTCTATCAATGATTTCTTCCATCGTTTCAAAGTCAAAGCAAATGAGGCTGATAGCTTTATACAATCTTCGTAGTTCAGAGGGTCTGCGTCCTATATATATTTGACAGCAACCTCCTTCCATTTTTTTGGTAAGTAAACCCACGCGTAGCTAGCCCTGAATAAGTTGATAAGTACATGTAACAGCTTCTGGGATTATTATCGATTCTGTGATTCGGCTAAGAGCTGAAGCCTCTGTAGCCCGTTTTCTGCTTTTGTGCCATCAGGTTTATTCATTGAACCAATAGGATTAGTGTGCTGCTTGGAGAGTATTTTGTGAATGCGGGCACAGCTTCTAGTGTCATCGATTGTATGATAAAAGTTTCTCCTTGGCTCTCTCTTGGCCCTTCTAATTTTTTGGTTGTACATGGTGAGTGCATTTCTATATATTACCCATTCACCATTGCGTTTAGCCCGGTTCAACCAGGGGGCTAGTCGATTGCCTGTTTTTTTTTTCTAGGCAAGCTTGGTGGAAGGCAGTTATGATTGTGATATTGCGGTTCTCACACGTTATCTTAATATTATCGAAATATCTGATGTTCAGGTGAAATCCATGAGCTGTTGACAGTATATATCCCAGTCTGTAGATTTGTGTTGATTGTATTTTTCAGAGATGGTAATACGAAACAATTTTTCTGTGACACTCTATCTATAGATGTTGCTGACAGTGAAATTATGAGTTGTTTTATCAAAAATATCTATCGCTCTACATCTCAGCCTAAGCCAATCATCTGTGTAAAGTTCTCTAACCTTACAACGAAGCAACGCATAATGCGTGCAAGAGGACGAACAAAAACAAGCTAAACTCTCAGGTGGTTAATACTTCCAGTGGAGATGTTAACTCAAGCAAAATCAAGAACAAAGGTAGTAAAATATTTGTCAACAACGACTCGCTTACTCGCTACACGCAAGCCCTTTTAATGAAGACGAAAGAGACAGCAAAGGAAAAAGGTGCAAAATACGTATGGTTTAGTAAAAACAAAATTTTATTAAGAAAAGAGAAGGGTGGAAGAGTTATCTCAATTAGATCATTTAGTGATATCTCACTCATTTAAGCTTTCATCTTGTGCTTTTTTTGTATTAGATTATGAATTCAAACAATGATTTAATTGATAACTCTTCTTTCCTTCTGCAATGCAAACCTCACTGTGATGCTGTTTTAACTAATAGTTCTTATTGTAATGAAAAATTATTTATTGTTCATCAAAATATTAGAAGTTTGAGAGAAAACTTTTCTGCACTCGTTGCACATATTAACTCGTTTGCGTGTGTCCCGGATATGGTGTTCGTGTCTGAGATCTGGATATATGAGGTTGAAGAAAATGTATACTTCCTGCCCCGAATCAAATCAATAATCAGACCAAGAAATGTGATAAATTGTGTTTTGAGTCCTGGAACAATGTTTATAACTGTAGTGATGTAACGAATGCATATTCTTATCTCTTAACCCCTCTTAAAATCCATATTACTAGTTGCAGTACCCTGATCACAAGCAAATCTATATGTAAATTTAAGCCATGGCTATCTAATCATTTATTAAATAAAGTTACAACTAAAAATAAACTTGGTGTAAAGTGCAAAAAGTATCCTAGAAATGTATCTCTCAAGATCAAATATAGAAAGATATGTACTGATTTAAAAAAAGAAATACCAACTTGCCGTGATTCTTACTATCGTTCTCAACTGTATTCAGCTAGAGGTAGTCTCAAAAAAGAGTGGAAAGTTGTAAATACAATGCTCAACAAGAAATCATCCACTCAAAATACTATTGTCTTACGTAATTCAAATCAGGAAATAACAAGTAAACAAGAAATTGCTGACGCTTTTAACAGACATTTTTCAAATATAGGACTTAAATATCATTGTGGACTACCTCATAATTTATGTTTTAAATGTTCTGATGTTGATGATGTAAACTCTGTGCAAAGTAGAAATTTTGTTTTCGACCCTATAGCTCCCTTAGATATTTTAAGAATTATTGGCAGTTTAAATAACTCAAAGTCATATGGTGTCGATGGCATGTTAAAGGCTCTCCAACTGAAATAGGAAACTAAAGGTCAATTTCTCTTCTGCCAAGCATAAGTAAAGTTTTCGAAAAACTTATAAAAATTAGATTAGTCAATTTTCTAGACAAGACGATGTTCCTTCATCCTACACAATTTGGATTTCAAAAGGGTAAATCAACCGAGGACGCACTATTAGAATTTTGCTCTAAGATAAATCGCAACCTTGACGAAAGAAAATGTACAGCTGCGCTATTCATAGATATAACCAAAGCCTTTGACATTGTTGACCATAGAATATTGAAAAAAAAACTTGAAAATGCATGGGTTCGTGGCTTCATGATCGAATGGTTTAATTCTTATCTGAATAATAGGTCACAGAGAGTAAAGTGGGATAATACGAGAAGCGATGTGCAATTAATTAAGGTTGGGGTACCACAAGGTTCAGTCTTGGGCCCCATTCTTTTTCTTATCTACATCAACTCTCTCTTCCACCTCAATCGTAAGGGCTCACCTACTGCCTTCGCAGACGATGTTGGGCTATCGTACGGCGCCAGCAGTCCCTTAGATCTTATATCTGACATAAATTGTGATGTATATACTCTTAGACAATGGTTCGCTGAACACAAACTTGTAATAAGTCCTAAGACTAAATAAATGTTCTTTAATTTATCTTCGTTCATATATCTTAGACCGGATGTATATTTCCATGCACCGAACTGCAAAAAATTTAAGTTATATCAATGTTAATGTGCAACCAGTGTGTGTGGTCAATTATTTCGCACTACTGAAATTTGTAGTGATGATTGTTTTTTGGTAGAGAATGTTGACGAATTTAAGTACTTAGGACTCTTACTTGACTATAATATGAAATTTTCATCTCACGCTACTGCACTGATAAAGTATTTTATCTCCACACTTAGGCATTTTTATCACCTTCGTAATTTATGTTCAACTAAGCTCCTTACCACAGTTTACTATGGCCTCTTTCATTCCAAGCTTCAATACGGTATAAATTGCTGGGGAGGTGGCTATCAGAACAAAATTCAACCATTGCTAGTCTTGCAGAAAACTGTTGGCCGGAAAATTTGTCGCAAACCTGGTAGGCATCCTAGTTTTCCTTTGTTTTGTCAATTAGGGATTCTTCCTGTTCGTCACTTATACTATTTTAAGGTACTAAAAGCCGTATAATCTCTAACTATAACCTATGTAATAATTCGCTTAATATATTACAAGTGCCAACCTATCGAACGACCGCATATAGAAATTCTTATTCAGTTATATGTAGTCGTTTATTTAATGTCCTCCTGGAAGAAATCAGATGTACTCACATGTCCAAATGTTTTCTAAAGCGCGTAAAAACTTGGCTATTTTCTCTAGATTATCGTAGTTTAGACTCTCTTACTTCTAATATTTTGATCTAACCTATTTTTCTTGTTTTGTTGTTTTATAAATTGATCGCATCAATTTTTGTATCATTCTTGTAAATAATAATTAATTTTAAAATTTGTAAAATATTAAATTTGCGGAGAATTGTTCTCTATTACCTTTATTTATCAATTTTTGTAAAAAAAAAACCCACATATTATTGTATTGTTCCTTTTGAAGTGGCATTCAACACTATTTTTAACTCATCTTGTATTAAATACTGAATGCCACCAGATATTTTTCTTAATTAATTTGAAATTATAATAGCAATGTACAGAATTTTACTTTATACATACAGATTTATAAGTAATTTAAGAGAAATAAGAAACAAACAAACAAACCTAATTCCAGGTCAAATAGGATGGGGTGATGGTCCGACATCGAGGCTTTGGGTGATACACGCCAGTTCTTAGTAACTCCGCCCAAATGTTTTTTTTTATAAAAGTGGGGTTGCTTCCCTGATTTAAAATTTGCGAAATATTTAAATTAATAAATTCTAGTAGCTTACATATTTATGAGCTGCTCCAGATCGTATGATAGGCGTTTGCATCACATACAATAAGTTATAGGTTCTTCTCACCTCATTAGTCGATCAGTCCATTCAATGCCAGAAGGTCCAAGTCGCTGGAGTCACCTGGCAGATAAGCCAAGCATATGACAGTATTTGTCTTATCTGCCTTGATATGCAGCTCAGCTTTTGCAGCTACCAGTTGGTAAATTCTGTGATCGGAAATAGTTTTGTATTGTTATTGGTTAAGATGCATGCTCTGGGTTTCGGGGAGTAGTGGAATGATATAATAAATCACTTTAGAGTCTCTTAACCTGGTCTTTATGGACATATGGCTTCTGAATAAAGGCGACGTCTAGATGATCCTTGTTTAGTCTATTTCTGAGGACTGCCGAGACAGCCTTTGTTTCTTTGGGAAACTACAATAAGCGATTTCTAGTGTTGCAAAATTTCCTTGCCTGTAGAACTACCTCCTAGTCTTCCTCTTTCTAGTCCTGAGTTCTTCCTTGTTTCCTCCTCACTGTTTCTTCCCTTTTCCTCTCTAGGCTTCTTCCTTCCTTCTTTTTTTGTCTCTTTTTTTTATAAGAAAAACGATTAAACTTTTTCCTTTTTTTTTTCCTGTTTTTTTTTTTTTTTTTTGCCAAACTTCTTTTAAACACTTTGATGGTCAACCAAGAAGTGGTTAACCCTATACCATCGATATTGGCTCGGACCGTAGGTCTCACACATACGTCCATTCGTACAACCGTTCATACGGATGCAACGGGCCAATTTTTTGGTCTTTGTGTGCAACACTCCGCAATTTTGCTGGAGTGTGCCACCATGCCTTGGACCTCCGTTGCTTCCATTCTCACTCACACACACCCCCTGAAGGTCTCATTCTTATTTCCCACATCTGGGGAAAATTTCCCCAAGATTGGGATTTCCCTTTGGTCCGAGCTAATATTTCCCTTACGATCAATCATTGGGGTTGCATTCAGTCGCAATGCAACCCCAGTCCTTCTAAAAGATAAAAAAAAGGAAAAAGATAATTTGCCAAACAGTATACGGCCTATTCGCGTTTATATGTCCTGATCATTATCCGTTTCTGATAATGATCGGATGAGGTATCGTGGGGGCGAAACAAGGAACTACTCATGTGACGAGACTATTGGAAGGAGTTCTACCTCTGAGCGCTACCCAATGTAAACTAACCAACGACATCCCGGTGAATCCTTTTGTCTTAAACTTCGTAAGTGCGGGGCACGCAAATGGGGGTCCAGTCTTTACAATTATATTTTTTTTTTTACAATGTTTTATTTGGGGTTCGATGGGCGACCGTCCGTCACCGAATAGGGCGTCAGTAGTTTTGAATCTTCTGGGGTTTATGGCACGCAGAGGGTTCCAGACTGTCCATCTGGCTCTAGACGTAACGCGCTTTTACTAAAGTGACCGTCCGTCACTACTAAAGAGACTCCTGTCTCTGCCTTCTCGCAGACCTAGTGGTTGTTCCCTCCGACAAGCATAGAAGCAGAAAGACAGAGTTCAAGAACCCACCAATTCTTCCCGCCAATATGCTTCTCCAAGGAGACAACGGACATAAAATGAAGGGGTGGACCAAAACAACGGATTGGGCAGGAAAGTAATGGGTGGAGCGGAGATGCCTTCTAAGGCAAAGGAGACTACCCGATGGGGAAGACGACACCACACAAGGGCAAGAGCCGACAACTTCGGTAAAGGTAAACATTAATTCGTTGGGCGCGGTTCCTGCGCCTTTCCTCTGGTCGCTTCTATAATGGACCGTCCGTCCTACCTGCGATGGTTGATCCTTCAAGATACTAAGAGGGTGCACCAATGGCTGATGAACCCATGACTGCCCACCACCATTCTAGGATTTTGAAGAACCAACGGAAAAGAATGTAAGTGGAAAGACGAAGGAAGGGAAAGAGTAGAACTTGTTGTGGTAAATTTTACCGCAACACTAGTTTATATTATATAGTAATGTAGGTTTGTAAAACCATTTTTGTGTAAAAAGGAATACAACACTGAAATGCAACTGGGAAGAAGAAAACGCACAGTTTCGGTGTTTTTAAGACGTTTTAAACATTATACTAAAATCTGTATTTTTCAATTTTATTTTTTAGGGGTCATATTTGTGTTCAACTGTTGTATCATCATATGGCATTTGTTGTGTAGACATTTTCGGATTCTGGTTTTTCTCATGTTTGTTTGATGTCAACATTTTCCCCAGGCGGTTAACAACGTTCGCAATTGATTCGTTCAATCCCAAATTGTCACCCTATTATGTAATAATGAAGATGTTGCAGGTTTGTTTGTTATTAAAATTAGATTATTAGATTTATAATATGAGGTTTGAAACACATAACAAGAAAAGGGCAACCGTCACTCAGTCATAACAATAACGGCTTAAGGCGTTCACACAATACGGCAGATAAGATCTTTTATGCGATGTTAAGGAGACTGATGCCTCTGTAGTTGGCGCAGTTCAGAGGGTCTCCTTTCTCGAGAATCGGACAAACAATGCTGACAATATAATTCAATAATTTTCAAGCGCCGTTCTTTTCGTAATAAAATGGCATTGCTAACTGCAATTAAGTCTACTACACAGATGCATACTTGACTTTGACACTTGTTATAATTCACACGTAAGCTATCATAAATAGTACATTGAAAAACCAAACAGCAAGAAAATCATATCTGTTGTACAGAAGAACATTGCCACTTTTACTTTAGCGATTTACAGATTATCACTTATTATGTAAATGGTGATCCAAGAACTCAGATAAAGAGCTGCCATTTGCCCGGCAAATTGCTGAAGCCCGTGCCCGACCTTGCTACTACTATTCCTGTAAAATTGATTTTACCTTTTTTGTTTACACTTGCAAGTAGAAGGAAGATTAATAAAAAGAAACTGATCGAAAGTACTTTCACAATAATTCACATCGTTCGTGTGCTATAGCCAATGATAACAAACTGATTTTCCGACATCCCGGCATTCACCGAATGACAGGATATTGCAAGGGTACACATGCAGGAATAGCAAATATGTATACAAAATGCATTCCAGATACAAAGGTGTACAAGTACTATACAGATGCACATTCCGATGTATAAATAAATACAGAGCATCGTATCCATATCTTAAGCAATAGAAGAACGCAGGATATTAAAAGTACCGGGTATTCCGCAAAAGATGACATCTACATATTTGCATACTTTTCAATACCAAATATTCCAGAAACAATTATCAGAAAACATAAGCACGAAAGTACTTAAGAAATTGCAACTGTTTGAATCTAAAACTTGTGCTTGCTTTGTATCGAACGCATTTCTGACAGGCAACATTTTCTCTAATGAAATCACTATGTTTGTACTGTAGTTGATCGATGTTGTTAACAAGTTTAATCAATACCTAGTAATAATACGAGTATATAAGGACACTTGTAATAACGTGTTTTGTAAGTGCAAAGTGACCAGCAATGCACGAACAAAAGACGCAACCTCATGCAATTACTGATTTCAGAATCTGCTGGAGTAATAGCATTTAATTTTATGAATTTTATGTTGAGTAGATTTTCATTCTTCAATAGGAGAGAGACGACGATACCGACACGACAGCAAGGACAATGTAGTCCAATTATTCCTGTTTTTACATCTAACACCAGTTCACCAACCCCCATCCATCTAAGTGCAAATAGATGGTATTAATTACAGAAAAGATGGTCACGTAAAATTTAACTCAGTTCAAAGTTTATTTGTCTGAAAATATTTGTGTTCACTTCAAATGAGAGAATTTATCTTTCATTCAGGTATGGATAAAGGATAAAGATTCTTGTCGAGAATAAATATTTTGGCAAAGTATTTAAGTGCCATTCTTAATCACACAGGGTGTGATACTGGTAGTTACTCGTGACTCGTGCTATTCTATGACGAAGGCTTTCTGTATGCCGGGTGCGATGATGGTGGTCGGTAATTGAATTTCTCTTGTTGAGAAAGGAA
The DNA here is from genome assembly GCA_928272305.1 of Volucella inflata. Taxonomy (NCBI): domain Eukaryota; kingdom Metazoa; phylum Arthropoda; class Insecta; order Diptera; family Syrphidae; genus Volucella; species Volucella inflata. Next base: position 109,664,146 of record OV743716.1, on the reverse strand, counting down.
TTATAAGTAAGCTCTCATTGGGTACTGATAGCTTATAGTGCCATTAGCTGAAGGAATATTACATTTTCTTTATGATGACGACCGACGTCGAACTCCATCTCATTGTCGTAGTACTCAAAGTCGTAATCGCTCCAGTGTTTGCCATTGGTTATAATGCATTGGAAAGATCAACATCGAACCGGGGAATCATTGTAATCGTCAAATTGTATGCAAGTACTAGGTTTCCATCACAAACAGGCGTGCTTTCATTAAAAGCAGTTATTTGACCATGATTCACATAAAAAAAGCAAAACTACACATGAAGGTCAACTACGCAATGATGGTGAAAGTCATGAGTTGGACGTATTTTTTACACTTGAATGATGAGTATTAATGTAATCATATCAAAGTCAACAATGTAAGTGTAAATCAAGTACAATTTCTCTCATAGACATATCCGTAAGATGACGAAAATCAGTGGTTCATATGAACCTTACAAATCACTATCAACATCAATATCCCACTAGCAGGAAAAGGACTTATGAAAGTATCAAAGTACTGACCATCGAACTTGGTATAATAGTAATGCTAATGAAAGGAGGTTTTATCAACTAATTTTTTGATAAAATTTAAACTTTTTGCAACAGATAGGTATTGAAAAACAATCACGGGGGATTTAACCAAATTTGTAACCATGAAATCATATCCATTTCTCACCCGCAAAGCTATTATTTCAAATATATGTATAGGTGTATAACATAAGCCATCAATTGCTATAAAGCATAAATAAAATCTATCTAGAAGTTGTCCTGGTTGACTAATTCTATTGACTACTACCTCTTGCGATGGATAAGAACTACCAAATAATGTTTCTTTGGGAATCCAAACATACCAACATATCTGAAAACAATGCTGGCAATAGCTTTTCTGAGGGGTTTAACTAGATATAAACCAGAAAACTTATTATTGGTCTGATCATACTGCGAAGTCGCATCTTTTTATGCCTGGTTGGAAAGCGGAATCACTAGACCTAACCCTGTTCCAAGTCGGAATACGAAATCATAATTGTACCCCCATATTATGAAACTCTTATAAAGAAGAAATTCTGTGTGTTCACAAACGCACACCTGATTGCAAGATGCTAAAAAAACGGACAACAAAAACGTTAGCAGAAAAAGCTGAAGTCGTTATTCTTGATTTCTAGCCTACACAACGCAAGCTCTAGAGGTGAATTTAAGCTTACTGAACTTGAAGCAAAACCAAACGATTCCGAAAAGCCCAACATTGATTTACATCATTACAATATAGTTCCTTGTTGAATGAATGAAATAAAAAAAGCCTGCCGATCCACTTGCATCTCCATAAACTCTCGAAAGAAAGTGTTGTTAACTTTAAAAGTTGTTGAGACCTGTAGCGAACGACTTGCCTAGAAGCCACCTGTAAAACTAATCCAGATGTGCTGGTGTAATTAAGAATGACACCAACTGCATACAACAAAGTAGGAGTGAACCAGTGCTACTGAATTAAGGCCACCGAAACAGTAACTGTTGAAATAATTTTCAAAAGTGCTAAATCATAGTAAGTTCAAACGCAGAGTATTCAAAGGTACATATGAGAACGCTGTATTCGGGACACATTGGGGTTCATAAAATTAGGAAGAACTACTTCTTTGGAGTCTTAACAGGAGCTATGATCAATATTCCGGTACTTGTTACAATGAATCAACCAAGCGGTAGCAATTCTGTGTACCTCTACAATTCAGAATAAATTTGGTTATGATCCAATCAACCTTAAAGAGCCCTTAAGGTGTAATTATTTCGCCGAACTTCAACCACAAAGTATCTGTTTCCCAAATATCATATTCCTAAATATTACAAGTCGAAATTTTTGAATTTGTGGGATTCTATCTCACCAATAACGCATAAAAATACATCTAGGACTTATAACCTTAGGACATAACCTCACAAAAAGTAATTGAGTGACGTCGAATCTCAGTGGCTAACTCACCGGGCCTCAAGTACAATATTTCAACTGAAAATATACACCGTCCGGATGAATTTTGTCCATATTTTCGAAGAAATATTCACTTATCAATGCCCAATAACTTTGACCGCTGATTGTATTTGTAATGCGATCCCGTCCCCTATTTTTGAAATGAAAGGTCGAATGATTCCACCAGTGCTTTCCTGTTGGTGATTACAATTTAAATGAATTGGAAGGTCGACCTGAAGCTTGTCAAAGAAAAATCCGCGAACTCCCAGAATTCACTATCACCTGGATTTTACTCCCGCAGCAGCTGAATTTTATAAAGATGATGGCCATGATCTGGTCTCCAATTCGTTCACCTCATAGGCTAGATAGGATACAGGCTAGATTGTAGCGATCGACAGAAAATTTTAAATTTCGAATGTTCCGCCGCATTTCAACTTACATCGGCTATAGTCTCTCCTGCAAGCACAACATGTGATTGTGTGTATTTATGGCAATATTGAACATAAATGTTTGAACTAGATGGTAGGAAGGACGATGTTGCTGCTAAACAAAGGAAAAGCGCACGACAAATGATATTGGATAGTGATAACCCAGGAATTTCGGGTTTTTAAAGATCATGCCGTTGTTTTTTACCCTATGCACATAACAATCTTTGTAGTGAAGTCGCAGTTTATCTTGAGGAAATCTAAAGATCTACTTTTTAATGTTCAAATCTTTACAGTGTGGCTCATAATTAGAGTACTAGTTTCATTTTAAAAAATAATTCTATTTCTTAAGAATTGGCCTTGGAAAACTTGGAAGATTTATAATGAAGGAACTAAGCATGCGGGATTCTATTATTCTGGCACAAAGATTATATTGCATTTTCTTTAATGTGCGAAAAGCGCCTGGTGCTTCAACATTTTGCGTGCAGGAAGACCTCGTGCAGTTCGAAATGAGGTAAAAATTACTAAGGTGCGAAGTATTGACGAAAACCCCGACACATTTACCAGATGATGCTCTAAGCAGTTGGTGGTGTCCAAGCCGTCTTTGCGCAGAATCTTACGCCAGATACACGTTTTTTTTTCTACAAAATGCTATTGATCCACGATTTAAAACAAAATACTCCACAAATACGCTTTCAATATGCTCGGCGAACAACAAGTTTATTCACAACTTTAAAATGAGCGCTAAGGCCCATTTTTGATCTTAATGGTCACCTGAATAAACAAAACTAAAGAAAATGGGGCATTTTAAGGCCAGGAGTAATTGTTGAACATCAAACGCATCCAAGGATCATTGAACTATACTTCTTCGAAAAGAAGAATGTGGAATGCATTCATTACAAACCAATGATTGACAGTTTTTGAGGCAAGAGCTAGAGAACAATCTGGAATTGGAGTTCCAACAAGATATAGCTCATACAGCCTGTCAAACTACGACTCTCCAAAGAAAAATTTTTGGCGATCGAATAATATCGCGATTTCAACATTTCAATTGGTATCTTCGTTCGTTTCTAAACTATAGGCTAAAGGTTCCTTATGGTACCACAACGGTAGTTATGCGCTACCATGCCTCATGAACACAATGAGAAATTTTCCCATATCAGGGATAGACGGTCATTTGTTTTGAATGCGTAGTACTTTCAAATGTGATGATTTTGATGATTCTTCCATTTACAAAACATTTCCTATAAAATGAATTGCAACTTTAATCAAAAGGTTCACATAACAAAATATAAATAAGAATATGAGAAAAATAAATTTAAAATACGACTAAGATGACAATGCTTGGCTATAAAAGTTGAAAGCTTGCACAATTTCACATGAAAGTAACGACATTCCCAGAATAGATTCCATTACACAAAGGACTCCCAATTGCTTGCAGTGCTTCATCGTTGAACAAACGTAAATCAAAATACATTCATATTGATTTGGATCCGCTTCAGTGATATATGTACATACTCACTCGTACTCCTACATAACTGAAATATTCTGTATATGAATAAGAAAGGTACTAAGAGCGCTAATGAAATGAGTCAACCGAACCATCTTTTGGAATCGCTAAAGCGATTTGAAGCGAGTTAAGTCTATCTTTTGAATCTTAACTTCAAAATAAATAAATGATATAATTATTTTAAACATACACATACAAATAGATATGTCCGTAGACTTGTGAACTCAAATCTGGATGTTAAAAATGCACAACTTTCATTAAAAGCACTATGGGCCACGATAATCGGTTGCACTCAATTAAAAAGTATTTATATAAGATTAATTATTTGTGCGTTATTTCTGATATTGCGGAATAAAACCAAACCAGAGACAAACGGCTACCAGTATTGAAATTTTGTAGTCAACTTTTGTATGAGTAGGTCGGGTTGTTATTCCCTTTGTTTAAATATTGCGAACAAAACATATGTAATATGACAATATCTTTGTCTTGTACTCCAACTGGCTATTGATATTCACGAAATGCAGTTCTTACTATACCTTTATATTGTAGTATTCAACTGCCGTTCGGTATTTCGATGTTTACTAAACTGCCGGCAGGGTTTCGTTTTTCTTTTATTAATTTGTCGCGTCATTTAATTGTGTTTTAGTGTTGTGCTCAAGCTTGGTGAAGCAAGTGATGATAGAGGCGAAATTTTGCTGAGTAGATTTTGTGTACGGACTTTTTTTTTATTTTATATTTTTTATATTTTTTTTTAATTTAATTCAATAACTCTTACATGCTTTATATAGCATTTTTAAACGCTTAAAAATTAGCTTAGTTAACTTTTTTTTTTCAGCCATCATCGTATTATTTATTAAATTATACGAGTATTATATTAAATTAACAATTAAGAAAAAGAATGGGCATCATTCTGTAGTTCATAGAGAGAACTAGAGGCGATGATCTCTCAATAAAGAAAAGAAATAAACTGAATGTTTGTGGGGTAAAACTAATAACAAAAAGTATTCAATATTTTCACAAGTAATAAAGAATAAAAAAACATTGAAGCAAAAGCAATAAGCTATAACATAATAACAATAACAACGATAAATATTAATGAGACAAAAAAATAAAAAAAATGTAATGCATATGTACATATGAGTATATACCATTAATTTAATAAGAAAAATATATTAGAGATTTGAGTCAACGAAAACTTTGACTTCTGAACTATCCATACTAAAGATGAATTTTTTTTCCGTTCTGTAAGAAACATACTGCGTTGAACTATCTGTCTGATTTCGGTTGGTAACTTATTAATAAGCCTTGGTGCTGCTGTTGTATAAAATTTCGAACAATTAGTTTTTTTACATCTTGGAATGTTAGAACTTTCCAGATTTGCGCTGTATACGCTTCGAATGAAAAAAACTTTAAGAATCTTGAACATGTAAAGATGTTTTATTGGAAGTATTCTTAGGTTTAGGAATAGTGGCCAACTGTGGGCTAATCGGTTTTTCTTACAAAGTATTCTAACTAGATGTTTTTGAGTAAAATATAAAGTTTCAGATGTGCTGTTATAAGTACCGCCCCAACAATGCCATACTGTAGCTTAGAGTTTACTAACCCGTAATAAAACATAAGCAAAACATTTGTTGGACACTGATCTCTTAATAGATACATTTTACGAGTCACAGATAACATATATTTCTTTAAGTCCTCAACGTGCGCTTTTCAAGTCATGTTTTTGTCTCTTAATACGCCTAAATACTTATAGCTATTAACACCCTCTATTTTAAAACAGCTTGGACTACACACTAAATCTTTATTAAATTTGCTTTTACACATGTATGAACAGACAACGATAATTTTGTGCAACAGCTCGAACGAAAGACGGCATGACAGTCAAGTGGATAGGCTTCTCTTAGGCTACATATCATAAGTCGGGTTTTATTACTTATAAGTAACGCGTGCTTAGCGAACCATTGTAGTAGTGTACTTAAATCCTTATGTAGCTTGCAGATTGCAGAGCTAAAAATACTTTTACTGTCGTATGTTAAGGCCATATCATCAGCAAATGCTGTTATATGACTACTGACATTTTGATAGAACAAAGAATTGACATAAATTAAAAATTACAATTGTCCCAAAACGGATCCCTGAGGGACACCAATTTTTATTTCCAACTGATTGCTTAAAATTCCATCAAGCTTTACTAGTTGTGTTTTGTATGACAAATAGGACAAAAACCACTTATGAAGTATACCTCTTAATCCAGCACTATACAATTTATTGAGAAGAATATAGTGATTGACCATATTAAATGCTTTAGTCATGTCTATGATGAGTACTAGATTCGGATTATTTTTATTAAAACTATCAATAATATCACTGCACAGCTTTAGAATATCATCTTCAGTAGATCGTCCACAGAAAGCCAAATGGTTCATCTCTAAAAAAAATGTTTTTCTTTAAAAACGATATTATACGGTTTTTCATCAGCTTTTCAAATAGTTTACAAAATGAAGGTAGTAAAGAAATTGGTCGATATTGGGTTACCAAATTTCTGTTACCTTTTTTAAATAGAGGAATGATTTCGGGATTTTCCAAAGATGAGGGAAAATTACCACAGTGAACACTCAAGTTGAACAAATAACTTAAAACATCAATTACATAAAATGAAATACGTTTTAAGAGACAGTTTGTTATACCATCGGAAGTGCAAGAGTTCTTATTATCAAGTGACATGATGCACTTATGGAGTTCAGCAGATGTAAATGACTGAAAGACAATACTATTACTTAATGAAACATCTTCAACTACATCTGGAAACATATTACAATTGCGGCTGTATTTGCAGGAAAGCGAAGATTTCGATTCTGTTGCAATAGAAGTAAAGAACAAATTGAATTGATTGGCAATGTCTACTGGGTCGGATATTATTACACCTTCAACGTCAATCTTAGATATGTTATTTGTGACATTAGATTTATTAAGGATTTCGTTAACTACTCTCCATTAATTTTTTTATATTGCCCTTACAATTTTGGAATTTGGTTGCGAAGTATGTATCCCGACATTATTTGACTTCCTTCTTCAATTCTTGATTCAATTTAAGATAACAATCCTTCAACGATTGGTTACCAGGATGTCTCTTACACTTCTTACGTAAAGCATTTTTTTTGTTTATTTTTATAAGTAATCTTAAGTCATTCCATGGCCTAAGACGTTTTAAATGTGCACTTTTTTTATTTAGCCTAGTAGTGCAACTCTCTATATGATTTTTGAGCGTTGAAAAAAATAGATCATATGCTATACTGGGATTACTTTCTGCATAGACAGAGTCTCAAAATTCATACTGTAAGTGCTCTATTAGCTGTTCGTAATTAATTTTATTTAGGATTTTAAAAGGGATATACTTGTCTGAATTTCCAGATTTTACTGTTTCACTATTGAGATTAGTCATGCAATGATCCGAGATTTTGTGATCAAGTACCTCAGCAGATAGATTATGTCCAAAATGGAAAGACAACCTTACAAAAATATGATCAATGCATATTTGTGAATTGTCTGTGAATCTAGTTGTTTCCATAATTAGAGATTTTAAACCAAAAGAGGACATTAAGGTCAAGTAGTTAAATGTGTCAGTGCTATCTTTCAAAATATCTATATTTATGTCGCCTACTACCAATAAATTGTTTGTCTTTATATCTTTGAATATGTCATTTAGTTGTTTCAGGAAAACATCTATGCATAAATTATTTTTACAAAGACGGTATACATACACAATCGTAAAATGTTCATTACATATACAGCAATTGATTTTTTAAATATCGGCACTCAACAAACCAATTTTTACAACTTCACAATCACTTTCGTGTTCTTTTTTTTAATGTCTCCAGTTTCGCACGCTAAGTTGGCTGAGGTCCTCTTCCACTTGCGTGCGCCACCTGAGTCTTGGCCTTCCTCTACTGCGCTGTCCCTCGGGGGCGGATCCGAAGACTTTTCGGACCGGAGCATTGGTGTCCATGCGCTCTACATGACCCAGCCATCTCAGTCTTTGGATTATCACTCTTCTGGATAGGTCCATGTCGCTGTACAGTCCATACAGTTCGTCGTTGTATCTCCTCCTCCACTCATCGTCAATGCAGACGGCACCGAAGATCGCCCGAAGAATTTTTCTTTAGAAGCAACCAAGAACACCCTCATCCATTTTTGATAATGTCCATGCCTCTGCGCCATAGAGCAGGACCGGGATTATTAAAGTCTTATAAAGGGTGACTTTTGTTGTCCGAGAGAGGGTTTTGATACTCAATTGCCTTCTTAACCCAAAGAAACAGCGGTTGGCAAGCGTTATTCTTCGCTTGATCTCAGCGCTGGTGTCGTTGTCTGTATTTATAGCGGAGCCTAGGTAGACAAAGTCCTTAACTACCTCAAAGTTACGAGTATATCTGTCGAGGGTGACGTTCTGTCCGAGACGTCGGTGTTGGTTGTCCTTTTTGCTTGACAGCATATACTTGGTCTTGCCCTCATTGACCGCTAAACCCATTTTCGCCGCTTCCGTCTCAATACTCGCGAAAGCGCCACTGACATCACGCTGCTTTCTCCCGATTATGTCAATATCGTCGGCGTATGCGAGTAGTTGGACGGACTTTTGAAAGATAGTGCCTCTTGTGTTTGCTCGTGAGTTTTGCACTATTCTTTCAAGTACGATATTGAAAAAATCGCATGACAGCGCATCGCCCTGTCTAAATCCTTTCTGGAAATCAAAGGTCTCGGTGAGATCTTTACCAACCTTGATGGAGCAGCGTGCATTCTCCATCGTCATCCTGCACAGACGGACGAGTTTGGCAGGGATGCCAAAACTAGACATTGCTCTATATAGGTCGTCTCTATAGATGCTGTCATACGCGGCCTTTAAATCGATGAATAGGTGGTGGGTATCGATCTGAAGCTCATGGGTCTTCTCCAGGATCTGTTGTAGTGTGAGTATCTGGTCGATGGTGGACTTTCCTGGCCTGAAGCCACACTGATATGGACCTATCAGGTTGTTGACAAACGGCTTCAGGCGTTGACACAATATGGCGGATAAGATCTTATATGCGATGTTAAGGAGACTGATGCCTCTGTAGTTGGCGCAGTTCAGAGGGTCTCCTTTCTTGAGAATTGGACAAACAATGCTGAGGTTCCATTCATCGGGCATACTTTCGTCCGACCATATTTTACAGATGAGTTGGTGTATGCTCCTTACCAAGTCATCGCCTGCCGCTTTGAAGAGATCAGCAGTCAGGCCATCCGCTCCAGCAGCTTTGTTGGACTTAAGCTTCGATATGGCTATCTTCACTTCATCCAGGTCGGGTGGACGGAATTGTTGGTCATCATCGTCCAGGTTGAAAGGTTGATTCTGCCTGATAGCGGTATTTGGTCCGTCATCGCCGTTATACAGTCTGCAGAAATGATCTTTCCAAATCCTCAGCATCGACTGAGATTCTACTACGATGTTCCCTTGTTCATCTCTACAGACTTCGGTTCGGGGATTGTTTCCGCGGCATGTTATTTTTACCTTTTGGTAAAACTTCCGAACCTCATTCCTGGAGTAGCATCTCTCAATTTCCTCGATCGCGCGCTTCTCATGCTCTTTCTTCTTCCTCCTGAGAAGCCGGTGCTCGTCTCTCCTCTTCCGCTCATAGAGGTCATGAACAGCTCTGGTCTTTCTAAGCAGCGCCGCGTTATATGCATCTTGCTTAGCTGCATGTGCTTGCCGGCATTCATCATCGAACCAGGGGTTTCGTTATGGTGGACGAGTGAAACCCAGCACATCAGAAGCGGCATCTCTGATGGCGTTTTGGCAGTGTTTTCAATGGTCTTCGATGCCTGATGCTGGCGGCATTGGACCTCTTAAGAGATTAAGAGACACTCGATCGGAGAAGGACTTGGCGATCTCTTTCGATTGTAGCCGTCTGACGTCGAATTTTCTCACAGCATTAGTTTGTCTTGGCGTAGTTTGGGATATCCGCAACCGTACCTTGGCTACAACAAGATAATGGTCCGAGTCGATGTTGGCTCCTCGGAACGTACGGACATCCACAACGCTGGAGGAGTGTCTTGCGTCGATCGCAATGTGATCAATCTGGTTGACTGTTGATTGATCAGGAGTTCTCCAAGTCCCCTTGTGTATGTCGAGATGTGGGAACCGCGTGCTAGCCACGACAATGTTTCGCCCCGCCGCAAAGTCGATTAGCCTGAATCCGTTATCGGAGGTGGTGTTGTGCAGGCAATTGCAGGCGATTGTTCCACCAAAGATACCTTCTCTTCCTAGCTTTGCATTAAAATCACCGAGGACAATTTTAATGTCAAAGCTAGGGCATTGCTCGTAGGTCTTGTTGAGGAGCTCATAGAAGGCATCCTTGGTGTCGTCATCTCTCTCCTCTGTGGGGGCATGCGCGCATATGAGGCTTATGTTGGCGAATTTAGCCTTGATGCGGATTGCTACGAGGCACTCGCTCACATGCCGGAAGCTGAGGACTTCTCGTCTTAGTCTGCCTCCGACAACAAATCCGCATCCAAATAAGCGCTGCTTTTGCCGTCGATAGCAATTGCCGTAGTAGATGTCGCAGTTTTTCATCATGTCTGCTTTGCAGCAGTCTAGGGCCTCCGCTAGCTGCTCGGCTGCACGTGGTCTATTAAGGGATCTAACATTCCACGTGCATATCCGAAGCTCATTGTCCTTAAATCGTTTGCGTGTGTTGTCCACAGTAGATCCGTCCATATCCGAGACTTGTTGATGCTTCGTAACTTCTTGTTTTTTTTAAATGGCCGGGCAGTTACCCCGGCGGCACAACCCCCAACCTGGAGAACCAGTTCCACTTTGAGTGCCCCTAGGACGAGGGGTCGGTTTCACCGAAGCCAGTAACGCGTTCCGGGATGTGAGCGCTGCCGTTGGCCCTTATAGGGCTCGTCCGCCACCATCTCTTTTCCAGGACCCTGACTTAGTCCTGGAAATCCTTACCGACCTGAGCGCCAAATATGTCGGAGTAGCCCGGATAAGGTCTTGTTTTGTGTTTCCGACACTAATCCTGATTTATGCCGTAGAAAACTCGCCATGTGTCCCCTCCACTTCGCAACCTCTAGTGAGATTCCCAGATGGCGCCACGGGGAGGCGTGAACTAGGACTTATTAGCAGAGCTGCAAGATGTTCGGCTGCAGAGGCTCATTCTCGTCATTTAAGGAACCAGCACCTGTCGGAAGATGCTACTTCTACGAGGCCTCATACTAATCGTTGCCATCCGAGCTATATGAGTTATTACAACTAAAAAAGGTTCATAACCAGGAATACAATAGCTGGATTGTTCATAGTCATAAACCCAAATCTCAGTAAGGACAATAAAAATTGCGTTAAAAGTGGAAGCGTTCAAATGCACTAGAAATTAATCAATTTTTTTTCTTAAACAACGTATATTTTGATGGATGAGTAAAGTAGACATGGGAGAAGCAACATAATTTTTTGCATTAGACATATAATTTGGATTCATTATTTAAGAATAATTTATAGATTTTGAAATTGATTGAGGTCATCAAAGCACCTCGCATTAAAAGGTACGTCCCCTTCTTAAATTATATAACAATAATAATAAATTATATTGTTTATAATCCATATATATTTGAAATTATCTTTTATTTTAATTTGCTTTGCAGCCTTATGTAACGCTCGCATATGAGAAGTAAGGCTTTCATTTATATAGATTTGCGAACCATCATATTTATCATCTAGGAGCTTAGTTGTTAGTCGCTGTTTCTTCCTTTTCTTTGCTTCCATAATATTCTTCCATCATATTCTCTTCTGTGGAAAGAGTCAATGTCTCGCTCTTCAAGATCGTAGCCAACACCAACACGAATAATTTTCAATGCTGCTTGCACTGCAGTGGAACTGTCAACATTTGGAATATTGAATGTCAATTGAATTAATAAGTTTTGATCGTTCTAAAGCATCAATTTGGGTTTGAAACACATTCACTGTCGACTTAAGTTGAGTGTTTTCATTTTGTAGAATATTAGTTTTTGCCAAGTATTCTTCGTTTACATTTTTTAAGTCTTTCATTTCGTTTTTTAAGTCTTTAAGTTCATTATAAATCATTTCCATTGTAATGTTTACATTTTGTTTTTTCTACAAGTGTCTATTTGGTCTTCATGAGGGAGCGGGAGAGGTATATTGTCGGCATGTAGAGAGATTCTGCGCGAAGATGAACACTGAGAGCACCTCCAGGTCTTACGGTTTTTCTTCATGTATTCAAGATCAGCAGCTAATACAGTGACACACTTTGCATGGAACAGTTTTCTGCACTCATTGCACTCAATTTTTACATCACTCCTTTAAATTTTTTTTGCACAGAGACACAACATTTTGTTTACGTTTTTTGTTAGTGGTAAGGTTACTTTATATGGTGTCAATGAACGGCCTTTCAGAATGGCAAGGAGCACTTTCCACTAATTTTTTGTACCGCGCATCAGATATCCACTGAGAAAAATGAAAATTAATTTTCAGAAAAACTCAATATGTGTGTACCCCACAAGCGCACGACATTTTATGAAAAAAAAATTATTTTATTCTAACTTACTGGCCCCATGCGGACATGACAGAATCAGAATTAAAACAAAGAAAAAATTTTGTTATAGAAACTTAGTAAAAAAAACTTTTTTTTTATCAAATTTTAAAACTTAAAACTATAATTTAAAAACTACCATAACATTATTCTTAATCTACTAAGTCTACTTAAGCTACTTAAAATTATCTTATTATTTATGTATTACTTTTGTTTGTGAGAAGAAGTTACCCGAAGGTTACCCCTCTCTTTGTTTCATAATTTGTTTTGTATAAATATATATATATATACAATATACAATATATATGTAAATATACCTTCTTTTTTTTTGTTAAAACCATCCTAATCCTACCTCAATCTATGTAAGTTGGTCACGGCAAAGAAATTAGGCTGCCGACTCTGCTCCTAAGCGAAGATACCTAGTGCTAGAGGAATTCGACGACGTAGTAGATTCCGCTCCTTCAAAAAGCCACCAAAATTGTTGGTGGTGCCGAGCAAGATTCCTCATGTCGCGATTCCCTACCGCCCTACTGAACCGGAGACGCTGGGCACTGCCGTGTGCGAGGTCTTTATCGTAGTTGAGTCGCCTGTCCGTAGCTGTTCGAGCGACATGGAAGATTAACGGTACCGCTAATTTGTCATGTCGAGGTAGAGGAATGCTTCTGGAGGAATAAAGCCGTCAAAGCGAAATCTCTCGTGATACATATAATTGGGGTAGTAAGCCCCATAAATCAGGTTGGTCGACGAGGTCATTGCTCTTGCAATGTGCCTTCGAGTCAACTTAATAACAAAATTTTCCACTCTTTTTAGGTTAGCCCTATTGTACAAGACCTCATTGCTATAGAATTTTATTTACTCAGACTCTGGTCTGTTCTGTATAGGAGAAAAAAGCCCTAAGGCAAGCCCTCTCAAACACCCAAATCTTTTCCAACAGACTTGCTCGCACGTTAAACCACACGGGACAACCAAATACAAGCATTGATCCCAAGGTATCTGGGATCTTTCTGGTATCCGTAGAGGCGCCAGACAAAGGCGTCCTAAAAAGAATGGTTTCCGACTTCTGAAAGTTTATCTTCAACTTCCAGTCGTCGCAATATTGTTTAATTTTATCGAAGTCACGTTGCAAAAGAATGTTTATAACCCCAATCTGTGAACCTGATCTGTACGCGATTGAGTCGTCTGCGTACGCTATGGCATGGTGAAGTGAACCTATCAGATCACTTGTGTAATTGTTGAAAAGGATTGGCGAATTGACCGCACCTTGTTGCAGACCGTTTTTAATGTTGAATTTAGCAGTAGAAATCACATCGTCACTTTTCACGATGAACTGTCTATCTGTGAGCATATTGAAAAGAATATACAGCAGTGGTTTACTAATACCTAGCCTGTTTAGCTTGTAGAAGAGTCCCTCTAACCATACGGTATCGAAGGCCTTCTCCAAGTCAATCATTCAGGCCTCCGTGTACTGTTTCTGGGCTTTGTTCCATTGGATATCAGAAACCAGCTAAGACGCGGCATGAATGACATCATGCTCCACCTTGAAACCGAATTTATTATCTGGAACTACATTCCCGTCCTCAACGCATTTTGTCAGGACTCTAATGATAACTTTTTCGAAAACCTTACTGATGTTTGGAAGGAGACTGTAAGGCCGAAGATTCGCCGGGTTGGAGGTGTCTTTATCCCTTTTGGGGCTGGGATGTATCACCGCAGTTTTCCAATACGCTGGATAATGTGCATTATTCATTGCATTGTTAAACAGGGTGGTATAAATGTCCACAGCTTCTAGCAGGAGATGTCGATGCACAATATTCGGTATTCCACCGGTTCCCACTGATTTCTTACTTCTTACTGTGTCGAAAATCGTTTGGAGATCTTCCTTCGAGATAAACGAGGGTTGTTCTCTTTCATTGGCGATGACATTATTTGCCATATTCTCGTCACTGAACTGGGTAAAACCTGAGTTCTCGATTCGCCAGTTCACTATTTCATTTCGAAGGTAGAAATTGTGGACAAGGACTTGATTTTCCACGCCGTGGTTCGGGCCAATGGTGTCATTTGCCTTGTACACTTCCTGGAAAGTTGCTCCTATAGCCTCGACATTCTTCTGCGGATCTTTGATCACAAAGAAGTTGTCATCATCCATAGCCTCATTTGGATCTACGCCTGCTGTTGAGAGTATTCGTTCATTGTCTGTCGTTCGGGCGATTTTAAGACATGAAAGGTCGTTTTGATCTTTCCTCCGAAATATTTAATTTATTTGCGGGAACATATTCAGGTTGCTGCCTGAGTTTTGTTCTTCCAATAATTTTCTTTTATTAATGTTTGGAGGTTTTTGATCGACGACTCTATTCCTAAGCTCGTCCTACTTTCTGACCAGATATCTTTTGATATCTCTGATCATGACCTAATGTTCCTGACATACAATATGAATTTATCTAAATGTTCTACTACTGATTATTTCACTTATAAAAACTTCAATTCGATTGATATTAATGCTCTTCTTCTAGCAACAACATCGGCTTCTTGGATGTAGTGCAGACTGAAATCTGATCCCAATGACAAAGTTGATTCCTTTCAATCGATCCTAACCCAACTGTTTAATCAACATGTACCGACAAAAACAGTAAGAGTACAAAACCAAAACTGTCCATGGTTCACCCCCGATGTTTTTAATATTATCAAGATTCGGAATAAACTGCACAGTAGATGGAAGCGCAGATCAACGAATGTCAATTGGGAAGCATTTAAACAAGCCCGAAATCATGCAACTCTGGTTATACGTGCATCTAAAAAGAACTACTTTGCATCAAAGCTTAATGCCTCTTTACCCGCCAAAACACTTTGGAGAAACATTAAAAAAATTAGCGTCTCTAAAGTCCTTAACCCTCAGAGTGCTCTCGACCCAGATCTTCTTAACAACTTTTTCGTAGGCGATCAACTCCATGACAATGATCTTGATTCTTATCACATATCGGCGCAGTTAGAAAGTTCTGTGCAAAGACTAGAAGATTTTGAAGTGGTGAGCGAAGATGAAGTCTTTAAATGCACCATGGCCGTTAGGTCTGACGCTATTGGAGGGGATGGTCTATCAATACGGTTTATTAAACTAATCTTACCTCATATTGTCGGCCATCTTACTCATGTTATTAACTTTTGCATTACCACATCAAATTTTCCCATGTCTTGGAAAATTGCAAGGGTATTTCCAATCGCCAAAAAAAACAAAAGCAAATTCTCTTCTGACTACAGACCAATTAGCATACTACCTTATCCATCAAAATTTTTTGAAAAAGTCTTAGAGAAGCAAATTCTGAACCATGTAGCTACTAACAATTTGTTGTATCCGCTATGATAATCCTACTTGACGAAATAAGGCAGGATTATGACAAGGGCTATGTAAGTCTTCTTTGTCTGCTTGACTTTTCGAAAGCTTTCGATAGGGTATTTCACAACATCCTAAAGGGGAAGCTAAAAAACTTCTTTGGTTTCTGTGATAGGGCTGTCAGACTTATTGGTGGTTATTTATCAGGAAGATTTCAGAGAGTTACCTCTGGCGGCAAATTCTCCTCTCTAAAAGCTTTAGTTCAAGGAGTTCCTCAAGGGTCAATTCTTGGACCATTATTATTCTGCATGTTCATCAACGATCTCCCATCAGTCTGCACGCAAACATCTGTCCATCTTTATGCTGACGATGTTCAACTTCATCTAGGGAAACCCTTTAATGAGCTCTCTGAGCTGGCTTTTCTTGTTAATGAAGATCTTTCTCGAATATATGCTTGGTCCGTCGGAAATAGGCTGCTTCTGAACCCTCTAAAATCTCAAATAATACCAATATCTATAAGAAAATTTCACATGAATATCCTACCAGATATATGTTTGAGCAGTAATAAAATTACTGCTGTTGAGCATTGCACAAGTCTTGGCATTGTTATTGATCGTTCTTTATCAGGCTACAGTCATACTCAAATAGTCATTAGTCGGATTTACGGATGTTTACGCAAACTATAGCATCGGCGTATTTTACTCCTGTGGAAACTAGACGCAAGTTGGTACTAGCAATAATAGTCCCAATCATTGTGTACGCCGACGTTGTCTACAGCGCCCTTGACTCACTGTCCCAGCATAAGTTACAAGTAGCGTTCAACGATGTGGTGCGCTTTGTATACTGCCTCCGTAGATATGACTATTTTTCTGAACACTCAAAAAAGCTATTTGGCTGCACACTACAGCAACACATCAATACAAGAAATTGTATATTTCTTCATAAAATCATTAGTAATAAATGTCCGTCCTACTTATTTAACAAACTTGTCTTTAATCGGTCTGTAAGAAATTTAAGTATCGTTCCTTTTCATCACCAATATTTAAACTCAAGCCGTTTATTTTGCATTTATGCTGTCAAACTATGGAATTCATTACCACCGCGAATCAAACTCATTTCTAGCCGTGCAATCTTCAAAAGTGCAGTCCTCTCGCAATTCTCTTCTTTAACTACCCATCCTTAATCCCTTCTTTGCTCCTTCATCTCTACCTCTCAAGTAAGTTAAGCAATCTATTCTTGCATCGTAGTTTAAGTTTTTAAGTTATAAATGTTAAATTAGTTCTACTTTCTACTCAATCTGTATCTAAGTACTAAAAAAGATATTTATCTTATTGTACGAGTACATCCCAAATATTTAATAAATGAAATGGAATGAAACTTTAATGTCATAATCTCCGAGTTATATCTATCAGTAAACTGTCTGTACAAGGTGTTCAGTCTTGAGAGTAGTCTATTTTTATGTCGGTGAAGTGCGTCAATAGTTTTTGTGTAAATGACAGATTAGAAGTGTATGTATTTTATACCGAAAGCCTTGATTGATCTACGGAGTGCTGATCCAGGTTGGGTTTAGGTATAAGTTGTCGTATTAAGCTTTTAGTGGTTAAGTTTTATTTATTTATTAGGAATTATCTGAAACATTTATTATAAGATGTGTGGTTAGGTTTTAAGGGTTGATATTTTACAATTTTAAGCTCTTTTAGTTTATGAAGTTAAGTTCGTAATTCTATCTTCGGAGTTCTGTCTTCGGAATTTGACTGTTAGATAATGGGTGTTGTCCTTGCTAAACATCGGTTTAGTGATGTGCTTAGGAAGTCATTGAGGTCTTTGTCTTTGCTATGGGCAATATGTAGTATGTAGTATAGCATTAGCTAAAACAAAAACTTCTGTGAAACCTCTTTCATTTGGATTTGCTTTTATTTTGTTGGAATAAATAAGCTTGCAATTATGAACTAAGTGATAAGTTAAATAAGCATATTATATGAATTATAAATTATCTTGTACTCGTATTATGTTTATTAAATTTATTTATTTGCTCCAAAATCGCCGGATGCAACAAGAGACCTTGAGTTCAAGCAAGCTTCTGTATGAGAAAGGATCGTTGGGAACTCTTCGAAAGTTAAGCTCTCGTTACCCACGATTCTTTTTAAATGGTGCTAAGCCAATTTCACTATGGCTTCCCATAGCTATCCGCGGGGAATGAAATGCCAATTTTTACCTTTGTTTACTTACTGCGACGTCCATCTAGTCGTCTTGTACGTTCTTCAACAATCTCTGCAGTTCAGCATTGGCTCCCACAAAATTTGTTGCATAATCGCTGTATATATGAGCGCAACTCTCACATCGTCCGATAAATCTTTGGAACGCCGTTAGAAACTTTTGTCTTCATCATCTCTTGAACGCCGTCGTGTAAGGTGTTGTTGTGGCCATCCCGAACTATCAGCTTCAACAAAGTTGTCGTTTTAGTAGGATAGGATGTTGTTCATACGAGTATTAAGTAAGAGTAGAGTTCTGCAAGCGGCGTCCTACTCTAAAAACCCCATTGGGGTCGAAAATCGCGTTTAGGGCCGTAGATATCTTAAATGTTCCTCTCTTCCTTAGAACCGTAAGTTCATCCGATTTCTGCTAGGCGGTTTGCATGTGAATTTTTTTGTTTGCTTATAGGATCCAGATGTACCATTTCCCTTTGTACACGCATCTCAAAATCCATGCATTTCGATGTTTTTGTTACTTTGCATTGTGTTAATCCACCGCTGAATTTCAATCGCTTCGATTCTTGGTAGGTCCTGTTGAAAGGCTTCTCATCGTTTACATTTGCTCCTCCAAACAATCATCTGGTAGTAATCGGTCCGGTTGATGTACAGCGATTTGTTGGTACATCTTTTCTATATCTGCATATAATTCCTTCGTGGTGAAACTCGATGACGTTATAACTCGATAACCGCTTCCTACGATCAATTTAAACTGTTACAAATTGTAACTCAATCAAAAAAAAGTATACGATGCGTTATATGCATCAATTGACAAAAACGAAGGAGTGTTATATTTTCTTGATGTCCGCGAGGTACAGGAAAAACATTTCTTATCAACTTGCTCGTGGGTGGCGGTAGCTCAAATGATAGTGAGCTGGCTTCCCAAACCGAAGGTGCGAATCCCAGCCATGCCCGAAAGACTTGCATTTGTTCAGTCAACAAAAAATCAAGTAAAAAAAAAGAACTACTCACAAAATTGCATTAGCATGTTCCGGAGTTGCAGCTACACTTTTGGAAGGAGGCCAAACCGCTCATGCAACATTCATATTTACATTAACAATTACTACTGAGGACAGAAGCATAGTTTGTAGGTTTTCAAACCAAAGTAATGCTGGAAAATTAGTATCTGACACCGTTTTCGATATTGTTCTCTGGTGACTTTTGGCGAATTTTACCAGTGGTAACAAGAGGAACACGTGCTGATGAAATCAGTGCTTCATTGAAAATATCTTTTCTCTGGCCGTGTGTGAATAGACTTGAACTCAAAACAAATATGAGAATGTCGTTGTCAGCATACGAAAACCGGCATTTTTCATAGTTTTTGCTCGAAATAAGAAATGGAAGGAAGTCACAAAATTATGGGAGAGTTAGTCTAGATAATCAAAACCTTTGCATTTTAGTAAATAATCTTCAAGAATTATTCAAAAATGTTTATACAGAATAAATAATATAAGTTTTAAGGCTATAACTTGGTTCAAGGAGAGTGCTATTTTGTCACATACTAACGATCAAGAAGTTACGACTTGATTATCTCTAAAAATTAATACACAGGCGCGAACATACTACTCTGTAAACACTGTGCTGGACCAGGAAGAGGCTTTACATTTCCTAACAGAATTTCTCGATTGCTTTCATCCTTCTGGATTGCCCCAACATAAATTGTCTTAAAAGAAAGATGTCCTGTTATTTTATTGTAAGACCTTAGTCCACTCAAATTGTGCAGCCGTACCCGTCTCGAGGTTAAACGTCTAAAAACTTTTACTACAGAGTGCAAAATTCAGATCGGATGTGAAACTGGAGAAACTCTGTTAATTCCGTGGATTCCACTGATAACAACGGATCTTCTATTCCAATTCAAAAGATTACAGTTTGCAATAAAATTGTCATTTTTAATTACCAAATCACAAGGTCAGACATTCAACGTTACGGGTTTAGACTTAAGCGTTGAGTTCTTTTCCCATGGACAGCTATACGTAGCTCTTTCGTTAGTCTCTTCCAAACAAAATTTGTTCATATTGTGTAACCAAAAGTCAGCCGCAAATATTGTTCATAAAGAAATTCTTCACATTCTTCAATTTGTTTCGGGTGTAGCAAAGCTGGGGCGGGTCGCTCGTATTCTTTGTAAGATCGATGAGCTTGTTTATTATTTTTATTTGATTAATTCTCGTTTCTTAACACGGTTTAAGATAACTTAATTATGAAATGTAGGTGTTGAATTAAATCCTCAAATGTAGATGGTAACTGACAGATGTACAGCGACCTTATTGATCTTCGAACTCGAACTTCGAATCGAACTCAGTGATTAATTTTTAAGCAATTATTTTTCCTACTCTTCTGGTACAAGACTTCGCTTGTACGCAGCTGCGGTTGAGTTTTTAAGAGACGACAAATCAAAGATGACAGCAGCCAATTCATCGGACGATTTCGACAACATAGAGGAAAAGCTCGTATGCTACATACAACGATTGAAAACGGCGCATGACAACCTTAACTGGGTGAACGAGGACATCAAAAGCAAAGCGCTTCTTAAAGCCGATGACCCCCAGGATAAAAAAGCAGATTATCAGGATCAAGCCGTGGATGTAATTGCACGCTTAAACACACGACTAGGGAGGCTGTGCCAAAAAGTGAATCCCGATCTATTTTCAGACAGAACAGGTAACGTGTCTATGCAAGGCCTTCCGGCAATAGTATTAATGGGCCGAGGTTGCACACACCCCATTAAAAACGTTCGACAGAAATTTCTTCAATTGGTTGCCTTATTGGGAGCAATTTAAAAGCGTAGTGCACGATAACTCTAACCTCAACCCGTCGGAGAAATTCAATTACTTGGAGTCTACCTTGTAGGGCGACGGCAGGAAGGCCATAGAAGGATTTGTCCCAACCGAAAGTTGTTACGAATCAGCAGTGTTTCTGCTGCAGGAACAGTACGACAACAACGAAAAGCTGATCGTCAAACATATAGTGGAGCTGATGAATTTGAAACCAATGAGAGATTGCTCTGACATAACTAGACTGCGCAGCATATATGGATCTGTGATTGCTTGCACCCGTTCGCTCACCACTCTGCAGGTACCGTCAACACATTACGTAGTTATGTAAAAATCAGTGCTTCTCCGTTGCCTACCAAAATCTTTGCGCGTAGATTATCATCGACAGGAAGAACATGCGGAGATTCCAGATATAACGTCTCAGGCATCGAATCAGGCTGAGTCATCTCTTTTTTTTCGGCTGTTTGCGGCGACGAGGTGAAATGCGTTCTTCGGTTTCTGAAACGAGAAATCAAATCCATGGCCAGAAGTGAAAGTGGTTTGACAGACTCCAAATCCAAATCGCATGTCCATTATCCAACAACAGCATCGAGCCTTGTCACAGTGAGTGGGACGCGCACATGTTTCTTTTGTCCATCACCCCGGAACACTGCGAAGGACTGTGATAGCAAGGTGACCGTAGAGGAGAAAAGAAACATACTCAGGAAAGGAGGATGATGTTTTCGGTGAGCGAAACTTGGCCGTGCGGCGAAAAACTGTAGAAGCAGCAATTCTTTTGTGTTTGAAAAGTGCAAAGGCATGCACATGTCATCGATGTGCAATCCAACGTTCTCGTTCAAAAACCAAGATGTCAACAGTGACAGCACGGCTGAAAAGCAAAACAAGTCTGTGAGTTTGTATGCCCACATCTCTAAACAAAGAGTTTTTTTTTAAACCACGCGGTGAATATTGTGTGCACCTCAAACAAAAGTAGCAATACGAGCTATAATCGACGGAAGAAGTCAATTTACATATACGAGTATACGAGAGTGTTTGGCGAGGAAGCTGGGATTGAAGATAGCAGGCATGGTTGATTTGGCCATCATTCCTTTTGGATCGAAGAAAGCAAAGGCGATTGACAAATTTCCAAATTGTCATTGCGAAGTCAATTGAACCCTAAAACGGCGATTAAGTTGGAAGCGATAGTAGTTCCCGAACTTGCGGACAGCTCCTTCTAGTGATTGTCCGCTATTTAAGGACATACAATCAGCATACGTTTGTCCTGCAAACATCGATGCAGAGGATGGGCTGAGCGTACTTATCGGAGCGGATTTCTACTGGAGCATTGTCACTGGCAAACAATTTGCTCTCACAGATAGATTACGAGCCGTTGAAACAGTGTTTGGATGGACACTTCAGGGTGTTCAAGACGCAGGTCAGCTTCTCATTTCAAATAACGGAAGTGTGTTATTGAGTATGGCATCCGATGAAGGCAACAGCATGTTTCAGTTCTGGTCGCAAGAGATGCTGGAAATCAAGAACGTTGAAGAAAACAACGCAGACGTTACCAAATACCTGTTGAAGACGTGCATTTCGCAAGATGGTGCACGGTTTCTTGCAAGGATGCTCTGGAAGGCCGACGAGACCAACTAAGACACCAATAAAGATCTTGCCATGCAGCGTTTGAATTCTCTTGTCAAACGATTGTCACGAAATCCAGTTCAAATATTTGAGTATGATTCAGCAATAAGGCAGTTAGTTAGTGGTGGAATTGCTGAACCTGTGGTTGATTTAAGTACTGCTGGTACTCGTATTTTCTATATGCCACAAAAGCCAGAATACAAGGCGGAGAGTTCCACTACGAAGGTCCGCTTCGTGTTCGATGCCTCCGCCCACCGTGAAGGAAAGATTTCGCTCAACGATCAGCTCTGGACGGGGTCGAATTTGCTATCAGATGTCATGCAAGTCCTGTTGAATTTTCGTTTTGGTCTGTATGGCATAGTGGTTGACATCGAGAAGGCGTTTTTGCAAATTATTTTACACGAGGAGGACCGTGATAGCCATCTTTTAATATCGTTCTCTTCTGCGTTGCAATCCACTAGTAATAAACAACCATTAGCTCTGTTTCGGATGATCAAAGTTACATTCGGTGTTACATGCAGCCCATTTTTGTCATACATAATCTTTTGGATGAAGCAAAGGAATATGGTTCTGAAAGCTGTGGGCTACTGCGACGGGAAACATACTACTTATGGTCGATGTTGTCATCAGTGTCAATTCTGAATGTCAAGGTGTTCAAACTTATAAGGCAGCCGTTTCCATCTTTTCAAAAGCATCAATGCGTCTTTACAAGTTGAACTCAAACAGTGCACGTGTCCGAGACATGGTCAACAATTTGGACACACCACCTGTGCAAAGGGTACTCGGACTCTCTTGGTTTGTTGGTACGGACGAATTGAGCTTACCCTTGAACTTAGCAGAAGGCTCACTACTATCATCGAGAGGTAAAGGAACTAAACGGAACGTTTTGCAATCAATCGCTCAAGTTTTCGACCCATTACACCATTAGGTGTGTTGAGATCCATATTTTTGCTGATGCCAGCACAAAGACCTGAGGACTCGGCCTACTCAAAAGCGGACTCGGCGAGATACTATTTCTGGACCGACTCAAAAATAGCAACCATACGTGCAGAACAGGGTGCCAAAAACCGGGGGCTGTCAGTTATCGTACAGTGGAGTCACTGCAGAGGCGAAGACAATTCGACAGATCTTCTCACCCATAGCGTAAACAGAGAGTTCCTGCAGAATAGTTCACTCTAGGCCCATGGCCCAAACTGGTTGCAGGACAGATAAGGCGACTGGAAACAAGGCAGCAGAGAGCAAGTTTCGAAGGCAAAGCTTCTTCTCGCAGAAGTTCGGTTGGCGAAGCTTGAAAGAGAAAGTCCATTGGTTTGTTACCATAACTTGAGTTCTTGGAATCGGTTTCTAAGAGTCACCGGCCTCGTTTACCGTATCACACGTCGACTGCACAAGAAAACTTCTCCCAAGCAAGGGATGGACTCTGGCCTGGTTGCCGAAGAGATTCAAGCCGCAGATAATCGTTGCATCAGTTGGGGTCGAGAAATAACACTTTATGAAAGCGAAATAACGCCGAACTTTGGAATTCGATGTAGGGAACCGAGAATAGAACCCTGCGGGACACCGACAGGTACTCCAAGAAAATTAGACTTTTGGTTTCCCACTTCTACATATTGCTGACGGTCCGTTAAGTAGGAATTTAGAAAGTCGCGCAACAGCGAAAGTGAGCAACACAAATGAGTGTCAAGAAGCTAGGCCATGGCCCATACCGGGCTGCCAGCGCCAGTGGTCCTTCGAAATTCTTTAGAATTTGTTCAAAAATAGAGATCACTATGTAAATTTAACTACTCACCCTAAGAAATTTGTAGATTTATTACTTATAGTATGCTCTTCTATTTGAATACCTAAATTCCTTGCCTTCTTTATCCAAATTTTTTCTTCTTGAGTAGGTTCGTAATTGCTTATATCCCATCCGTTGTTAAGATTGTGTCCTGATGATATTCCTATTCTTGTAATACATCTTGTATCATTTTTCTTTCTAATCGCCGAAACTCTTACCATTATTTTTTTTCCTTGTTAATAAGTTTTATGCTTCGTGCCTTCAGTAAGTCCTTCTAAGACTTCTTTTGATGCTTTAATGACTTTCGGGTGTATATTTGGATCCTTAAACTTTTCTTGATTAAAGAACACTTATTGAGGTTTGTAGCCTGTGACTGAATGAGTTGTGTTTTTTTAGTTCACGCACTGCTCTAAATAGTTTTTCGATTAAATTGTTATCGTTTTGTACCATAAATATTCTTAAAAGTTCTGAGATTGTTGTATGTTCACCTTCGACTTACCCGTTCGCTGTTGATCTACAGACTGGCGTCTATACTTTCTTGATCCTTTTTTTTTACACAATTGCTTCACCATCTGAGTATTGAAACAACTTTTGTCATCCGTCATAAGTCTCTCGCAATTTGGGGAATAGTTTGATAAAATTTCGTCCATTTTATCATAAAGTCTCGTTTTCGTTTCTTATCTTCTCTATGTATATATAAAAATTAATGTTTGTTTGTCCTTTATAGACACTTAAATGGTAAGAGATAGAGCACTGATGTCTTTGACAATTTTGTTCAGAATTCTGTGTAAAAGGTAAATATATAAAAATCAATGTTTGTTGTCCTTTATAGACTCTTAAATGGTAAAGAAAAAGAACTGATGTCCTTGGCAACTTTGCTCAGAATTCTGTTTTGGTACAATGTTTTTTTTTCTTTTTTTTTCATGAAAAACCCTTTTCAATACAAACAATTAGTAGTATTTTAAAGAAATTGAAAGAAACTGTTGACTAAATTTATCGGCAAATCGGTTGAAATCACCTGAAAGAAATACAAAAATTCGGCATTGGAAGGCAATTAAAATTTAATTTAATTCCATTGACGATGCAAAATAGGAAAACTCCATGAAACACTCACCAGAAAGATGCACCAAAAGCAGATGAAAAGTATATCCGATACGTGTATTCATAAACCGAATAGACTATAACTGTTGTCAGTGATAATTTTTCCCAATCAATTAAAAAAAAATATCCTACAAAAATTCCATTTGCCGTATAAAAAAATATTTGTTATTTGTAATAACTCACTAACTCGCACCCGAACTTCTGATATGAAATGAGTCCTTTTACTCAATCCTCAACTTCAATTAGCGGAGCTGTTTGTCTAGGATTCTTTTTATCTATTCGAATTACTAACCTTATGATCGGGTTTTCCCACTCGCGACCGGAATAAATTCCCTTTTCATGTCATCGCAGTGCCGATATCATATTGAAAGCAATTAGCACTGGCCGAGCTATGGTTTTCAGGTCATTATCTTTGCACACTTGTTATAATTACAATAACAAATCAAACTTCTCAAGGATACATTTTTATCATCCAAAACACTATCATCTATGTTTGTGTGGGTCTATTTGGCATATTCCAGTGTAAGATATATATTAGAATTTGAATTGAAATCCACTTTGGGTACTGATTGCCCGAGATACGGGTCTATGGTTAATGTGGGAAAACTGTATGGAAAACTCATCCGAATTGAGTTATTCTTTCTGATATTTAGATCAAGTTCTAAATACACTAAATAGAAAATGTTGAGTACTTTTGCATCTCGTCACTCGTGCTTACAATCGGAAAAATGCCTTCACAAAAATTATAGCTTCCAATATTTCCAACAATTTTTCCCTACATTACTTCTTAATTTTTGCAAAAACAGATCAAAAAACAAACATTTTCGATTGTAACTCATTAATCATGTGTCCGGTCAATATGATTGTCACTATTTATAAAGTTTTCACGAAAACCAAAACCTTTTTCACAGAATTATGAACAAAGTTGCCAAAGACATCAGTGCTTTATCTCTTACCATTTAAGAGTCTTTAAAGGACTAACAAACATTGATTTTTATAAATATACCTTTCTGAACAACGGAGGTGATATAAGCAATTACGAACATACTCAAGAAGAAGAAATTCGGATAAAGAAGGCAAGGAATTTAGGTAATCAACTACAAGAGCATATTATAAGTAATAGATCTACAAATATCTTAGGGTCATGTCGATCTTATTGAAAAACAAACCAAAATAAATAATATAATAGAAAAAAGTAACAAACAGGGGAAGGTGAACTCTAGATTTGAACAAATTCTAAAGAATTTCGAAGGACAAAATTTAAAAACAACATATAATCTTAGAACAGGTACATGAAAAGTTACTCTTACTGGCTAGAACGATAAACGCAGCAAAGAATAATGAATACATTTTAGAACCATTAGATATAACAGACATACAAGCAACAAAGAATGAGTTAGAGGAAGTTCCAATAATAAATATTTAAGAATATGCAACCATATCAATTGATAGAACAGCCGAACATTTTTAATAATATATGAATATTCAATGCCCTATATCGTCAGAAACAAGCTAGCGACGTGAGCAGAGACTTGAAGTTCAACGATCACGCACGGTTGAAGCCCGTTCGTCTGAAACAAGCGAGCGACGTGAGCAAACTGAACTGCAAACTTTATTCGATTAACACAACGAATTGATTCAACTGTTCAGAACTGCCCTTGAACGAATGCCAGCTGACGATTACAAAGTTGTAATTCCTGCAGATAAGGCACCCGTTGGTCGACACGCAAGATAATATAATGCTCCAACAATTGATGAAACAGCAATCGTTATATTTGTCCAAGAACTCTAGTCACGCGATATTATTTTCCATCGCAGAAATAGAAAGGTCCAACGAGTCCCAGAAACGCATTGCTCACGACGGATTACAATATCCAGTTCTATTTTGGCAAGGAGAAGATGGGTATCATTTCGGAATCAAAATGAGAAATACGCGAACGGATGCAGAAACGAATAAGAAAGTCAGCGCTATGAACTAATATTCTTATCGGTTAATAATATGTGAAAACGTGGATAATCACATCCTGAAATGTCGTCAATTGTTCCACCAATATACTGTCGATATGTATGTGAAAATCGAAATCGAACGACTTTTCTACATTCGCTTGAATCAGACTAAGTACATAGTAGCAGTACATCCATTTACGTGATGCAGTCGTTAGTGATGACAACGTCAATCCCAATGAATCAGGCGAAATGGTCAAACTTTCATCCACATTCACAGAGGGTACACGCACATGCACGAATACACGCAAGATGCAATGACATATGTTCGCTCATATGGCCGACCTGACTTATTCATAACGTTCACGTGCAATCTTGCATGAGATGAAACTAAGGAACTTTTGTTTCCCGGACAATCACCTTCAGATCGTCATGACATCACGGCCCGCGTCTTCAAACAGAAATTGAAAGCTTCGATGGATTTCATGGTCAAGCATCATGTTTTTGGGAAGACGCGTGGTTGGATGTACTCAATCGAATACCTAAAATGTGGATTGCAACATGCACATATTTTGATTTTGTTATTCGAAAACCAAATGCCGAAGTCGATCCAGGATTATTTGAAGTCGTTACCAAAAATATGATTCACGGTCCATGTGGCTTACTGAATAATGATTCGCCATGCATGTCTGATGGGAAATGTACAAAAACGGTACCCAAGATCATATTGACAACATGCTCCCCATGTTCGACCTCCAGGAAGCACCAGGTGATTTTTCGCTCGGAATCCCGAAACCTTGAATTTGAAATAAATAGCGTATCGAAACAAAAAGACAATCTTCGCCGAAAAAGAAAACAACGACGAAAAAGCAAAAAAAACCAACGATGTTTTACAAAGTTATAAATGCTCTGTTGGAGCACGACGATATATTGATTTTAAAAAGCCAAACGCTTTAAGCAATTCCGAACTCAAATCAAAAGAACTTACGAGTCACGTGTTCTGCTTTCAAGATTATGTGCACGCGCGGCTCACCTTTGTTATGGTTTTGTTATTGTTGTTTATAGGTTGATATTTTTGTTGTTGTTTATTGTTTATGATTATTGTTGTTATTGTTTTTGTTTGTGTAGTCTCCTAACTTGGCCGTCTGCCTACAGCCTCTGCTACTCTCTTAGTGCTGGCTTCAAGGGGTCGATCATCGCTTCACCCATAGAACATGGCGGGGGTGTAGCTATAAAAGAGGTTTTCATCTCTTACCCCATTGTAGATTTGCCTGGCATCATCATTGTTTATGTGATGTGATGCTTCTTCCCACATCGAATGCGAGATGTGGAATTCCTCAATATTTTTGTTGTATACTTGGCTTCCGTCTCATCATCATGTTGGGGTATCTGGCCTTAAAGGACCGTCGGCGACTTTCAGACGTCCTGCATGATGCTGCCCGTTGCATGTCTCCCGTCTAATCTACGGGCTCCGACAATGGTGATTCTGGTGGACCCTCTGTTGCACCCTGGGCTGCTAGTTCGTTGTAAGTCTTCCTAACGTCCTAAGGGCTTCACCGCCCAAACCACCTCGTCCTCCTATGAGTATGAACTAGTCCGTGACCTATGTGGATTCTCTCCGAAGCCTGTGGTCGGTGGGCCAATGGCTGATGGAACCATAGCTACCCTCTACTTCCGGCAGAGCTCGGTCTTCCCACTCAAATGAAAGGAGGGGCCAAAGGGATATGCAGATGCACAAACCATTTTCCGAGGCTTAAGTCCCATTGGGAATGACATTTCCATCATTGCCAATACCGGCAATCTTCGCAAAACCAGAGTCAAAAATGTGGATCCAAATCGGTCATTTAAACTACTCTACTCTACTGGAATTTAAGACTCTTCTGGCCCATCGCTATAGGGCTTAGAGTCCTTAGCGTATATGTCCACGCTGTCACGTCTTGGTGGATCCTGAATGATCCCACACATTTCGGCGCTAGTTTTGCCGCGTATAAATTAGCTGCGTCAGACAACATGAAGTTTCATCGCCATACTAACTCGTTCGGGAAATATTCAACATATCGCCGGCGGAGCTTGTGGACTTTCGTCGACTTCTTTGCTGCCGCCACCAATTTCCTACGAATAAATTCGCTCAACATCTCAAATCTCCTACTTATCTCCAGTATCTCTAGTTCCCTAATTTTCTTTTCCCTGCTTTTCGCGTCTGAGTCCCTACATATAGTACCTGTGGCCTCACTACGTGTGAGGTAGTGACTCATAAGAGTCACAGAGCGCTTTGAGCTCCTTTCTCTTAAGGTCCTCAGCGTGACAAACACAACTACCTTGGGTACACCGAACAATAGAAAGACATTTTCCTCTAGTTTCCTACAAACCCCTTTCGCAGTTGCTGAAAGTAGAGGAAACAACACGGTGAATTTGGAGAAGTAATCGATGACAGTTAAAATATACGTGTAACCCCGAGTGGACTTTGGAAGTGGGCTTACCAGATCTGCACACACCACTTCCCAACACTTGAACACTTCTACCCTCTCAACCATCAGAACAGTGGGTCGCCGTCACTTTTAGCAAACTTTGCACTTCCTTACATGTTTTGTTACTTCTGACCGCACCTTCGACCAGCAGTACCTAGCTCCTACTCTCGCAAACGTTTCGCGTACGCCCATGTACCAGCGTATGGGTTATTTTGGCACGCTTTTAAAATATCTAGTCTATCTTACTTTAATACTAGCTTCTACAGCAGCATTCATCTTCCTAATCCATGGGTCCTTACCCGCTTCTGAGATCCCAGCCATCTCCGCGACTCCTCGCGAAAGCATGTCGGGAACTACATCCTCTTTTCTCTTTCTATGGACTTTGTGGAAATCAAACTGCTGCAGGCCAGGTTTATCTGAACGATGGCAAGCTTCCGCCGCTCCGTTAGCGGTTCCAAAAGCCTGCCAAACATGTTTTGTATTACCGCAACGAATGCCCTAATGAATTCATTACTTCCCTGGGTACGATACGTTATCTCTTGCAATAGGAGACCTTCATATCTTCTTGGGTGAACAACCTACAATAATAGCCCTATTCAATATAAACGCCTCGCCAAAGAAGAGTTCAACTGCAGACCTAAACAGTTCAGCTTCAGGAGATTGACTGAGCTCCTCCATCTGCTCCAATGAATGGTGAAATGAATTCACCGATGCACCACAGCGTTCCCCGTGAGTTTTAAATTCCATTTGGCAAGGTCTTTCCACCTCGCAATCGGCAAGCGCTCGCTGTGTTCGCTGATCTTAACGACTTCCTCATGACGGGCCACGAGCCTCCATCTCGTTCACAGAGAGCCTATTGATGTTAAAAGCCACGTTTCCAAAAAACTACTTAAAAACGAAATCAAGTGAACCGAAGTGTATTCTGCGATATCGAAGAAAAGCCTTTAAAAGACAAAAACCCAAAGAATCAAAACGTAGCACCAATGTTACACGAAAACCCAAGACGTCAATTAAATCCAAATGGAAGGAAGGAAGGAAATACCAGTGTGAAAACTCACGAAAATAAGTGGATGATCATACTGAAACAAAAATAAAATTCAATAAAAAGGTCACTGGTCACACTGAAAACTCGAAAAAGCTAGTACCCCGACACGAGAATAATAAAAAAAATAAACCACCACAAACTCAAAAAAAAAAATGCACAAAAGAAAATTACAAAAAAGTTAATACGTTTCTGTATGTGATATAAGTAGTGTTTGATTTATAATCGTTCAAAGTAGTGTAATTAATGTGAAAGAAGATAATAAATAATACAAAAGAAATTAAAAAACTAATGCGGCTCTTTCGGCGACTGCTACATCCCTGCACGATGGTATGTAACTTCACGTGCTGCTGGACTTTTACCTGTGCTGCCAGCTCTGACGTACTTCTCCTCCTCACATTCGGTAATCCTGATCACTGTTGCCTGTCCCAGACGACAACAGGTCCCGATTCCATTCGACATATTTCCACAGCTTCGTATTGTCTACACTTGTTGACGTAACATTTGTACCTTCGACTTCCGCATCTTTTATAACTTCGTATCAGCCATTTCTTTTAACCTTACTCACCTCGTATGAACCTAAAAACGAGCTTATACATTTTCTGCCCGTGACGAATTGAGTACGCTTCACAGCACGCAGATCTCCTTCCTTATAAACGTGTTTTCCCTTGCGCTTTTTATCGTAATTGGATTTGTACACTTCTTGGGTTTTTGTATCTGCATTCTGGTCTGTTGACGAATTTCTTGTCTTGCTCTGTCAAAATCCTCTGTCACCTCTTGTTCCAATGTAGCTCTAAGTTTGACGGTAATTTTACTGTTGCCCTTTGTTCCACACTTAAGTTCAAAGAGTGTTTTCTGTGTGGACGAGTGGATTTGGTGGTTTATTGAGCACCGGACTTCTGGAATGAACTTATACCACTTCCTAGTGTCCCCTACTGACAGTTTTCTAATTGCCGACAAAATGTCTTTGTTCATCCTCTTAATCTGACCGCTCGCCCTTGCCACACCAGTTGTAGACCAAAAATACTCAATTCCTCGCTGCTTAGCAAATTCTTCAAAAGCTTTGGACGTGAACGCAGTTCCTCCATCGCTCACTATTTTGGAAGGTATACCAAACACATTTGACCAGTCTTCAAGCTTTTTTATGACCTCTTCCGCTTCTGCAGATTTTATCGCGTACATTCACATGAACTAAGAGAATGCGTACAACAGCTTACTACCTTTAAGTGGCGCTACAGTCCGGGGTGGACCTGGCCCTCAGTCAACAAGCTTCTCCAGCCAGCTCGATCCCAGGCTAGCTGCCTCCAGTTTCGCACGCTAAGTTGGCTGAGGTCCTCTTCACATGCGAGCGCCACCTGAGTCTTGGCCTTCCTCTACTGCACTGTCCCTCAGGAGCGGATTCGAATACTTTTCGGACCGGAGATTGGTGTCCATACGCTCTACATGACCCAGCCATCTCAGTCTTTGGATCTTTACTCTTCTGGCCAGGTCCATGTCGCTGTACAGTCCATAAAGTTCGTTGTTGTATCTCCTAATCCACTCACCGTCAATGCAGACGGGACCGAAGTTCGACCGAAGAATTTTTCTCTCGAAGCAACCAAGAACGCCCTCATCCAGTTTTGATAATGTCCATGCCTCTGCGCCATAGAGCAGGACCGGGATTATTAAGGTCTTATAAAGGGGTGACTTTTATTGTCCGAGAGAGGGCGTTGCTTCTCAGTTGGCTTTTTATCCCAAAGAAACAGCGGTTGGTAAGAGTCATTCTTCGCTTGATCTCAGCGCTGGTGTCGTTGTCTATATTTATAGCAGAGCCTAGGTAGACAAAGTCCTTTGCCCTCATTGACCGCTAAACCCATTTTCGCCGCTTCCGTCTCAATACTCGCGACAGCACCACTGACATCACGCTGCTTCTTCCAATTATATCAATATCGTCAGCGGATGTGAGTAGTTGGACGGACTTTTGAATGATAGTACCTCTTGTGTTTGCTCGTGAGCTTTGCACTATTCTCTCCAGTACGATGTTGAAAAAATCGCATGCCACGGCATTGCCATGTCTAAATCCTTTTGTGACAAAAAGGGAGCAGCGTGCATTCCCCATCGTCATCCTGCACAGACGGACGAGTTTGGCAGGGATGCCGAAACTAGACATTGCTCTGTATAGTTCGTGTCTATAGATGCTGTCATACGCGGCCTTAAGATCGATGAACAGGTGGTGTGTATCGATCTGAAGCTCATGGGTCTTCTCCGAGATCTGCGGTAGTGTGAATATTTGGTCGATGGTGGACTTTCCTGGCTTAAAGCCACACTGATGTGGACCTATCAGGTTGTTGACGAACGACTTTAGGCGTTCACACAATACGGCAGATAAGATCACAATAGGCGATGTTAAGAAGACTGATGCCTCTGTAGTTGGCGCAGTTCAGAGGGTCTCCTTTCTTGAGAATCGGACAAACAATGCTGAGGTTCCATTCATCGGGCATACTTTCGTCCGACCATATTTTACAGATGAGTTGGTGTATACTCCTCACCAAGTTATCGAATGCCGCTTTGAAGAGCTCGGCAGTCAGGCCATCCGCTCCAGCAGCTTTGTTGGACTTAAGCTTCGATATAGCTATCTTCACTTCATCCAGGTCGGGTAGACGGAATTGTTGGTCATCATCGTCCAAGTTGAAAGGTTGATTCTGCCTAACAACGGCATTTGATCCATCATCGCCGTTATACAGTCTGCAGAAATGGTCTTTCCAAGTCCTCATCATCGACTGAGGTTCTTCTACGATGTTCCCTTGTTCATCTCTACAGGCTTCGGTTCGGAGTTTGTTTCCGTGGCATGTTATTTGTACCTTTTGGTAAAACTTCCGAACCTCATTCCTTGAGTAGCACCTCTCAATTTCCTAGATCGCGCGCTTCTCATGCTCTTTCTTCTTCCTCCTGAGAAGCCGGTGTTGGACTCTCCTCTTCCGCTCATAGAGCTAATGAGCAGCCCTGGTCCTTCTAAGCAGCGCCACGTTATATGCATCTTACTTAGCTGCATGTGCTTGCCGGCATTCATCATCGAACCAGGGATATCGTTGTGGTGGACGAGTGAAACCCAGACACATCAGAAGCGGCATCTCTGATGGCGTTTTGCCAGTATTTCTAATGGTCTTCGATGTTTGATGCTGGCGGTATTGGACCTCTTAAGAGATTTAGAGACACTCGATCGGAGTAGGACTTGGCGATCGCTTGCGATTGTAGCCGTTTTACATCGAATTTTCCCACAACATTAGTTTGTCTTGGCATAGTTTGGGATATCCGCAACCGTACCTTGGCTACAACAAGGTAATGGTCCGAGTCGATGCTGGCTCCTCGGAACGTTCGGACATCCATAATGCTGGAGGAGCGTCTTGCATCGAACGCAATATGGTCAATGTCGTTGACTGTTGATTCATCAGGAGTTCTCCAAGTCCCCTTGTGTATGTCGAGATGTGGGAACCGCGTGCTAGCCACGACAATGTTTCGCCCCGCCGCAAAGTCGATTAGCCGGAATCCGTTATCGGAGGTGGTGTTGTGCAGGCTACATTTTCCGATTGTTCCATCAAAGATACCCCCTCTTCCTAGCTTTGCATTAAAATCACCGAGGACAATTTTAATGTCATAGCTAAGGTATTGCTCGTAGGTCTTGTTAAGGAGCTCGTAGAAGGAATCCTTGGCGTCTTTATCTTTCTCCTCTGTGGTGACATGCGCGCATATAAGGCCTATGTTGGCGAATCTAGCCTTGATGCGGATTGCTACGAGGCGCTCGCTCACATGCCGAAAGCTGAGGACTTCTTGCCTTAGTCTGCCTCCGACAACAAATCCGCATCCAAATAAGCGCTACTTTTGCCATCGATATCAAATGCCGTAGTAGATGTCGCAGTTTTTCATCTTCGTTTTGCCGGGCCCATCCCATCACATTTCTTGAATGGCGATTATGTCTGTCTAGGGCCTCCGCTTGTTGCTCGGTTGCACGTGGTCTATTAAGGGATCTAACATTCCACGTGCATATCCGAAGCTCATTGTCCTTAAATCGTTTGAGTGGGTTTTCAAGGGTAGATCCGTCTATATTCGAGGCTTGTTGATGCTTCGTTACTTATGTTTTTGTTTTAAATGGCCGGGAAGTTGCCACGGCGGCACAACCCCAACCTGGAGGACCAGTTCCATTTTGAATGCCCCTAGGACGAGGGGTCGGTTACACCGAAGCCAGTAAACTGTTCCGGGATGTGAGCGCTGCCGTTGGCCCATATAGGGCTCGTCTGACACCATCTCATTTCCAAGTCCCTGACTAAGTCCTGGAAATCCTTACCTGCCTGAGCTCCAAATATATCGGAGTAGCCCTGATAAGGTCTTGTTTTGTGTTTCCGACACTAATCCTGATTTATGCCGTAGAAAACTCGCCATGTGTTCCCTTCACTTCGCAATCTCTAGTGAGATTCCCAGATTGCGCCACGGGGAGGCGTCAAGTACTGCTTATTAGCTGAGCTGCAAGATGTTCGGCTGCATAGGCTCATTCTCGTTATTTAAAGAACCACCACCTATCGGAGGATACTACTTCTACGTAGCCTTATACTAATCGTTGCCTCGTTGACGCACACCAGCGTCAATATAACTTTGTACTGCTTCAATGTTCAATCCATCGGGCTTAAATGATCCAGGAGAGTGTGTAGCGGCTGACTGCCTTTATCTATTTGTTAAAGATTTCCTTCTTGTTTGCCGCTTTTTTTGTTATATATAATGCACCTTAACATGTGGACACAACTTGTGCAAATTTACGCTCCAAGTGTGGAATGAAAAATTGCTACTGCACGCTATGCATTGTCTAAGAAACTGCGAAGTGACAATCTGTATGTGCTTCTGTCATTATTTAACGTTTCATTGATTTTGGAACAACAAGAAAACCAAGACCACCTACATGCTTGTATCGAATGTCTCCTTTCGGCTTTAATCCATGATAAGAGCGGTCTTTAATAATTCCCATAACAGCATTAACGAAAGAGTCTTTTCCGTGTTCTATCCTCAACCACGCAGCAATCTCAGATCCAACTACAAGCACGCTGGAAAACCGGCTTAAACAGTTAACGTGTTTCATACGTTCAGCACTACGATGTTCAACCACGAATTCATAATCCTGAAATGCTAAAATCCATTGGCCTACCTCGCGTGGGACATTCATCTTCCGGACAGCTTGTATAAACGCGGCGCAATCTGTGATCAACTCGAATTGAATGCCCAGTAAGTAATGTCTACATTTTTTAATAGCCTCGTAAGCTGCTTTAACTTCCAAAATGTAACTGTGCCGTTTAGAATCACTGGGTGTAGATTTCTTTCTCCAGAAGAATATTGGATGAATTTCTCCTTCGAACCGCTTACACCCCTCTTTAGATGCGTCGGTATGTAACTCCGCATATAGATCCTTAGTACAGGATCCTGGCACAACATGTCTTTCCGCTGGTTGATTGCATTCAGTTCAGCAGCGCCAATTTCGAACTCTACATCTTTTTTCAATAGCGTAACCTTTAATAAATTTTCGTAGTTAGGGGATGAGCTAAATTTTTTCGGAAGAAACCCGTCAAACGTTCCTGGGCTGTGATTCTTTTATATTCGTCGGAACAGGGAAATGCTTTACTTCATGTCTTTTCACGGCCGGGCCAGATTCTTCAATTGTCAACCGTATACCCAAGGAAATCTATTCCGCTTTCGAAAAAGCGACATTTTTTCCACTTTATGGACAAAGAGATACGTTCAGCTACTACTAGCATTCGCTTTTATTTATAAATGCATTCATCCACTGAGCCTGATGAACGCAGGAGGGGAGTTAGTGAACCCAAAAGTTGTCTTATAAAATTCGAAAAGACCTTCTTTTGTAATGAAAGCAGTATATTTTCGAATTTCCTCTTCAACACGGATGTGGAAAAAACTGTTTTCTTAGTCCATGATCACAAAAAACTTAGCTGCCTGTAACTTGTCGAGTACATCATCAATCAGCGGAACAGGGAAACAATCCTTAAGCACCATGACGTTTAATTGACGAAAGTCCACACAGACTCTATTAAAACCGTCCTTATTTGATGATAAAGACTCGTACTTGTGAAGTTTGATGTAGATTTACGCACAATACCGCTTTGTAACCATTCATTGACCTGCGTTCTAAGATGCGCACTCCATGGGTAAATACCGGCTTGGTAGCTGTTTGAACGGCGTCATTTTCTCATTTGCAACAACTTTTATTTCTACTGGGCTTTTCACACTCTTTTCGGCCTGGGCGTAATTTTTTGACATATGGCCCATTGCACTGCACTTAAAACATTTAATTTCAGTCCGACCATGGTTTTTTAGTTGTTCTGTCGACCAGGAATTAAAGCAATGCGTTTTTTTTGCCACTAAAGTCCTTTTTTTTTACCAACGGTATTTGACGATTTGTGGCGATGGCGATGCCACGATAGTCAGCTCACTGGACTATCACGCAGAGAGTCTGGGCTCGATTCCTGGCTAGGTCACCAACAATTTTTCAAATCGCCATCACCCTTCGGCGGGCTATGGCAAGCTGCCGATAGAAAAATTGCCTACGAAAAAGCTTCTAAGGAATGACGTTCGGACTCGGCGATAAACCATAGACTCCGCTCAGATGTGACTAAAATGACAACATGAGCAACACAAATGAGTGTCAAGAAGCTAGGCCATGGCCAATACCGGGCTGCCAGCACCCCAGTGTTTTTTTTTTTTTTGTATTTGACGCTTTGTGCACTACTTCGGTCTCTCTAATCTGCCCATATATAGTAAAGCATATTTTTCCTGTAGTTCATTGTATATCTTACAACCGTACATTTTAAATTTATATTCGTTTTTTATGTTTACCCCGTCTACTATATAACGAACAACTGAGAAGACATTAACACCAGAGCCCCTATTTCACGCATACGCAATACATATTCATGCAACGATTTTCTGTCTTTTCTTCCTTTCGCGAAGTTTTTATGAATGTCAGCAGCGTACGTATACCGCTTCAATTCGTCGATCAACACTTTTTTTAAGTGGGCGATGAGCCCACAAACACAGAATTAAAAAAAAAAGCAGCGTCTTTTTCAATCTTCTACCCCTCACATATATATATATGTATATATATGTGCATATTTATGTATATTTATTTGCGTTTATATGTTTATTTGTATGAATATTTATGTGTAGATATGTATGTAAACGTATGTGTACAAGTTTGAATTTATGTACAATACATGAATATTTATGGTGTTTGTATGTACGTGTTATTCATAAAAGAAACTAAATTAAAAATCAAAATCGCATGAAGTAATTTTGTTATATGCACATATGAACATATTCATATATGTATATGTGTATATACGTACGTACATTCCGAGGAGCCAACATCGACTCGGACCATTACCTTGTTGTAGCCAAGGTACGGCTGCAGATATCCAAAACTACGCCAAGACAAACTAATGCTGTGGGAAAATTCGATGTCGCTTCTGATGTGCTGGGTTTCACTCGTCCACCACAACGAAACCCCTGGTTCGATGATGAATGCCGCCGAGCACATGCAGCTAAGCAAAAAGCACGCAATACGGCACTGCAAAAAAAGACCAGAGCTGCTCATGTGCTCTATGAGCGCAAGAGGAGAGACCAACACCGGTTTCTCAGGAGGAAGAAGAAAGAGCATGAGAAGCGCGCGATCGAGGAAATTGAGAGATGCTACTCCAGGAATGAGGTTCGGAAGTTTTACCAAAAGGTAAGAATAACATGCCTCGGAAACAAACCCCGAACCAAAGCCTGTTGATATGAACAAGGGAACATCGTGGTAGAATCGCAGTCGATGCTGAGGATTTGGAAAGACCATTTCGGCAGACTGTATAACGGCGATGACGAACCAAATACCGTTGTCAGGCAGAATCAACCTTTAAACTTGGACGATGATGACCAACAATTCCGTCCACCCGACCCGGATGAAGTGAAGATACCTATATCGAAGCTTAAGTCCAACAAAGCTGCTGGAGTGGATGGCCTGACTGCCGAGCTCTTCAAAGCGGCAGGCGATGGCTTGGTAAGGAGCATACACCAACTCAACTGTAAAATATGGTTGGACGAAAGTATGCCCTAGAATGGAACCTAAGCATTGTTTGTCCGGTTCTCAAGAAATGAGACCCTCCGAACTGCGCCAACTACAGAGGCATCAGTCTCCTTAACATCGCAAATAAGATCTTATCCACCGTATTTTGTGAAAGCCTGAAGTCGTTCGTCAACAACCTGATAGATCCATATCAGTGTGGCTTCAGGCCAGGAAAGTCCACCATCGACCAGATACTCACACTACAACAGATCCTGGAGAAGACCCATGAGCTTCAGATCGATACCCACCACCTATTCATCGATTTAAAGGCCGCGTATGACGGCATCTATAGAGACGACCTATATAGAGCAATGTCTAGTTTTGGCATCCCTGCCAAACTCGTCCGTCTGTGCAGGATGACGATGGAGAATGCACGCTGCTCCATCAAGGTCGGTAAAGATCTCACCGAGACCTTTGATGTCCAGAGAGGATTTAGATAAGGCTATGCGCTGTCATGCGATTTTTTCAACATCGTACTTGAAGGAATAGTGCAAAACTCACGAGCAAACACAAGAGGCACTATCTTTCAAAAGTCCGTCCAACTACTCGCATACGCCGATGATATTGACATAACCGGGAGAAAGCGGCGTGATGTCAGTGCCGCTTTCGCGAGTATTGAGACGGAAGCGGCGAAAATGGGTTTAGCGGTCAATGAGAGCAAGACCAAGTATATGCTCTGAAGCAAAAAGGACAACCAACACCGACGTCTCGGGCAGAACGTCATCCTCGACAAATATAACTTTGAGGTAGTTAAGGACTTTGTCTACTTAGGCTCTGCTATAAATACAGACAACGACACCAGCGCTGAGATCAAGCGAAGAATAGTTAGGGGATGAGCTAAATTTTTTCGGAAGAAACCCGTCAAACGTTCCTGGGCTGTGATTCTTTTATATTCGTCGGAACAGGGAAATGCTTTACTTCATGTCTTTTCACGGCCGGGCCAGATTCTTCAATTGTCAACCGTATACCCAAGGAAATCTATTCCGCTTTCGAAAAAGCGACATTTTTTCCACTTTATGGACAAAGAGATACGTTCAGCTACTACTAGCATTCGCTTTTATTTATAAATGCATTCATCCACTGAGCCTGATGAACGCAGGAGTGGAGTTAGTGAACCCAAAAGTTGTCTTATAAAATTCGAAAAGACCTTCTTTTGTAATGAAAGCAGTATATTTTCGAATTTCCTCTTCAACACGGATGTGGAAAAAACTGTTTTCTTAGTCCATGATCACAAAAAACTTAGCTGCCTGTAACTTGTCGAGTACATCATCAATCAGCGGAACAGGGAAACAATCCTTAAGCACCATGACGTTTAATTGACGAAAGTCCACACAGACTCTATTAAAACCGTCCTTATTTGATGATAAAGACTCGTACTTGTGAAGTTTGATGTAGATTTACGCACAATACCGCTTTGTAACCATTCATTGACCTGCGTTCTAAGATGCGCACTCCATGGGTAAATACCGGCTTGGTAGCTGTTTGAACGGCGTCATTTTCTCATTTGCAACAACTTTTATTTCTACTGGGCTTTTCACACTCTTTTCGGCCTGGGCGTAATTTTTTGACATATGGCCCATTGCACTGCACTTAAAACATTTAATTTCAGTCCGACCATGGTTTTTTAGTTGTTCTGTCGACCAGGAATTAAAGCAATGCGTTTTTTTTGCCACTAAAGTCCTTTTTTTTTACCAACGGTATTTGACGATTTGTGGCGATGGCGATGCCACGATAGTCAGCTCACTGGACTATCACGCAGAGAGTCTGGGCTCGATTCCTGGCTAGGTCACCAACAATTTTTCAAATCGCCATCACCCTTCGGCGGGCTATGGCAAGCTGCCGATAGAAAAATTGCCTACGAAAAAGCTTCTAAGGAATGACGTTCGGACTCGGCGATAAACCATAGACTCCGCTCAGATGTGACTAAAATGACAACATGAGCAACACAAATGAGTGTCAAGAAGCTAGGCCATGGCCAATACCGGGCTGCCAGCACCCCAGTGTTTTTTTTTTTTTTGTATTTGACGCTTTGTGCACTACTTCGGTCTCTCTAATCTGCCCATATATAGTAAAGCATATTTTTCCTGTAGTTCATTGTATATCTTACAACCGTACATTTTAAATTTATATTCGTTTTTTATGTTTACCCCGTCTACTATATAACGAACAACTGAGAAGACATTAACACCAGAGCCCCTATTTCACGCATACGCAATACATATTCATGCAACGATTTTCTGTCTTTTCTTCCTTTCGCGAAGTTTTTATGAATGTCAGCAGCGTACGTATACCGCTTCAATTCGTCGATCAACACTTTTTTTAAGTGGGCGATGAGCCCACAAACACAGAATTAAAAAAAAAAGCAGCGTCTTTTTCAATCTTCTACCCCTCACATATATATATATGTATATATATGTGCATATTTATGTATATTTATTTGCGTTTATATGTTTATTTGTATGAATATTTATGTGTAGATATGTATGTAAACGTATGTGTACAAGTTTGAATTTATGTACAATACATGAATATTTATGGTGTTTGTATGTACGTGTAATTCATAAAAGAAACTAAATTAAAAATCAAAATCGCATGAAGTAATTTTGTTATATGCACATATGAACATATTCATATATGTATATGTGTATATACGTACGTACATTCCGAGGAGCCAACATCGACTCGGACCATTACCTTGTTGTAGCCAAGGTACGGCTGCAGATATCCAAAACTACGCCAAGACAAACTAATGCTGTGGGAAAATTCGATGTCGCTTCTGATGTGCTGGGTTTCACTCGTCCACCACAACGAAACCCCTGGTTCGATGATGAATGCCGCCGAGCACATGCAGCTAAGCAAAAAGCACGCAATACGGCACTGCAAAAAAAGACCAGAGCTGCTCATGTGCTCTATGAGCGCAAGAGGAGAGACCAACACCGGTTTCTCAGGAGGAAGAAGAAAGAGCATGAGAAGCGCGCGATCGAGGAAATTGAGAG
The DNA here is from genome assembly GCA_928272305.1 of Volucella inflata. Lineage (NCBI taxonomy): Eukaryota > Metazoa > Arthropoda > Insecta > Diptera > Syrphidae > Volucella > Volucella inflata. The sequence goes on along the minus strand of OV743716.1, from coordinate 109,622,234 downwards.
ATGCTACTCCAGGAATGAGGTTCGGAAGTTTTACCAAAAGGTAAGAATAACATGCCTCGGAAACAAACCCCGAACCAAAGCCTGTTGATATGAACAAGGGAACATCGTGGTAGAATCGCAGTCGATGCTGAGGATTTGGAAAGACCATTTCGGCAGACTGTATAACGGCGATGACGAACCAAATACCGTTGTCAGGCAGAATCAACCTTTAAACTTGGACGATGATGACCAACAATTCCGTCCACCCGACCCGGATGAAGTGAAGATACCTATATCGAAGCTTAAGTCCAACAAAGCTGCTGGAGTGGATGGCCTGACTGCCGAGCTCTTCAAAGCGGCAGGCGATGGCTTGGTAAGGAGCATACACCAACTCAACTGTAAAATATGGTTGGACGAAAGTATGCCCTAGAATGGAACCTAAGCATTGTTTGTCCGGTTCTCAAGAAATGAGACCCTCCGAACTGCGCCAACTACAGAGGCATCAGTCTCCTTAACATCGCAAATAAGATCTTATCCGCCGTATTTTGTGAAAGCCTGAAGTCGTTCGTCAACAACCTGATAGATCCATATCAGTGTGGCTTCAGGCCAGGAAAGTCCACCATCGACCAGATACTCACACTACAACAGATCCTGGAGAAGACCCATGAGCTTCAGATCGATACCCACCACCTATTCATCGATTTAAAGGCCGCGTATGACGGCATCTATAGAGACGACCTATATAGAGCAATGTCTAGTTTTGGCATCCCTGCCAAACTCGTCCGTCTGTGCAGGATGACGATGGAGAATGCACGCTGCTCCATCAAGGTCGGTAAAGATCTCACCGAGACCTTTGATGTCCAGAGAGGATTTAGATAAGGCTATGCGCTGTCATGCGATTTTTTCAACATCGTACTTGAAGGAATAGTGCAAAACTCACGAGCAAACACAAGAGGCACTATCTTTCAAAAGTCCGTCCAACTACTCGCATACGCCGATGATATTGACATAACCGGGAGAAAGCAGCGTGATGTCAGTGCCGCTTTCGCGAGTATTGAGACGGAAGCGGCGAAAATGGGTTTAGCGGTCAATGAGAGCAAGACCAAGTATATGCTCTGAAGCAAAAAGGACAACCAACACCGACGTCTCGGGCAGAACGTCATCCTCGACAAATATAACTTTGAGGTAGTTAAGGACTTTGTCTACTTAGGCTCTGCTATAAATACAGACAACGACACCAGCGCTGAGATCAAGCGAAGAATAACTCTTGCCAACCGCTATTTCTTTGGGTTAAGAAGGCATTTGAGTAACAAAGCCCTCTCTCGGACAACAAAAGTCACCCTTTATAAGACCTTAATAGTCCCGGTCTTGCTCTATGGCGCAGAGGCATGGACATTATCAAAAATGGATGAGGGTATTCTTAGTTGCTTCGAGAGAAAAATTCTTCGGGCGAACTTCGGTCCCGTCTGCATTGACGGTGAGTGGATTAGGAGATACAACAACGAACTTTATGGACTGTACAGCGACATGGACCTAGCCAGAAGAGTGAAGATCCAAAAGCTGCGATGGCTGGGTCATGTAGAGCGCATAGACACCAATGCTCCGGTCCGAATATTCTTCGAATCCGCCCCCGAGGGACAGCGCAGTAGAGTGAGGCCAAGACTCAGGTGGCGCACGCAAGTGGAAGAGGACCTCAGCCAACTTAACGTGCGAAACTGGAGGCAGCTAGCCCAGGATCGAGCTGGCTGGAGATGTTTGTTGACTGAGGCCCAGGTCCACCCCAGACTGTTGCGCCACCTAAAGTAAGTATATATGTATATGTATATATGTATGTTAAAATACATACTTAGTATGTACATTTGTGTTCTTATATGATTGGATGTATGAAGAAATATATATTTATGAGCAACATTTACTTTTTTTTGTAATGGGCTGTACGATTTGATTTTTAAATGTCAAAAAGCGAATATAAAAAAGTTCCACAAGGAAGTGGATATAACGACAGAAATCCCACTTAAAGAAAATAGTAAAAAAAAAAACTAAGAAGACACCTACTTGGGAGCCTGGTACTTGCCCAGGTGTATAGAATTCTAATCCAATTCCTATCCCACAGGTACTTATTTTGTTCGAATGTTCTCGCAGTCCACGTACTGCAATTAGTTGCGCAGGCTTGAGCACTATTTTTATATATTCGTTGTACTCGATCGTCTCTTTGATATATAGGGAGGATCCGCGTCTAGCATTTCCCGATAGGTGATACGTGTAGTAATCCTTAAAACAACTTATTTTTGCGCGCAACCCATTTTTCAAGTGGGTTTCGGATATTAAACAAACGTCAATATCATTTATATTAATAACACTAATTCATTGAGTTTGTCTAAAACGCCGCTAGCGCTCCAAGTAAGTAATTTTAGTTTTCCTTTCTTTATTTTTTCGGATAAGTTCATTTTTGATTGAATTTTTGTTATCTTTTCGAAATACTCGTAAGTTCATTTACTTTGTTTTGCTGCTCAAGTTTCGCGAGTGTAATGGAAAATACTTTAGATGCAGAGTCCCCTGATTCATCGGCCTTTTTAAAATTTAGTTTCGTGGCTTGGGCATATGTAAGATTGCCCGATAGTAAACGTGCAATGCTTGGAGGTCTTACTTCAGACACTTTCGACTTAATGTTTTTAATAACAGAGACATTTGGTTTCTCGTTTGTTTCTGTCACTTTATCAACACTTTGCTTTTTCGGGGCACAGTTTTTGAGGGTTCGTTTTTGCGCCTTGAAAAACTTATCTCGTCTGGTTTGTAGTTCTCCAGCTACTTCACATCCTCGGAAATAAGCTACACGTGTCCCTTTACTGTTAACAGAGATCGCAGGGGTTTGTCAGCCTACAACACAATCCTTTGAGAGAGTTCCTGCGCATTTGACGTAACGCGAATTTCTTTGGCAATACGCCTGCGTGTGGTTAAATCCCTGACAATGTTTGCACTGCGGAACTAATTTTGTGTTCTACGCAAATGCTCAATTTTAATGACGATTTTTTTGGATATTCCCTATTTTTTTCAAATGTTAGCATGAAAAGAGGAAGGCCATGATTTACCGTTAATTCTTCACCTCTGATTTCTTATTTTCACGCTTTTCAATGTTTTCTGCGTCAATGATCGTTGAGTGATCATTTTGAGAGATAAAGCGACTTTTCGTGTTCTGCCAAATGTTTTTGCAAAATCCAATCCGCGTCTGTTACGTCAGCAGACACTTTTTCGTTTTGGGTGGCAACATCATTGATTTTGCCTTTAGCTTGTAGTTTTTCCAACTCTTTTCTAAGCTCTTTGCAGATCGTTTCCATTTTGGTTAGCCTGGATCGAAGTTTAGTATTTTCGTCCTCCGGGCTATTTCTTTTCGCTGTAGTCCATTGTTTATGTGCCGACGCTTTCAGTGTAGTGTGACTTCTTATTTCTATTTCCTTTGTATGAGACCTCGAAACCTGCGAACACTTTTCGAACGGGCTTACACGAGTAAGATGCAATAATTGGCTCGTCCCAGAATGCAGCGTTTCGACCTCTAAAGAGGGTGGATTTTCCAGCAAAGCTGGTCTGACACCTGGGGTATTATTTCCCCTAATTGTGTTGATTGCATTTTTGTGAGTACTCCACGCGCTCGGTATACATACGGCGGATTTTAGTCGCCTGTTATGACAGGCATGTACACCTCATGGCCTACAATACATGGTCTCGCACTCGTTGCTTCCGTCTCAATACTCGCGAAAGCGCTACTGACATCACGCTGCTTTCTTCCGTTTTGATCAATATCATTGGCCGATGCGAAGAATTGAACGGACTTTTGAAAGATTGATTGTGCCTCTCGTAATTGCGTGAGTTTTGCACTATTCTTTCAAGTATGATGCCGAAGAAATCACATGACAGCGCAAAGGCTTGGTTAAATACTTTTTTGACATCAATGATCTCGGTTAGATCTTCACATACTTTGATGGAGCAGCACGCATTTTCCATCGTCAGACGGACGTATTCGGCAGGCAAGCCAAAACTAGACATCGTTCTGTATAGCTCGTCTCCATATGACAACATTTACTAAGCGTTGAAATCGATGTTTTCTCCAAGATCTACCTCAGTGTGAATATTTGACCAATGGAGGATTTTCCTGGCCTAAAACCGCATTGACATGGACCTATCAGGATGTCAACGAACGACTTTAGGCGTCAGATAAGATCTTGTATGCGATGTTAAGAAAGCTGATGTCTCTGTTGTTGGTGCAGTTCAGAGGGTCTTCTCTCTTGGGGACAAAAACTCATAAGGTTCCATTCATCGGGCAAACTTTCTTCCAACCATATTTTACAGATAAGTTGTTGTATGCTCCTGCCACTGTGAAGAGCTCGGCAGTTAAGCCGTCCGCTACAGCAGCCTTGTTTGACTTCAGCTTAGATACTGCTTTCTTCATTACATCCAGGTCGAGTGGACGGTGGCTGCCATGAGCAGCAGTTTGTACAGCATTGCCGCTATACAGTATTCAGAAATGCCCTTTTCAAATCCTTAGCCTCGACTGCGACTCTCTACGATGTCCCTTGTTCGTCTCTACAGGATTCGGCTCTTGATTTGCATCCGTGGCATGTTGCTATTACATTTTGGTAAAACTTCCGAATCTCCTTGTTCAAGAACGATCTTTCAACTTCCTCGACAACGCGCTTCTCAGCTCCTTCGTTTTCCTCATAAGAAGCCGGTGTTCGTTTCCCACTTCTGCTCATAGAGCTCGTGAGCAGCTCTAGGTTTCGTTGTGGTGGTCGAGTGAAACCTGGCATATCAGTAGGCATCTCCGATGGCTTTTTTGCAGTGTTGCCGCTGGTGAATGTTTAATGCTGGGTGCAATGTATCTCTTAAAAGTTTAAGAGAGACTCGTTTGGAAAAGGATTTTGCCATCTTTTGGCATTGGCGCCGTCTATCGTCGACGTTTCTAACGGTACTATATTTTCTTTTCGCTGTTTGGGTTATCCGTAACCCTATCTTGGCTACAAAAAGGTAATGGTTTGAGTTCATGTATTAAACCAAAGCGGTTTAATATGAAACCTGAAACTTGACAGTTTTCTTCAGTCATTTGGCTTGAAGTGCTTGAAAAATGGCCTGTGTATATAGTATATCTTGAATCAGATGGTATAATAATTGCAGTGTTTGTTTACAACTTGTTGCTGTTATCAAATTATAATGAGGGAGGGAAAAAGTTAAGGATAAGTTGGTGATGATCTTCAAATTGAAGGTCATTGGATAGGCTTACTGTATAGTTGGGACGACAATCTAATCATTGTGTTTTATTTTCACACGAATATATCGACGCAACAATTCGAAAAAAGTGAAAAAAAAACCCAATGTCCGATATAAAGGAAAGCAAAAAATTCAAAAACTATGCAGCGACGCAGTTGAAAAAGTGGCTGCGACAGCTAGTAATGAAGACAACGGGAAACAAGAGCAAACTTGTTTTGCGCATCAGAAGTACCAGAAGATGAAAGGGGTATGTACACAGGAACACCAGATGCTGACGGCGAAGATAAAGAAAACAACAGTGACAGCGTCGTAGACTACAACATCGATATCGACAGCGATGATGATGGTGATGATGATGGTGATGATGATAGTGATAGTACAGTAGTGAGCGAACAAAAGAGTGATTCCAATGCGACGACGAAAAGTGATTCTAATAAAACGATAAAGAAAAGGGGTGAAAAGAAGAAGAGTGCAGATAAAATGAAGAAGAAAAGTTAGTCCGAAACTAAAGAGTTTAAGTTAATGCAGCGTAAACTGGACATGATGAAACGGGAAATAGACTTACAGAAGAGGGAGATTGAAATGCTAAAATGCGAAATGGTACGAAGAGAGAGGGGAAGTGCAGAAAATGAAACGAAGGAAGTAAATACGTATAGAAAAGAGCACGATTTCTACCAAGTAAAAGACTTATTGCACGATTTTTCGGGAAGTGGAGAGAAAAGCTAACAATTGTGGGAAACCCAGCCGCGCAACATTCGGGCAGCATATACGTTGTCTGAAAATAGGAAAAAAAGCGCTCATTTCCATTAAATCGAGTGGCAAAGCATGCCGTAAGCCGAAGAGACAAGTGGGTGCTTGTCATGTATGTGGCAAAATGGGACACTACGCCGGAAAATGCGCAAAGAAGAGAGCAACCAGATTGATCCTTGTGAAGGAAGAAATATGCATGTTTGTTTTTGTAGGGATGTTAGAAATAACAAAACCAATTTAGGAACCCTAATTGATACCGGAAGTGCCATCAGTATCGTAGATGAAAAGCTTGCTCCACAATTTGCGAGTTGAAGTACAATTTATGTTCATATTATATGTGAATAAATAAAAGTCGGTTCATTCATTAATTTTGAAAATGAAATGATTAAATGAGAGTTACTGGTGGTACCAGAAGAAACAATGGGGTATTCCCTTCTCTTAGGAAGAGACTTTTTTAAAATGGCTAACTTAGAACTAAAGAGAATAAAATTTGAAGATGGAAAGTCAAAACAATTTTATGAAAAAGAGTGTATAGAGTTAATGAACATAAATATTGTTGAAGAGAAAATGAGTGGATGGAGCGGGATATTATTCCACCTAGTTAATCGCACGACAACAGAGTCGATAAAATTTATATCGTTCGTAACCCTATTTGGGCAATATGAATTGCTAAGGATGTCTTTTGGTTTGCGAAACGCACCTTCGACTTTCAGCGATTTGTGAGTGAGGATTTCGATGATATGATAAGGCCGGGTGATGTTTCTATATATATCGATGATCTTATGATAGCGACTGACAATGTGGAGAAGCATCTAAATATTTTGAAAAAAGTATTTCAAAAGTTAGTTGATAATAAATTGGAGTTGGGATTAGATAAGTGTAGATTTATGAAGTCGCAGAATAAATATTTGGGATATACAGTATTGAGGGACGAAATCCTACGAGATGAAAAGGGAATAGAATCTGTTCTTAATTTTTCTGTACCACAGAATGTGAAGCTGTACATAGCTTTTTAGGATTATGTTCGTATTTCCAAAAATTCATTAAAGATTTTTCGCTTATAGCTCAGCCGTTGTAGAGATGGATAAGAGAGGAAAGCAAATTTGTGTTTGGGGAAAAGGAAGTAACGTGAGCTTCATTGTGATGCAAGTTCACTGGGCTATGTTGCAATTTTGCTTCAAAAGAAAGCAGATGGTAGATTCCACCCAGATGGACTTTCTTCCACTTGACTTGTGGAGGTTCAAATTCTACTTTAAATGGAGTTCTACCGGATATTGAATTTAGTGCGAACAACAGCATCCACCGGAGTACTGGTACTACTCCCAGTGAATTGTTATTTGGTGTTAGCTAAATAGGAAAGGTGATTGATCTAGTAAGAGAAGGATTAAGAAAAGTAAATAAAGGTAAAGATAATCGCGATTTAGTTGAAATGAGCACAAGAGCAGAATAGATGAAACGATGTTGGGCATGTAATGAACAGAGAAGGTGTAGTAATAAAACTGTTAATTTTCCAATTTTCGGTCCTAAGTCTCGCTCTAGTAGACAGGCAATAACAAGTTTAGTGCAAAAATTTGAGTCTACATATTCGTTGTGTTATGTTGCCGTGTCAGTGAGAACACGGATTGGTCGAAGTGTCGAAAATATGGCTGCCGTTCAGGCGTCCATAGCAAACGATCCAAATCAGTCAATTCCACGGCGTTCTCAAGAATTGGGCATCGCTCAGACCACATTATGGTACGATTTAACGCCACTTGACTATTTTCTGTGGGGCTACATTAAGCCATTGGTTTATGCCAACAAGCCGACGACGTTGGAAGAGCTCAGAGCCAACATTAAACTCGAAATAGCGACCGTTTCGGCCGAAACGTGTTGCCGAGTCGTTGAAATATTCTTCAGTTTGTGCATACGAAAATAAATACAGTTCAAAGTGCATTGCCAATCATTGACCGCAAGTTGCGCAGTGGCATAATATATTAAGTTTAAAAGTAGGTCAGTGATTGGAGGTAAATTGCCCTTATATGAACATTCGAAATGATTGCTTGTGTCTTACACATTCTCCCGCCGCCGGTCTAAAGAGTCGCTTGGTTTAGTTCTCGGTGATGGTGTAGGTAAATAATGTTGCTTTTGATTTGTTCGCTATCTTCTACTGCAAACAAATACAAGTACAATGATTATAAGTGAAGACCTGGAGTAATGCAAAAAGTGTAGTGTTGTATTATACGCATTGTTGGGACCGGACTTCCCAGCCTTTTTTTAGTTGTTGTATGGACGTATAATAATTGCTTGTTCACCAAGTCGTTCTCTGGTATTATTAAGTACAACAACACCTTAATTCGTTTGAATGAATGAAAGAGGTGTTTAATATAGTCGTATAAAGGGCATGGGTTGTTATGACCATAGTGTCTAGGTTTAGCTGACATACGAGTACTTCTCCCAATATGAGTATACCATCCTTAATAAGCGTTATCACATATATTTGCCCGCGGCATACCAAATTAAAAGTTCATCCCCTTTCCATTACATAAAGCCAACTGTTTGGATTTTTAATGGCACCCAAATTTTACTAAGTGGAATTTGTGTAAAGTCGCATTTCGCTTATATATCCTTGTTGTGTCTTAAAGATTAATTTCACATTGCGAAGTGTTAAACTGTGTATTGTAAATTGGATGGCTTATTGAACAGTAGTGAAGACCTTCTCTATTAGAAATGCATTTTCAAATTCATCCCTTTCCATAGGATAGTATTTTCTCTTTCCATTTTTGTGAGTATATATTCCGTATTGGGTGTAATAAACGCGAATTTGTAATGATATGGCATTGGCACTGGTATTATTCGAAACACTTGGTAAGTCTCAGAGTTCAGTATTGGAAATTTAGAGTGAAATAAGATATAAGTTGCAGTTATTCTCCCACTTATGGTCATCAGCTTTTAGATCTCGAACAACTGATCTGGACGTTCGGCGGCTGGTAGCCTCATGGTTAGTGTTATGTGTTGCTGAATGTCGCTTAAATGATTTTTTAAGTGCCGTAGGGTAATGATCATATGATGAATCCTTCCATGATAAGAATTGAGTACTACATCCAATGCTTTTCAATGTTGTCCGAACACGTGTGAGTGGTGAGTCCTAGATTTATTAAAAGCTGAGTTTGTTGGACCTTATCAATTTCGTTTTGTATTGCTGATGTTATGTTAATGACCCTGTTTTTTTAATAAATTATATTCTTTTTTCTTGTTGTTCTGCAGTCTTCATTATGTTAAGTGTAGTTTCAATAATAAAGGTCTGATTTTGTAGTAGATCTTGGCGGTATTTGTTATCTTGGCAAATTTTGTGAATTTGATTTTCTATTTTGTTCGCATAATCTTGGTCTTATACACCAAATAGTTGATTGGATGTCTTCCCAATAAAATAAAATGAAGATTGTTTAACCCTTCCTGATCTTTCGTAGATTGTATTAATGGCTTGGCATCTCCTTTTCATTTGATGAACTATGTACTATAGTCCGTTTCACTGCCTTTTATAGCCTGCTAGGTTGTAGTTAGTGAGTATTTGCCATTTTGATGCGACCAGATTGGCACTGCCCGCGTCTCTGAAATACAGGCCTGGGGGTGCATCAAAGGTTTTCTAACGAAATTCGCATGACCTAGTAGTGGTAATACTAATAGCGCGAGTACAATGGTTGTCGATGGGATAGTTGTTTGTGAATCTATAACATTAAGCACATCGCTTGATGAATCTGGTCACCTCCCCCCTTCTTTCAACTATCCAGTGTTAATATATACGCCATTGTCAAATCATTTCCATCATGTAGTGTCGTTTTAGGAGCCCAATCGATAATTACTTTTGCTTAGTGGGATTTGTGTGAAATTATTACTGGATATTTGGCTACGTGTGATAGTGCGGAGTTTTGTAGTCTCCCTCCAACAAATTACGTGCTACTGCCCGTCCTTGATAATTAAATTTAAACTAGCGATACTGCTGCTAATAAGTAGTAGTGTATTCTGCTGCAAATTATGACACTCTTCATGTTATTGTCCTTGTGCTATTTTAAAGATGTTGTTATGAGCGTAGGTTAATTCAGCCGTGCTTAGCGTGCTAACCTTCCTTCTTGTCCATGTGCTTAGTCTGCTGTTGTAAATGAATTGGTGACAAAATGCAACAATTCGAACTAGGCGAGTCAGTATATCGTTCTGTCATCTGACCTTGTATGGTCCTCCGTTGTGGTATGATAGGATGATATCTTAAGCTCTAGGTTTGTTCCTAGATGGGTTTTCAGCCTTGTTTGTGCCTTAAGTGCCTGTTCGGATTCTAGCCAGACTGGACCCCTATCCACCAGAGTGAAAGTTCCTTCAAGGAACTTGGGGATGTTCTTCTAGAAGCTAAGTCTGTCGAGTTGTCTTCTGATCTTGTATCTTCCATGTATATCCTGTGCTTAGGTTTTGGATTTCCTATACCCTGCGCGCTTCAAATGCCTTCCATTTGTTTGTGTGCACGCTTATATAAGCTAACACTACAGTGGAGTCATACCATGCAGACGTCTGTACTGGCTCAATATTCAAGTCATTTTTAACCTTCCATAACAAGTTAGCCAATAGCACAGCTCCACATAGTTCGAGTTTTGGTACGGTTAAGTTACTCTTCTGTGTTCCTTTTTCTGTTTCTGTGTGACCTAAGATTTTGACATGAGTAATGTGGTAGTTACATTATTCTTCTTGCCTATTATTCGCATATACACAGCAGCCCCATACACTCGTTCCAATGTATGGCAGTATCCATGAATTTCCGTGACTGCTGCGTTGTTCGATTATTTAGTCCATCTATGTATTTTTATCTGTTGTACGAGTACGCTGTTGAAGTCCTTTCGAAAGTCTTCCCACCTTGTCTCAAATTGGGTAGGAAGTGGGTCATCCAAATCTAGGCTTTCTTTCATCCAGATGGCTTGAGGAAGCAGCTTGGCTCTTAATACTACTGGTGCTAACCATCCTAGTGGATCGAATTTAGGCGCAGTCTCTGATAGAACGGTTCTTTTAGACCAGTGAGCTTTCGCTTCGTACGGTTATACCCTGAATGAAAAGTAGTCTTCTGCTGGATGCCAGTGCAGCCCTAGGACTTTTTTCACATGTTCCTCTTTATCAAATTCGAATGTGATAAGTGATTGAACTTTCTTTCCGAGTTATCTGTTTACATTACTGTTCTATTTACGTAGATTAAATCCGCCACTTTTGAGAAGATTTATTAGCTGTTTCATACATTTTCTGGGCTCTTCTAGTGTGTCCTCGACAGACATGACGTCGCCAACATAAAATTCGGATAGCAATAAACTTGCTGCCTTTGGATAGTTTTTTTCTTCATCTTTTGCTAGTTGTTTCAGTCAAAAACGGTGCTCATGCAGTTCTGTACGTAACCGTTTTTAATTCATAATCTGACAGATCTTCGCTAGGTGAATATTTCCATACGATTCGTTGGTATTTTCGATCGCCTGGATTAACTAAAATTTGCCAGCACATCTTTTTTCTGTCCGTTACGAAAGCAACCTTATACTTTCGCCATCGCGTGATAATTCATGTCAAGTATTCTCGTATTTTAGGCCCAGTGTACGTCAGTTGGTTGAAGCTATTTTCGGCTGATGATCCTGCAGACGCGTCGATTACTACCCTTAACTTTACTGTAGTGCTGTCTTGCTTACTCACTGTCTGGTGTGGTATGTAGTATTATGGTCTAGAATGGTCTTTTATTGTGTTGCATTTGTCATTTGTCCTAGATAAATATTTTATTTGTTTTTTTTTCTGCAGCTAGGTGAGAAATCTTCATAGACACTACAAGCCCAGTGCTTATGGTAGTGTGGGATTCTCACTCACTAAAGAAAAAAACTCCCTTATGCAGAATTTCGCGTTTTAATTTACTTTAGTAACATATTTTGCGATTTTCCATTGAAGTTTTCTACGTACTTAAAGAATTAAGCGCTGCTGATCATTGCGCTAGATCGAGAGGCTTAATCTTTTTCAGACGACACAATAAATTTGTCTCGTCAAGGACCTGTTGAACAGAAATATTCGTAGATAGACAGATATTTATTTTATTTTCATAGTTAAACACTTACATTCATTTTATATTGATTAAGCACACCTTGCACAGAGATATGATTATAGCTATAGGAACAAACCTATAGGAACAAACCTCTATGAAATGGACCAAAATATATGAAATTTTTAAATTTTAGAAACCATATTATCACAGGAAAAATAAGTAAAATAAATAATAAATAATAATTAATAAATAATAAATAATAAATAATAAATAATAAATAATAAATAATAAATAATAAATAATAAATAATAAATAATAAATAATAAATAATAAATAATAAATAATAAATAATAAATAATAAATAATAAATAATAAATAATAAATAATAAATAATAAATAATAAATAATAAATAATAAATAATAAATAATAAATAATAAATAATAAATAATAAATAATAAATAATAAATAATAAATAATAAATAATAAATAATAAATAATAAATAATAAATAATAAATAATAAATAATAAATAATAAATAATAAATAATAAATAATAAATAATAAATAATAAATAATAAATAATAAATAATAAATAATAAATAATAAATAATAAATAATAAATAATAAATAATAAATAATAAATAATAAATAATAAATAATAAATAATAAATAATAAATAATAAATAATAAATAATAAATAATAAATAATAAATAATAAATAATAAATAATAAATAATAAATAATAAATAATAAATAATAAATAATAAATAATAAATAATAAATAATAAATAATAAATAATAAATAATAAATAATAAATAATAAATAATAAATAATAAATAATAAATAATAAATAATAAATAATAAATAATAAATAATAAATAATAAATAATAAATAATAAATAATAAATAATAAATAATAAATAATAAATAATAAATAATAAATAATAAATAATAAATAATAAATAATAAATAATAAATAATAAATAATAAATAATAAATAATAAATAATAAATAATAAATAATAAATAATAAATAATAAATAATAAATAATAAATAATAAATAATAAATAATAAATAATAAATAATAAATAATAAATAATAAATAATAAATAATAAATAATAAATAATAAATAATAAATAATAAATAATAAGTAATAAATAATAAATAATAAATAATAAATAATAAATAATAAATAATAAATAATAAATAATAAATAATAAATAATAAATAATAAATAATAAATAATAAATAATAAATAATAAATAATAAATAATAAATAATAAATAATAAATAATAAATAATAAATAATAAATAATAAATAATAAATAATAAATAATAAATAATAAGTAATAAATAATAAATAATAAATAATAAATAATAAATAATAAATAATAAATAATAAATAATAAATAATAAATAATAAATAATAAATAATAAATAATAAATAATAAATAATAAATAATAAATAATAAATAATAAATAATAAATAATAAATAATAAATAATAAATAATAAATAATAAATAATAAATAATAAATAATAAATAATAAATAATAAATAATAAGTAATAAATAATAAATAATAAATAATAAATAATAAATAATAAATAATAAATAATAAATAATAAATAATAAATAATAAATAATAAATAATAAATAATAAATAATAAATAATAAATAATAAATAATAAATAATAAATAATAAATAATAAATAATAAATAATAAATAATAAGTAATAAATAATAAATAATAAATAATAAATAATAAATAATAAATAATAAATAATAAATAATAAATAATAAGTAATAAATAATAAATAATAAATAGTAAATAATAAATAATAAATAATAAATAATAAATAGTAAATAATAAATAATAAATAATAAATAATAAATAATAAATAATAAATAATAAATAATAAATAATAAATAATAAATAATAAATAATAAATAATAAATAATAAATAATAAATAATAAATAATAAATAATAAATAATAAATAATAAATAATAAATAATAAATAATAAATAATAAATAATAAATAATAAATAATAAATAATAAATAATAAATAATAAATAATAAATAATAAATAATAAATAATAAATAATAAATAATAAATAATAAATAATAAATAATAAATAATAAATAATAAATAATAAATAATAAATAATAAATAATAAATAATAAATAATAAATAATAAATAATAAATAATAAATAATAAATAATAAATAATAGATTATAAATAATAAATAATAAATAATAAATAATAAATAATAAATAATAAATAACAAATAATAAATAATAAATAATAAATAATAAATAATAAATAATAAATAATAAATAATAAATAATAAATAATAAATAATAAATAATAAATAATAAATAATAAATAATAAATAATAAATAATAAATAATAAATAATAAATAATAAATAATAAATAATAATTAATTAAATAAGTTGAGGTATGATTAAATTAATAAACGGATATGTATAAAAAATTAACAAGTAAGGACAATATAAATAAATAAATAATGAATTGGATGAAAAAATATATACATACACAAAATAATAATTTTATAATTGAATACAAATTTGAAAAATGATCAAGTAAATAGACAAACAAAATTAATTAACATGTCAGATAAGTAGATAACTAAAAAATAAACAAATTAGAGTGGTGCAAGCTCAGTAACTAGTGTATTTTCGACGAGTAGACATTTCGTGAAAAACTTTTCATTTAGAATTTCGATTCTTCTGGCAACTTTAATAACGCCAGGTTTTTCATGTAATATCATTGTTGAAAAGTCCCAGGGTAAATTCAACATCAATTTCAAAATTTTGTTCTGTGCTGTTTGCAGTTTTTTTTATGTGTGTTTTGGCACCCTTACCCCATACTGGAGATCCATTAGTAATCAAAGCTTGAAAGATTACCTTAAACATTATCATTTTGTTTTTATGATTCAGCATTGCTATGTATACCAAAAGTTAGTTTCCGATTCAGGTAAACCCCGAAGTACTTGAAAGAATTAGCCCATGGTATATCGAGGTTATTAATTTTTAAGGTATTATGAGGAAAATGGCAGGATGATCTCTTTCTTGTCAAAGAGATTGATTGACATTTATCTTTATTGATTTTTACTTTCCAATGATTAAAATATTAATATCTTATATTGAGGCCATTTTGCAAATAATTTGCAATGACTGATCCATTTGAATGTGACGCATATAAAGCTAAGTCATCAGCATACAAAGCTACGTGGTGGATGGGAATGACAGGAAAGTCAAATGTAAATATATTAAATAGAGTTGGTGCCGGACGTGATCATTGGGGAACACCAGCTGACACAACTTTATGGGAAGAGACTGAACCGGCTAATGGAACTGAAAAAGATCAATCGCTTAAAAAATTTTGTATTGCTTGATTTTTGTAAGGTACACAGGACAACCAAAGTTAATACGTTTGTAGATTAGGCCATCATGCCACAGAGAGTCAAAAGCTTTTTCTACAAAGACCAGTCGATTTTTTTGTTCCAAAGCTTTGTTATACTTCCCTGCAAATTCTTAATTCCTGATGAGAAGTACTATGACGTTCACGGAAACCAAATTGCATTTCAGGTACAATGTTACTATTTTTCAGAAAAACGTCTAATTTGAGTTTTTTTTAATATTTTGCTGCATTCGTTGAGTCTACAGTCTATAGCCGTTAGAATTGCGTGGGTCTTTTGCAGGCTTGAGCAAGGGAAATACTTTGGTTTTTTTCGAGTTAATGGGAAAATAACTTAATTTAAAACAAGCATTATAAATGGATTGGAGAAATTTTATTGCACAAAAGGGAAGATTTTTAATGGTTAAGTTATTAATGCCATAGAAGCCAGGAAATTTCTTGAGCTTCAAATTGGAAATGAGAAACTCAATATCATCTACGCTAATAAGCTCATCGGAAGGGAATGTTGGACTTAGTCCGTTAAATAATGAGATCTCACTATCAACCACAGATTGCTTTCAAGAGGTAATATTTCGACTTACTAAGTAATTTTTTAGGAAGACGTTGGCAAGAAGCTCAGATTTTCCTGCACCGTCAATAATCAATAAACCATTATCTACCAAACTGAAGATTGGGTTATGTTTTTTTCCGGATTATTCTATTGATATATCAGAAGGGTTTACAGTTTCCATCGAGTTAACTAAGTTTTCTATTCCAACTACTATCTCTAAACTCTGTAATTTTCTGATGTTTTTGTTGAACACAAGTATATTTTATTTAAGATAGAATGCTGCGTAACAATTCAAAGAATATTGCTTGATGAGGATGACAGAAGAGAAAAAAAAAATAATACAAAACAGAACCAACTTCACAATATGTATCGAATTCAGTACTTCAGTTTAAATGAATAGGCAGTGCCATATTCATCATATTACAAAATCTTTAGTCTTTAAGTGTATCTCCTACCCAACATTGTTTAAGAAACTTTATAATTAATTCCTTAGATAACGATTTCGTTAACATGTCTGTTGGTTGATTACATGTACTGATATACTTAACACAAGTTTTGTTATTTTTAATTAAATCCTTAACAAAATGATATCTGATATCTACATGTTTTAAACGCTTTACAGATTCTGTGCTGGCATTTATAATTGCTGACTGATTATCACAAAACAAATTTACTGGATATGTCTTTTGAAAGTCAAAATCACACAACAAATTTACAAGCCAACATGTTTCACTAGCAGCCATACTCATTGAAATATATTCGGTTTCTGTCGAGGATAGGCTTACAGATGATTTTTTTTTGAGCACCATAAAATTAAACAATTTGCAAAAGTAAATAAATGACCTGAAGTTGACTTTCTAATTCTTCGGTCTCCTCCTCAGGTCAGCGTCGCAGAAACCTTCCAGCGTTTTATCATTACATTTATAAATCAATGTATAATCAATAGTATACTTTAGATAACGTGAATCTCTTTTAAGCGCACTCAATAACACATTATTGGTACATTTCTGGTATCTGCTTAGGATAGAAACAGCAAAACATAAGTCTGGCCTAGTGCCTGAAACAGCATACATTAAACAGTCAATTATTTGCCTGCAAATTTCTTCAATAATTGTACTATATTTAACATCAGAATGAAATATCTTAGCATTGGAATTCAGATCCATAGGTGTCAACAATGGTTTACAATTTTCCGAATCAAATCTCTTAGGTACATTTCCTAAGTAATTCCTCTGTGATAATATAGTCATACCTTCATGCAAATCTTGTTTTACATTTATTCCTAAGGAATCTGAAATTAATCCTAAGTTCTTCATTTTAAATTCTTTACCTAATACAGTTTTTAGTTTTACTATCCAATGTTCATTTGTACCAAAGATTAACAAATCGTCAACATATATTACTACGAGGGCGGGTCAATAAGTCCGTGACTTTTTGAATTTCTGACCTTTTTACTGAAACAGCAACACTGCTCCTGTCAACAGGCATCTGTCAGTTGACTCCTGTCAAAATCTAAACTTGCTGCGTCAGTTAGTTTGTGTTTTACCGCTATTTTTATCAGACTACTCACTAATTTGAGGAGAAAATGGAAAAAAGTGAATTTCGTGTGCTTATTAAGCATTATTTCTTGCGAAAAAAAACCATTACCGAGACCAAGGCTGAGCTTGATAAATACTATGGGGACTCTGCACCATCGATTTCAATGGTAAAAAAGTGGTTTACTGAATTTCGTTGTGGCCGTACAAGCACTGAAGATGCCGAACGTCCTGGACGCCCAGTTGAGGTCTCTACACCCGAAACAATCGAAAAAATTCACGATATGGTGTTGGCCGACCGAAGATTGAAAGTGCGAGAGATTGTGGAAGCCGTAGGGATCTCGCATGGCTCAGTGGTTTCAATTTTGAATGATCACTTGGGCATGAGAAAGCTTTCCGCAAGATGGGTGCCGCGTTTGCTCACAGTCGACCACAAACACATGTGCAGTTGCCATGGCAAAAATCCATGAATTGGGGTATGAATTGCTCCCTCATCCACCCTATTCTCCAGATTTGGCTCCGAGCGACTACTTCTTGTTCCCAAACCTGAAGAAATGGCTTGGTGGAAAAAGATTTGACTCCAATGATGAAGTCATCTCGCAAACAAAGGCCTATTTTGAGCACCTCGACAAATCATTTTTTTTAGAAGCGATAAAAAAATTGGAGAAGCGTTGGACAAAGTGTATAGAGCTCAAGGGAGACTACGTTGAAAAATAAAATTATTTTTTTATCAAAAAATCTGTGTTTTAATCCAAAAGTCACGGACTTATTGACCCGCCCTCGTACAAGCATCTTATCAGCATCTTTATACCTTTTTTATAAACATGAGTCACATTTTGACTTCTTAAAGCCCTCTTTAGTTATTACAGAGTTAAATTTCTATTCCAGCACTTAGGTGAACTTTTTAACACGTATAATGATTTGTTCAACTTAACAATATTACTATTTCCCGAATAGGCACCTTCTGGTAAAGAAACATACACATCTTCTTTAATTTCTCCATTTAAGAAAGCACCTGTTACATCCATTTGGGTTCTAGGTAAATTTAACTTTGTCGCTACTGCTACAAATAATCTAAATGAGGACAACTTTGCAACTGGAGAGTAAACATCATTAAAATCAAATTTATCCTGTTGCTCGAAACCTCTAGCAACTAACCTAGCTTTATACTCTTAAGTATTATTTACATTTTTAATCTTAAAAACCCATTTGATTGTTTACTGGTACAGTGCAAAAGTCCCACGTGTTGTTATCTTTTAATGTCTGTAATTCCCTTGAAATAGCTTCTCTCCACTTACTAGCATCACTTCTTTTCATGGCCTCACTGTATGTACCTGGTTCACACTCACCTTTGTCCGTATCCACATTGTTACGTCTGCTTTCTTAGACGTTTGCTTCTTTCGTCTCTGGGTGGATTTGTTTCTTCCAATAGACATTGTTTTTCACCGCATTGTAAGTACTCACTGTCACTATCCCACACTGATCCATTCTCTTCAACACTGCTTGTATGTGTCACCTTTGTAGCTTCATCAAATCCATTAGTTAACTTGCTCACATCTATCTCCGGGCTTTCATCTTGTTCGAACTTTTTCCTCGCCTTTCTTAACTTGAAGTATCTCTTCAGTATCTTGATTTAAGAAAACAACATCCCTCTTTGTCTCCACCGTATTCGTTTTTGAGAAATAAATTCTATATCCTTTTACATTTTCTTCGTAGCCAACCATCAACCCCTTTTCACATTTCTTGTCCCTTTTCCTTCTTTTTTCCTTTGGAATGTGAACAAAAACTTTCGTACCAAATGTTCTTAACTGCTGAATGTCAAAATTTTTATTTGTCCATACTTCAAATGGTGACCTTCCATTTTCATGACTCCTCCCAGTTTTATTGAAGACAAATACCGCCGTATTAATTGGTTCTACCCACAGCTTCTTTGGTAAGTTCCCTCCGTGTAACTTTGTCCTTGCCGCTTCCACCAAAGTTCGATTTCCCCTTTCAGCCTTCCCGTTCTGTTCTGGAGTATGAGGTACTGTTTTTTAGGTACTGTTTTTTGGGGTGTAATACCACGCTTTGAAAACATTTCCTTCACTTCTTTGTTTACAAACTCCAAACCGTTGACACTTCTAAAGATTTTCACTTTGTCTTCAGCTATGTTTTCGGCCTTATTTAAGAAGTTTTCAATGCAATATTTGATCTCATCATTGGTTTTGACAAAGTACACATTCCTGAAGTTAGAATAGTCGTCCTTCGGTATGACAAAATATTTCGACCCGCCAACAGATGCTTTTTTCATTGAGCCACAAGTATCAGCATGAATTAACTAACAAGTCTTTGTGGTCACATATTCACTCTTGCTGAATGGCAATCGATGTATTTTTCCAACCAAACAACTTTGACACTCAGGCTTAGAAGTCTGTTTCACAGCAATATTGTTTTTCCGCAGAATATTGTTCACATAAGCGCAGTTTTTATGTGCCAGTCTTTTGTGTCACTCATTTAAATCGTTCTGGACTAGTTTTACAGTGCTTGAAATATCGTACTTACGTTTATAACGTTAATCCAAATAATAAGAATTACCAATTCGGTTTGCCACTGCACAAACTTCATTGCATTTGTAAAATTTGCATGCACTATCATCTGCTGTCATGATGTAACCTTTATCTGTGACGCGATTGACTGAGAACAGATTAGTTTTCAATTCTGGAACATACAAAACATTGTTTATGAATGTATCAATCCATTCGATCCCATTTGATACTTGAACCTCTATCTGTCCGCAACCTAGGGCACCAATAACTGCGCCATTGCCGACGATCACTGATTTTTGCAAATTGTATGAGAGTGATGTAAACAAAGCTCGATCTCGACACATGTATTCACTGGCACCGGAGTCCACTAACCACTGTGAAGTATGCAATTCAGTGTTCGATACTATGAATGCATTGCTTTTCTTTTTATTTTCAGTCTTACTATCTTTAGGTTTTCTAAACCGACACTGTGCTTTTCTCATATTTGTACTGAAAGAATTTTGCTGTATTATATGCACAGTAGTCTCAGTCTTCTGCTCATATACACTTTGAAGTTCTCTACACATTTCAGCAGAACTCGTGCATGTGATGATGTGCACCATGGCCTCTTGTGAAACTCGTGTAACTAGCAGCATCTGCGCCTTGGCATTTTTAACTTCCCATGCAGGTATTTCATCGGCATCTTCGGACTTCACACACTTTCCCTCCACAATAGCCGGCCAGCCGTTTCCTCTCAACAGCACCGTGGTTTGAAATTACATATATTCCAATTTCTTGAACCCTCCAGCCTGCTAACGTCAGTATTACTTTTATTAGTATCCATCTTCCTTGTTCACAAACCAGAACGAGATAAACTCACTTTTTTTTTTTTTTTTTTGCGAATAAATCGCTAATAATTCCCTGAATTATCTTTAACTTCTGCTGAATTTTGTGTCTTGGCGCATAACCTGATTTTGATGTTGATATCAAGGAAAAAGGCAGACAGTTTTTGTTGAACACACCAACTTCGCTATATGTATCGAATTCAGTACTTCAGTTTAAATGTATAGGCCAGGGATGGCGAATCTTTTAAGAGCCTCGTGCCATTTAAACAAAAAAATAAGTTGAAGTGCCTTCGGCGTGCCAACATATAGTATAATCTTGATATAGTTTTCTGCTGATCACTAGGATAAAAATAAATAATTTCATAATGCATTTTATTTGTAAATATATTAATTAATTTTTAATATTAACAGTTCTTAATTCATTTTAATAGAAAAAACAAAATTCTGATGTTTGATTTGTGTATATATTAATTAATTTTTAAAATTAACAGTTTTTAATTCGTTTTAATAAAAAAAAATTCAGATATTTTTTTCGTAAATACATTAATTAATTTTTAAAATTAACCGTTTTTAATTCATTTTAATAAAAAAAAATCAGATAATAAATAATTTAAATAAAAGAAACAAATTTCAGATTAATAACAAAAAAACGAAGAAAAAAAAACGAAAAACGAAAAACAATGGAAGAAGTATTTTAGTGTGACTTGATACCAAGTCATTTATATCACGGCTGTACTTCGTCACTTTAAGCAATATGCAGGCTGGACTGGAGTCATCTGATAAACAGTTTGTAAGCGAGTCTTTAATATTATTCATTTCTGAAAATAAGGACTCACACGCATAGGTAGACGGAAATATTCTTAAGATAGCAAACGCCAGCTTTTTCAAACAGCTATATGTGTCGGGAATTAAATTCCAAGTTTCCATTAATTTGGAATTGGCATTCTTCGTTGTTTTGCCTGACAGTCCTTCCAGCTCGATTGATTCAAACTCTTTCCTTGTTTCGACGAATTTTTGAGTTCATATCGAACTAGACTGGAATTCGTTTGGCTGCATTTCAATATCTTCAATTTCCAACCAATCAAATTTGAACAAGTATAACTTATCAAATGATGTCATATCAGGGTACATAATAAACTAAAGCGTTTCCGACAACTCTTTAAATTGTGAAAATTTTGACGAAAATTCTTCGGTTGATGAATTAATTACTGACAAACACTCTTCAGTTATTTTTACTTCGTCCGGTTTTTGATGTAAATTAAAACCGTCGCCGTTAAATTTTTTCAAGTTTGGAAAATACTTGTAGTTTTTCAAAAGAATATCCTTACTTTACCTTCAAGTTTACCTTCAAAAGAGCGAATGAGGTCTATCATGATAATGACAGTTTTTTTTCTGCCTTGAAGTTTTACATTCAAATCGTTCAAATGCTGGCAAATATCAGTAAAAAACATCAATTTTGAAAGCCACGTTACAGCCATCAATTGAGAATAATGTTCGATTTTTCCTTCATTTTGTAAAAACAATCTAATTTTTTCCAAACAATCACAAAATCTTTGAAGAACGTGACCGCGTCTTAACCAGCGCACATTGTTATACATTAGTAAGCCATGGTACACCGAGTCCACTTCATTAAGCAAAACTTCAAATTTTCGTTTATTTAAGGCTTGCGACGATATGAGATTTACTAGATTTTGTAACTACTTCGATTATACTGTTAAGTGAGGAAAAACTATTCTTTGCACATAAAGCTTGTTGATGTATGATGTAATGGAATTCAAGAACATTGTGTCCTATGTCTTTTTAGACCAAATTGATAAAACCATTAGTTTTGCCAACCATACCGGGAGCAGCATCAGTCGTTATTGAAGCAATTTTACTTAAATCTATTTCTTTTTCAATAAGTGAATTTTTAACTGCTGTGCAGATATGAGCCCTTGGTAGTTGTTGATGATGCCATAGCAATTAACTCTTCGTTGACGTCGTTTACTACGCAATAGCGCTAAACGAGCAGATTTATTTATATCCGTACTTTCGTCAAGACATAGCGATATAAACGGAGAGGACTTGATGTCATCTATTTTCAGTTTTTTTACATTTTCCCCCAGTTTTAGTATTCTATCTTTTTTTGTATTCCTCGATAAAGGAGTATCTTTGATGCGCTGAATTATCTTAATTCACAAGAAAAGACAAGAAAAATTTACTCTGCTACTGAGCCTAGTTTCACTTAGCAAACATATATCAACATTAAGATTAGAGACAAAGTTGAAAATTCAGTGCATTTTTTACGAATACCTCTTGCATTCCAACACAAAAGCTTATTCTTATTTAGTGTATTACTTGACATTGGAAAATAAATATTCACATGCAAGCTGTGCGATTACATTAAATTGCTCAAATTTAGATTTACCTTCTCCAAGTTTAGAGATCATTTCCATTGTAAGAGATGAAATTTCCTCTTGAGAGAACAGGGAGTTTTCCGCAGATGAAGAGCTTTGTGAGATGAACATGTGGTGGTATTAGACTTCACGTTGTAGAACTTGTGGATGCTGTGATGGTGCTTGCTGATGACGTGTCTTCGGCAACGATGGGAAGTCATTCCTGCTGATGAGGTTGAAGTTTTTGGCAGGTGAATTTGGCTGCGAGTGAGAATCTGTGGATTTTACT
This sequence comes from Volucella inflata, assembly GCA_928272305.1. Classification (NCBI taxonomy): domain Eukaryota; kingdom Metazoa; phylum Arthropoda; class Insecta; order Diptera; family Syrphidae; genus Volucella; species Volucella inflata. The sequence continues at coordinate 109,598,675 of OV743716.1, read as the reverse complement.
GAAAGTTTTCCTCGGATTTGTAAATATTTAGTTCGACTTTCGCATGCAGTCTCAGTTGATTTATGATTGCCGCAACAGTTTGCACATTTGGAGATGGCTGTAGATGTGCAAGTATTGGTTTTATGGTTTCCTGGGCAATTGCTGCAACAAGTTTTGACACTGCAATGTTTTTCTCCGTGGCCAACATTTGGCAATCGTGGCACTGAGCTAATTTGTTTTTGGGCGGCGCTGAAACTCCCATCTAACTTGTGTGCGAAAAATTATTTTAACATTTTTTTTCAGATCTTGTAGACGCATAGATCCATTTTCAAAATAAACGACATAAAAATAATCCACAAATTGTTGGCTGTCTTTCTTGATTATTTTGATATCTCTACATTTCAAACCAAGGGAAATTATTTCATTTTTAAGGGAAATTACGGGAATCTCATCTAAACCGAAGAAAACCACTTTGAATGGTTTTTCATCTTTAAGGTCATGCGAGAAGAATTTACACTTTTTCGATTTTAGTCCACTGCACGCGGGATGGAATGAGTCGATTGAATCACAAAATAATTTAATTCCAAGTGAGATTTTCCGTATGGAGTAATCGTTTACTTTCAATTCATTCAGCAATTGGTGCACAAACTCATTTGTTTTGTGTAATATCTTTATATGAGGAATTGCAAGTTTTTTTTGGGGGCAACTGATTGACACTCGAAGACATATTGTCTTCATTGCCCGTGTCGGATTGGGAATCGAGAATGCTTAAAAAATTTTCACTTCGCGACATTGTAAGAGTATTGATTCTCCTATATTTATTCGTTGAGGACGAAGAGTCCTCGAATAAGTTAAAGCCGCATTTAGCTATCTCGATTTACCTATATAATCCGATTGGGTTAAATTAAGGGAGAACGAGAGCAGATTAACACCAGGGAAAACACAATGTTCACCGCTGGGAGCTTAATCAGAGACACATAGAAATATTCGTATGTCCTTGTAGTCAATTTTTGTGTTTTCGCGCAAACACTTTAATTTCGTTCTGAACGTTTTTGACTCCTAGGTCTCTGTGGATATCATCGCTTCTAATGTAATACGGTGCATTAACAAACCCTCGGATAACTTTATTTTGAAATGTATATAGGACGTTAACGTTACTAGTTTTGGTACAACCCCAAAGCTGTATACGATATGTCCAGGCCGGTTTTAGCATTTGCTTGTATAGCAGGAATTCGTTTTCTAAGTCGAGCTTGGAATGCTTTCCAAGAAGCCAGAACATATCTCTCAAACTCTTCACGTTTTTTCGTAACCCACTGTCAGCGATTTGACAGATCACCCGGGAATACGAGTATTTTTTGTTCCCTGTCGCTAAGGGAACATGCGCTCTTTTTCTTAAATTCATTGCCTATGTTGTTTCATGCGTACTTCTTACTTCAATTTTTTATTTTAATTTTTTACACAAAAATACAAGTTATCATGAAAGGGATTTGCCAGATCGCCGCTACCAATATGACACATTTTATAGTCGCGACAAGCGGAGGGTTAACGTATGCTCTCCATTAAAGTTTAGCATCGCGTTGTCATACCAAGATATTTCAATTTATTTTCAATTTATTTATAAATCATAGTACAAGTAAGATCATAAGTCTTTTATAGTACATAAAGCTCGTTGAAAAACAATTAGATATCAAATTAAACTTAGTTAAATGAGCACAACCAAGAAATATTAATTAATTCAATTGAATACAAGTTAAAATATTATAATAAAAATACATTATAATTATAAAAATAATAAATACTAAAATAGGAAAGAGTGTGATAGGGAAAGGTAATTAACCCTAAGCAAAGAAGGAAGAAGAGGGGATAAGAAGAGAATAGCAGAATAATGAAGATCAAACTATAGAAATTTAAACTTTGAAGAACATACATACATAGAGTTATAGCTGTCCGATATGTGCACTTAATGCACTTTTGAATTGCTTCGCTCCTACTATTCGCTTTATACTGGTTGGTAGAGTGTTCCAGAGTCTAGTGGTGTGGACGAGAAAGAGGCGCGACGTGTTCAAATACTGAGATGATGGTGTTATTAAGTTTAACGTACGTTGTGAATGTGCAAATTGAAGTTTTGAAAAAAAAATACAATGGTGATCGGGTGTGTATTATCTTGTGCATAAAAACACAACATCTCAATTCCCAAAAATTTTGAAATGTACACCCCAGGACTAACTTATGAAAATGGAATATGTGAGCATGTCTTCTTATTCCGAAGGCATACCTTACCATATCATTGAAGGCAACGAGTAGTTTTTGCTGAGAATATGTATCTAGTTTACAGTAGACAGGGATGGCATGTTCAAAGATTGGCACAAGCAGAGTTTTAATCAACCTCAATTCGGTGTCAGTTGGAGTAAAAGAGGGAAATAACCAGGAAATAAATACGTGGCACAATATTTATATGATCGGATGCTGAAAGGGATCGGTTTAACTTGTAACCAAGATTTGTCACTGTATCGGAAAAAGTAAGCCTAGTTAAATTAAGGAAAATAGGCGGTATTTGTTCAGTGCAATATGTTTTTTTCGAAATTACAATCAATTGACTTTTTCCAGGGTTTAAAATTAGATCATTATTTACAGCCCAATTGACTATTGCTGATAAGTCTAAATTAAATCTAGTCACAAGATCTTCAATTAAGCCAATGGGACGGGATAAATAAATCTTAGCGTCGTCAGCATAAAGATGAACAGATGCGTTTTGACAAACTTGTGTAAGATCATTTATAAAGAGAAAAAACGAAATCGGGCCAAGGATTGAACCCTGAGGCACACCGGAAAGGTTTTTTGATTGGTTTTGAGCATTGCTTATCAACGACAACCCTTTGAGAGCGATTCATAAGATAATTCCTTATTAAATTCACAGAGGATTCATGAAATCCAAAATATAACTTCAATTTCAAGCACAAAATTTATTGGTTAGCACTGTCAAAGGCTTTTAAGAAGTCAAGTAGGCACAACAGCGTAAGATATTCCTTATCAAAATGTAATCTAATATCATCGAGCACTTTGATCATAGCTGTAGAGCAGGTATGGTTAACGCGAAAACCTGATTGCACTGGCTATAGTAAATTTAAACAAACAAGATAACCATATATTTGCTTTCCAAGAATTTTTTCAAAGACCTTAGATAAACAAGGTAAAATGCTTATGGGTCGAAAATCGGTCATCGATGTTGGTTTTGCTTTTTTGGGAACAGAAATAACTTTTACTATTTTCCATGAATTAGGGAAAGTCGAAGATGTTATGCAAAAATTAAACCGATGTGTAAGGCAATTTATAATATAAGGCAACAACATTTTCACAAAACGTAACTGTAAACCATCCTCACCCATTGCATTTGGTTTCAGACTTTGAAAAATAAGGATAACCTCGACTTCAGAAACTACTTCGATTTCCAAATGACGAGATGAATCAATTAAGAGACTGTTTTCCGGATGAAATGAAGAGCTGCAACTACGGTTTGATACAAATGCATTGTTTAAGTCGTCAACATTAGGTATATTTGTTGACGTTTGAGTTTTACCGATACCAATGGTAATGGAGCGCAAATTGCTCCAAACTTTTTTTGATGGTTGGTCAGCACTCAGCTTGGAAAGGAAGTATCGTTTTTTTGCTTTTTTGGTGACGAATGAAGAGTAGTTTCTGGCTCTAAAAACAACTTGCCTATTAAAACTATTTGGCTCTAATTTCCATTTAGTATATTGTTTTCTCCTATTTTTAATTGCATTAAGAACCTCAGCAGTAAACCATGGCCATTTCTTATTGCGAACAACCACTCTTTTAAGAGGAATATGGATATTAAAAAGATTATTAATTAATGTCTGGACAAAGTCAACTTTTTCGTCAATATCCGCTAAAAAGTAACAAGAGTGCCATGGAAGTAAACTAGCATGTTAATGGAGGTAACTGAAGTTAATTGATGTATAGTCCCGAAATTGAAAAGAATCCTGTGAGGGAACACTGGAAAAATCAATGTTATACGAATATGTGCAAAAAAGCATATCATGATCAGATATTCCCTCTAGTGATAATTGGTCTTGCAGTAACACATTAGAGGGGTCGGATACAACAAACAGATCAAGAAGACATGGATGGGATTCAGGCCCAAAACGGGTAGCATAGGAGTTACTAACCACAAGTCCTGCAGAAGCAAAATCATTTAAAAGCCGACAAGATCTGCTATCATTTTTTACCAAGTCAGCATTAAAATCAAAGTAATCTTATTTCGACAAACTTAGACTACGTGCATTGAAGTGAACAATCTTAAATCCTTTAAGTGCATTAGATAAAATCTTAACCAACATACGAACATCAGCCTCAACCGGCACACCAAATACAGAAGTGTCACCTACCATGATTAAATTTCTAATCTAAACAAACAGTAGAAGCATTCTTGTATTCATAATTCAATTCATTCATATTTTTTAGTTACAGCAAATCTACGAGTATGTATAAGATGAAGAAAAGGAAAGAAAATGAGAAAAAAGGAAGTGAGTGGAGAAGGAGGAAAGTGAATAAAAGCAGGAGGAAGGAAATAATTAAAGTAAGACATTTGAAAAAATAAAATTTGTACAAATTTAAAAGCAGAAACAAAATTAGTAAACAGTAAATCAAAATATAAAAAAAAACAAATTCATAGTGCTCCAAAAATTTAAGATGAAACACAGCATACTATATGTAGATCGGGAACAAAACAGCCGAAGTTAAATCAAGAAAGTTTTGTATTTGCAGAAATTTTCATCTCGGTGTCATTTTTACTCTTCTTAACATAGACAAACCCATTTCGAGTTCTAGCGGAGAACAGTAAGCCCTCGCGACGTAGTTGGAGAGCATGGCGTAAGAGGGAGCTATTTTCTTTAGTTAAACTCTCATTGATGTAAATACGGGTTGAGGGCTTAGAATTTGAACCATTTGCACTGACAAAAAAGAGAGACCCATTATCTAGTTGGCCAAGTGTGAAACCCTTGCTGGCATGAAAAGCACCAAGCAATGCACTCTGCTCAGTCTGCGAAGAGAGTCTGATCAACAAAGCATTCTTTCCATCATTCGATTTGTTCTTTAATCGGAAATCATCAAAGTGGAGAGAAATGTTGAGCTTAGCAGCGATATATTTAACTATCTCGATGGGATTTTCGTAAGGTGTTTGTGGAATAACTCTTACAATGACATCTTGCAGACGCTCTTTTCGGCGAAGGTCATCTGGCTCTTCTTTTAGTGTGCTGTTGCCATCACGAAGCTCCTTAGTCTTATTCTCGCATTGCTGCACCTTGTTGTTAAGAGAAGCAATGGCTTCACACAGCTTGTTATTAAAATTTGACTCAAATTCCGACAGTAATTTTTTAAATTTACAAATGAGATTGGGCTCTTAGTCACGAAGCTGTTAAGATAAAGATATTTTTTATCCTGTGTAGGGTTGTTACCTGATAGGGATCTATCTGGAGTTACTGCAGCGTTCAGGGTAGTTTTCTCTTTGATTGCTTGTTGACGAGTGGTTGACATTTTGCAAGATTTTGATGAATATAGATCACAAAAGTTTACAAAAATAAAATATTCTATTCGATTTTTAGTGTAGGCAAAGAAATGAAATTTTGGAAAGTAAACTGTAAGTTTAATTCAAAACAACTGTTTTAACTTCCCAAAGATAAAATTGCATGGATAATAGCTAATTAATGCGGAGCGATTATAACACGTCTATTTACTTAACATTCTTTTCACTTATCTTTTGGCTTCGTTCCCGAAAGAAATTTGAACTGCGTTGATAAAAACAGGTAGATTCTCAATTTTCATGAGAGTGAAGCTCACATGGGCAGACTTGTTTCCATTAGCGCGATTCGCTAAGTCTTTGTTTTGGTAATTGCCAAAATGGCAGTGTCATCAGCAAATGTGGCTAGAACAGCATCGTCCATTTGCGGTATGTCGCGGGTAAATAGCACATATATTGGAAAAGTCCAAGCACACTTACTTGCGGCACTCCCGAATTTATTGTCCTAAAATTGGAATATTTGTTTCCCTGTCATCTGATATGATATGATATGATATGGTATGAACTTAAAATATGAGACAATTGCTCGGATAGGACTTGTCGAAGCTTATATCTCAGGCCCCTGTGCCATACCTAATCAAAGGCTTACGAAACGTCAAGGACTGCTCTTGAACAGACTAGCAGAACTACACTTCTTCTTCTTCTTATCCTTTTATTTATACTTTCCTCGTTATACGAACTTATGAGTAAAGAGTTTTCCTTTTTTACTGCATCGCTGCGGCTCCGATTATGTCAATGAGCGAACGCGTCTACATACTGCTCTGTCCAGGATCGCTTCAGTGGTTAGCCCCAGGCGTTATTGCGCATTTAAAAAAAAAAACAACACTGTGGCGCTGGCAGCCCGGTATGGGCCATGGCCCAGCTTCTTGACACTCATTTGTGTTGCTCATGTTGTCATTTTTGTCCCATCTGAGCGGGGCCTTCGGTTTATCGCCGAGTCCGAACGGCACTCCTTAGAAGCTTTTTCGTAGGCAATTTGAAAAATTGTTGGTGACCCAGCCTGGAATCGAACCCAGACTCTCTGCGTGATAGTCCAGTGAGCTAACTATCACGACATCGCCATCGCCGTTGTTGTTATTGTTGTTGTTGTTGTTGTTTCGCATTTGCCATCTGAAAAATCCAGGAATTCTTTTACCGACCTCGTTTTCTTACAGTTGGAGTGACCGTAGTTGATATCGCCTTTTTAACCGGTCTTCCGCAGATCTTCCTTGAACGTGGCAATACCAGCTTATTCTATTCGCCTCAAGCTGTTCGGTTGCCGAATTCTTTATATGTAGACTAGCTTACACTTGATTGTTCATTCAAGTATATCGATTATTCGATGCACGTGGTCGACAATAGAGTGTTGGCTTTTAAAGCCAAATTGACCGCGCAGGAGGGCAAGAGGGGATTTGTGTCAATAATCGATTTAAGAAGATTATGAAAGATTCGCTCGAATACCTTAGATATAATCGGGAGGAGCCATATTGGTCTGTATAACTTTACTTCAATCAGCGGTTTACCGGGTTTCAGAGCCGTAATTACTTCGCCAACTTTCCACAGATGCGGTACATGCTCTAGTCTTATGGTGGCATTTATAAGATAGAGCAGCTTTAGCAAAACTTTTTTCGGTATCGCTTTAAGTACTTCTCCTGTAATTACGTCATAACAGGGGGTTTTATTGGGCTTAAGCGTGTCTACAACCGGTCTAAGTTCCCTAAGTCTAGCATTTCCCATTGGAAGCGTATTGACATTCTCTGCAATGGTTTCGTCGAATGGTTTGAACTTTTCTGCAAGATGGTGGGCGAAAACAATAAACCTGAAACCTGACGCTATCAATTACTTGTGGTTTAGATGATGGCCGTTCAGTTAAGGCGTGGGGTCAAATTTCCTTAGAGCTGTGTGCCGTTGATTCCAGATGAATGGATGAATGATGCCTCCCCTGACACTTACGGCACCTGCCTTTTGATACACACCTTAGTGAAATACGTCCTGATTATGCATAATTTTTGTTCCTTAATGAAGACATTTCTTTGTTGTAGTCCCTTTTTACAGTAATCGTTTGCATACGTGTAGTGTGTGACCTCCCTTGCATAGCTCAAATGTTGGGATATTTATCCGTTCCAGTCAGATATCACTGTTTCTCCGTTCCTGGTTCCTTCTGTTTTTCCTTTCCTTCGTCTCGATTGCTATCTCCCTGGTACATAATTTCGATTTCCTTATAGTGATCCTCTTTAAGATACGCCAACTGGTTCAGACTGTCTTTATGTACAAGCGTGTGAACATGGCAATTTTATTTTTCTGCCGCTTGTACCTATGCGGTTGAGAGATTGCTATAGCATCTTGCCTTGAGCTGGTATTTTCCTTTTCTCCACCCTCAACATCATTTGCCGAAACACCTTCAATCAACTTGTAAATGAAAGCTTCTTATGCTGTTTTAGCATCGTTTCGTACGATGTGTTGATCTTTTCAAGATATTTGCCTTCACGGTATTGATGTTTGCTAGCCTTCAATAGCTTGAAGCTTGACCCACACACTTATCCCAATGCTGCTTTAATAATTGCCGTTGCTTGGCCAGATAATCAGCTGTCTTCCGCGTTCTTGGAGTCTGTTTTAAGTTTCGCAGAAGTGTTTCAATGGCATATTCCAGATGTTGTTGCTTTTCCCAGAGATCTTCCATTCTGTATTATGGTGTATAACTATTACAAAAGGAACGAGTTCTTAATACCTTTTTTGTCGGTTAGTATTTTCTTTGGTTGGTCCCCCAAAAATGTTCAAAAGATTATCACCTCACCACGTGTGGGGGATAATAATTAATGAAATCGATAAAATATTGGCGAGAATTGAACATATTCTGATTTATTTAAAGATTCTTAAATCTACATATACAGTTTTATTTTATTTGTCGCCAAAACGGAGATTACGCGAGCAGGAAAAGTTTTGTTCAGAATATCCATTGTAACCCGTGCTTTGTGTGTGGTTGCACAGTCTTGCTCAAACCACATGTTCACCAAGCCCCGCTCATCCAATTCCGAATGAATGAAAAAGAAGTCGTTTATCTTGGCTACGTTAGCCAGCAAAAGTGACCGTAATGCCGATGGAGTCCTCAAAAATACGGCCCAATCACTTTTCCCGCGTGAACGCCGCACCACACAGGGTCTTTGAGTGAATGTAATCCCTCTTCGTGCATCACGCGCGAATTTTCAGTGCCCCAAAAATGAAGATTCTGCTTATTGTCGTAACCGCTTAATTGGAAATGCGCCTCGTCGCTCATGATGATTTTCGACACAAAATCGTCCTCTTCGTTGTTGAGATTTAGGATGGCTTAACAATTATTTACACGCACCTGACGGTCAGAAGGCATTAACTGGTGCCCTGTTTGAACTTTGTACGGGAACATGTGTAAGTCTTTCATTTAAATTCGCTGTGGGGTCCGTCTGGTGATGCCCAATTACGTGGCTCGTCCCCTGGTTGATGTTTCTTCGTTCTCAGCGCCATCGGCAGCCACAGCTGCGTATTCCTGGCCTATCGACCAATCTGTTCGAGTCGAGTAGCTAAGTGCCGGAATGTTTGCCCAGATGGCGAGACACGATATGGAAATTGACGTCGAGATTTACGGTACGCTAACACCACTGACCGATTATTGGTCAAACAAATCGACACAATTGTTCCACGCTCGTGCAGAGTATAGTGCTCCATCACTTGTCAGTTTGTATCCGCAGCTATCTTGTTTACAAATGTCAAATATGATTGACGTGCGACGCTATTTGCAAAAATTATTAAATCTTCGGATATGATGATTAATTTCGCGCCACCATGAATTTACATTGAAATTGAAATTTGTTAAGCCTTTTGTATTTAAGTTTACTTTTAACCCTCCGCTAGTCGCGGATATAAAACGTGTCGAATTGGTCGCGGCGATCTGCCGTATCCCTCTCATGATACGATTTCGGTCGCGGCGATCTGTCAGAATGAATTGAGAGAGTGAGCAACACAGAGAACAAAAAATATTCCCGGTTGATCTGTCAGATCGGCCCCAACTAACGGAGGGTTAGTGATTATTCTATTCTCAACTATATTCTGGCAATAGTCATTTATCTATTTTCCTATTTTTATTTTCTATTCTAGACTCCTTTTTGTTCTTAAACTGTTGAGCCGGTAATTCAATGTCTTCCTTGCAAAGGTTCTTACAAATGAAGTCGATTGGCTTCATTTCCGTCGTAGAGTAAATGGTATAATTAAAGACACTGATATGTTAAACAATTTTTCATCTAATTCCGAATTGTCTTAAGATGCATTGCGAATTCTTAGGTGTTCGTTTAACGTTCCGTGCAAAGTATAGTTTTGTTTTCGTTCTAGGAACATTTCATTTATTCCCCTGTAGTTTTTAGTAATGTGTTCTTCTTGCATAATTGTTACTATTTCGTTTTTATCTGATATATCTCGTAACCTAAGGTTAGATTTTAACAATTGAGGTTCCAAAAAGATAATAGAAAACAAATTTTTCATATCATACAGTTCCTGGAATTTTAGAGACAGTGGTACTCAATTCTTCACAATTCCCATAAGATTGAGCAAATATCTGATATCTTTTTCTACTTGAACATGATTTTGTATATTTTTGTGTATAATTGTAATAGAATTTTTTCTTTAATTCGTTAGATTAATAAATTTGGTTGTTGTATAAAGGTTAACAGGCTGTTACAAATGTTACCTGTTCATCCTTCATCGCTGTATGAATGACTTCGGCGCTCCGCTAAGGGTATGTCAACAATTGTCGGGCAGGCGCCTGTACCTTTCTTTGAATTCGGCTTTATTTTAAAAACAATGGGCGGCGTTATTTCACTTTGTCATCGTAAAATTTTGAAAATTTGGAGTTATTGCGCTCGTGGTATTTCACGGCACCGGATTTTAAGCCCTTACCTGATTAAATTTTATCTTTAAAAAAAAAATACCGAAATATTGTATGTTTTTGTGATACTCCCTGAAAGCGTCAATAATATATTTTACAATATGGCCTTATGTCGAGGTACCGGATAAGAAATATAATAAAACCACGAGGTCGATGATGACGACAGCTTACCGATCGGAAAAGAAAAACAATGAAGAATGAGAACGATCATGACTTCGTTCACCATTTTTAAGAGAGGGTGGGTGAACTAAAATGGGCTTAATTATGAGAGCGGTGTATCTAGTTCCAAATTACTCGTACTGTGATGTATTCAATCCCGAAAAATGGTATTCGGAACTTAAAAAAGTAGCGGCAGGAGTTCCTCAAGGTAGTGTCCTTGGTCCCGTGCTTTAGCTTCTTTGCGCAAGAGATTAACCTGAACCATCTGATGTAATCATAGCAACATTCTCATCAATTCGGGCAACGGAAGAAGTCGATAATATACAAAAAGGAACAGATAAATACTCAACTGGACAAGAAATAGAGAATAAACCTGAATGAATCAAAGTCAACGCACTCTTACTTTACAACTAAATATATAAATATGATACCAATTACAATAAGTCCACTCAAAATACAATATGCTACGAGTAATATGGCAAAATATATGGGCATGCCCCTTGATGCTAAACTGAAGTGGAAAGAGCGTATCAAAAAGAAACAGGAAGAATTAAATATTTATTTCAGGTTACTGGGAAGAAATTTTGAGCATTCCACAAACAACAAATTGCTCATTTATCAGAAAATCCTAAAACCTATGTATATGGATGTACGTGATACACTCTTTTTTTTTTTAATAAAATTAGTAAAGAAATATTTTTAAGTTCAACAGTTTTATTGAAATAAAGATAATAACGATGTAGATAATGTACTAAAAACTAAAAAATAATTCAGTAGGTCCTAGGTACCAGTCATCGCATCACTCCCCTCATCAACCTAGCGCATTAACCAGACAAAAAAATAAAATCGTGGGGTGCGTAAAATTTCTGTCAACATTCAACCGCTCATATCATTATAAATACTATTGACATATTTACTCAAACTACGCAAAGCCGCACAATTTAATTATTTTGTCTGATTAATGATTTACAATGCTGCTTTGTATTTTGTGGACAGTGTAAGCCCATGACAAAATTAAGGGCAACATTCTTCTTTCAGCTGTCCCATAATTGAACTTTGCGCCATTCACTGTGTTCTATTTGTAAGGCCCTTTCAATTCATACCCATATTGAGGAGGTTTGAGAAAATATGTTATCCACCATTTTGGTGGCCATCTTGGAATAGAAATTTCTCATAGTGTACAGTATTCTATACTTGTAAAGCCCATTCATTTTATACCCATATACCCGCTATTTTGTAGAGACGGCCATCTTGGATTTACAATGATACTGATTACATTAAATTGTATTGTCATCAGAACTAAAGGTGTGTTCCAAATTTCAGATCAATCTGTCCATAGGAATGGGGTTAAATTTCAACTACTTAATTTGACCCGAACAAACAAACAAATAAACAGGGCAAGCTTAATAAAACCGTTGTTTTAAAAATGGGATAGGGAGAGAGAGAAAGACCTTTGAGCTCAGTGGTTATTTCGCTCCATGGGTGGCACTCAACATTTCACAGGGAGACTAACTATTGAACACTATTTTCTAAAAATGGGATAGGGAGAGAGAGAAAGATCTTTGGGCTCAGTGGTTATTTCGCTCCATGGGTGGCACTCAACATTTCACGGGGAGACTAACTATTGATAAGTGTAAATCGGCTTGTTGTATAATAAGTAACCAGTTATCTCACTTGATTTAGATTGCATGAAAAAAGAATGTCTTTCGGGTGCGGTTGGGATTGAACCCCAAACCCTTCTTTTGGGAAATCAATTCACTTCCACTTGAGCCACGGCCACCCACCCTGCTGCACAGGGGGCTGCGCGAAGAATACTAACTACCAAATTATACAAAAATACCAAAATAAAGTACTGAGACGTATAACCAATGCGCCTTTGTATAAATTAATATAACTGATAGTGACGCTGCAAAGGGCACACCAATAAAACAAGTAAATTACGACACTATGTGCCGGAACAATAGAATTTAATTACGCTGTGTCCAGCGTAAGCCCGGGCAATGCGTTGCGTACGTTGCGGTGCGTTTAATGCGGGCAAATTTCATTATCATGGGACTTATAGATGTCCAACGTAAACACGATATTGCGGGCAATACGTGCGTTGCGACGTCCCCGCATCGCTCGCATTGTTTGAAAATCAAACTGGTTTGATTTTGCCCGCATTATCGTGCGGAAATTAAAGCAGGAGGTTCTTATTTCAGAAGTTCAAAGGCGAAATTTGTTGTGGAACAAGAGCCATTCTCGCTTTAAAGATCGGCTGATTGTAGATAATGAATGGAGCGAAGTAGCTAAAAGTGTCGGAATTTCAAGTAAGTAAGCAATATTTTAAGTTTTATAATTTATTTATTGAAAAGTATTTACAAAAACTGTTCCGTTGATTTACTACTTCTCGTGGCGGGTGATTGGGTAATGACTTAGCTCTTGGTAAAGCTAAGTTACCATTTTCGATATTTTCACAAATGGCTGAATTTGAAAAAACTCCTGCGTCACTATCTTTCCCGTATGCGCCCACATCGATCATAGAAAATCGATATTTTGCATCAACCACCGCCAATAGTGCTATCGAAATAAAGCCTTTGCAGTTGTAATACATGCTGCCTGAATTTGCAGGACACTTGAGTCTTATATGCTTTCCGTCAATGCTTCCCAAAACAGTTGGGAAAATTCCATTTTTCAAAAAATTCTTCTGAAATCTTTTCAAAATATTCAGTACTTGGTACAGGCATATGTATCTTCTGGAGCGATCCCAAAATGGCCTTACAAACCTCTTTAACTATATTGGCAACAGACGATTTCGATATTCTGAATCAAAAAGCAATTTGCCAAAAAGATATTCCTGTCGACAAGTACCTGAAACAAAAAATTTAGTTATGTATTTTTTTTTTCCAAAAGATGATGCTAAGAAAAAGTGGCGGAATTTGCGAGATCAATTCAGCAAAGAATTAAAAAAAATTCCGAGAAGTAAATCTGGTGATTCCCAAGAGCATGAAGCAATTTATTCTGGAAAGTGGCAGTATTTTACTAGCTTGCTTTTCCTAAAGGATACAATGACCCCGAGAGATACTAATGGAAATTTGTCGCTGGCATTAGATAATTTGACGACTGCAACTGAAGTTTATAATGAGGTGCCATATACTGAAACAAATGACCCAGATATTAGTTTTATTGAAACATTCACTTCGTCTAAGAACTCACCACCTCGTCGGAAGAGAAAAAGGGTACATGAAGAAGAAAACCAGGTTGAGCTAAAGCTTCTAGATATTGAAACCAAAAAGCTAGCCTTACTTGAAGGATCAGAGGATGAAAATTCACTTTTTCTAAGGTCGCTGGTTCCTTTTATGAGGAAATTAGATCCAATTCGACAACTTCGAGTAAGGACGAAATTTCAAGACATATTATTGCAAGAAATGGAAACAATGCAAAATCAAGAATCTCATTTTTCTTCAAATAGTATATCATCTACAGCATTTATCACAATACAATTCCACATTCATCTACTGTGAGTCTTAATTCTGCATCTCACTGTATATTGCAAAATGTGAAAGAACCACTTGAAAAACAACCATCTAATATAAATATGGCTTCTACAACACGATTTGTATTACAAAATACGGATGATCAAATAAATACGAGTATTGTCTGAAATAAATATAGTTTTTATTTCTTGCCTTAATGTTAGGAAAAGCCTTTCTTCAACAGAGATAGGTCTCTGAAAGTTTGTTGTCTGATGATAACAAATGTCATGTATGATTTTTAAAACATGGTCAAATGTTTTTATCCGCATTCTCGTATACTGGCGAAATGCACTTTCATCCGTTCCGGGTAGAGGTGATGAAACTCACTATAAATTAATCTGTTTTTATATATAATATGAATTTTAGATTTATCACGTTTCTTTTTAAGACTTTTTAATATTTTTAATTTTAACAAACTATTTTCCACTAGGAAAATCTTACGTGCCGAAACTGAAGCCACTTTATACGTAACTAAAAAACTTAGTAACGCGAACCGCATGAACGCATTTATCGTGGTGTAATTGGATACTTCCGCATTTCTCGCAAATAAATAAAAAATAAATAAATAAATAAAAAACTCGTGCCCATGCTTACGCTGGACACAGCGGCAAAGGGTGGACGTAGTTGTTAGTTCCCCGTCGACGACCGCAAAGATCCTCTTGTCGAGTTCTGTTACGGTGTTTTCGTTCAGTTGAGGAATGATGCGGTATGTACCACCGGAGAAATCAAAACCTTCTTAAGCTGAACTTAGTTACTATATTTGTCTGGCTTTATTTAGCTTACTAACAACAAAAACATTCTTAACTGAATGGGGTGAGGGAAAATATTAGTCGGGGGAGATGTTATGGGCGTGACATATTCAGCAGGGCTTTTTTGATTTCATGTTTGCTGCTATTTAGGTCGAAGACTTCGGCGTAGTTGTTTGTGATACGCAACATTCTTGATAATGGTTCGAAGTGACCGTAATTGGTGCGGTGAGTTTGGATAACGAGAAGTGGGACAGATCTTGGGTTACGGGGATTCGGAGTGAATAAAATATTTTAGGTTATCCCCGGGCAGTTGATGTTTGCAGTCAATAACTGATGTATAAAAATTACATCAGCGACTTCACGACGTTTTTTTTAGGGTATGCATGCCAACTAGTTTTAATCTATTTTCGTAGGTAGGTAATCCATGTGGGTCGGCCCAAGGTAGACCACGAAGTGCGAATCGGATAAACCTGCGTTGGACTGCTTTGATTCTTCGAATGTGGATTTGGTTATAGGGTGACCAAAATTGGCTGCAATATTCCAGAAGAGGCCTTACAAAAGTAATGTACAGAGATCTTGTAACGTAGGGGTTGGAAAAATCTTTTGATCGGCGTTTGATAAAGCCAAGTGCAGAGTCAGCTTTATTTACAATGCTGTCAATATGTGAGTCGAAATTCAATTCTCTATCACATATTATTCCTAGATCCCTTACTTCGGCAGTGGAGGGAATAGGCTCATCGCAGATAACGTAGTTTCTTGGAGACGGAGGAAGACGTTTGCGGGAATAGGTTATCGCTTGGCATTTGTTGACATTAATCTCCAAAAAAATTTGCTTGCACCATACCGAAAACTTATTTAAGTCATCTTGCAAGCAATGGGAGTCAGAAGGCATTGAAATGACTTTGGAAATTCCCATGTCGTCTGCGAAAATAGAAAGATCAGAATTCGTTAAAACGTGATTTATGTCGTTAAACGTTAGGATAAAGATGATTGGTCGAAGGTGACTACCTTGAGGGACACCAGATGTTGCTTTAACGAAATTTTATCGAAAGCCTTGCTGAAATCTGTGGAAATTGAATCAACCTTATCACCGTCTTCTAAAGCACAAAGCGTCCTAGATACGAACTCTGTTAGGTTAGTGGTGGTGGATTTACCTTTCATGAAACCGTGCTGGTTTGTGCAGATACATGGTCTACAATACGGAAGCAATTGTTGATAGATTATGCTTTCGAACAGTTTGGGTATGGAAGAGAGTTTTGCTATGGGCCTATAATTATCGACTTCCGCCTTGCTTCCTTTCTTATGAATAGGGATGATGTAAGATTCCTTCCATAGGAAAGGAGAAGTACCTGTTGGAACAGGCAAGTTAAATAGGGCAGCGAGGGGAGGACCGAGATGGCTTAGACATTATTTTATTACAATACAATAGCCGGAAGTCCGTCAGGGCCGGACGAAAAATCATCTTTTAGTTTGGTATTGTTTTCAGAAACCAAAGATGTTGTTATATTTAGGGAAATGGATAAAGTCTCTGGACAGTTTCTCATATAGCTAAAGTAACAGGCAAAGAAATTAGCAATGGCTTTTGGGTCGGCAGAAGATTCACTAAGAAATTTGATAGTAGATGGCTAGCCGTCGGACTATCTTTTGGTACTAACAAACTAGTAAAAGTGTTTGGGGTCCGACACTAAGCTAAATTGCATGGGGTAAAGGTACTCAAGGTAAAGAGATCATTCATATCAGTAATTTGTTTTGTTAGTTTGAAGAAGTGGGTCAAGGTATTTCGGTTAAGAGTCGGGGGCAGGCGAGTTAAGAGAACGAGGGGATGAAGAAGGGGCAGAAGAATCTAGTAAAGGGAGTTTGGTTTGTGGGATTGGTTGATGAAGATGAGGAAGAGGTGGCTGGGTTTAGTATATGGGATCTAATAAAATTAGGATATTTATGCAACGAAACTCTGTTTCGAGACAACTTTGAAGGTTTGGTAATAGCAGGGCGAAGCGTTGGTGTTGGGACTCTGGTGTTCTTTATAGATTGATTAAAAGTGGGAAGGGGTGAGAAAAATCTTGGAAAGATTTGAGTTTTTAATGACCAGTTTGGGTCGGGATGTTGGTAGAACTGGGCAGTGTTGTGGGTGCTAGCTTTTCGTTTATTATTAAGCTTGTTAATAACCCTATCTTTCCGTTGGGTGATGACCATCTTTTCCGGGATGAGTATGCCGTCCGATGATTTGAACATCCAATCGTACTTTGTGAGTATACGTATTTCGAAACACTCACCATATTTGCTCTTAGCTTCGCCAACCAGTTTACATTTGACGTTCTGTATACCAATTTTTTTCCTGAAGAGAGATCCTTGATCCATGACGAGCTTGCGTGACGTGGGGCAGCTTGGATGAAGAAAGTAGATAGATCTGGCTTGCTGTTGGCTTCAAGATCCAATTTATTTAGTTTTTCAAGTCCGTCGTTCCATTCAGGGAGGGTTCAAAATGTGCCGAAAGCCATTATTATTGGTAATGGTCTTGGGGCGGGATCGGCGATCAAAGTTGCATTGTTCTCAGAGAGTTGACCGGATGCTTCAGTGGTAGCGACTGTTGGATAAGTTGGGGCTAAACTGGTTGAAAGTGATGGATACGTCTTGTAGGGATTTGTTACATGGCCTCACTACAGATGGTGGTGTATCCGGCTTACTGGAGATGTGCTTGATTTCCTCCAATATCTGCATTGTGGTTTATCTAGTGGAAGCAGCTTCCTCACTAAGATAATTGAGGTCATGTTGAATGGATCCGATATTTTCAGTATGTTCAGCATGCTTGAGTTGTAGCAAAGTGGATTGGTCAGCTAACTTCAACTGAATCGAAGTTGACTGAATCGCTGGTAACGTGTTTGAGTAGTGGGACCTATCGAAACCCCCTAATTTGGTGATTTTTGAGTACAGAGATTGAACAGCTGATCTTGTGGAGGTTACGGTGTTATCGACTGAGCAGTTTAGAGAGTCATTCATAGCTCTCGGAAATGAGTTTGGTTACATTTTTTCCTGTATATTGTACCTCGCATTTCAGCTCTGCAATCGAGTCTGCAAGTGCGGTTAGCTGCTGGTTACTACATTTCATAGCCAGCATTATATGTGCTAGGGACATGGTCCGGCATTCTGCACATAAGAAGCCTAATATGCCCTTATACTCATCAAGATGAGTCTTAGCATTTCTGCTCAAACCAATGCATATAAGATGGAATTTCTTTCCACATATCCCATTGCATTTAATCTTTTCCACGGAGCTAGTAGGTTCAGCGCAGTCAGCAAATTCACAGGAAGACATGGTTAAATAAGGTCAGAGTAGTACTTTATTTTTTATTTTTTACAAAGTCACCTTGTTTTGATGACACTGAAAAGATTTGGAGTGAATGATTGGGAACAAGTAATGAAGTTAATATGGGGTCAAACACAAAACAAAAAGAAAACAGAAAGTCACAATATTCACAAATAATGCGAAGCGAAATAGAAACACGTCTGAACTTGACGATGAGGAAACTGACATTTTAGGATACTTAACACTAGACACTTCCATCAGCTCGGCGCTGGCTACTTCTGTTAGTGGCCCAATCAAGATAGATTTCAAATCATTGTCATGAATGATTACCGGATTTACAACATTAATTTTTGCAAGAGTTATGTCCAGCATAATATTTTGTACTTCTGTGATCATGATTCTATTTTGGGTTAACAAACTGTAATGTATGAATACGAATACTTTTGAGGTACACTGTACCCTACGGTACTTCGACAATCTCTCTCTCATCTCACATATTATTTCATAAGTTTCTTGTTATGTCAATCGTTCAACAAAGATTTGTCGTAAGCTGGACTTCTATCGTTTGACTTCGTTTACTTTTTGAGATTTTTCCAGATCACAACGCATATACTAAACAAACTTCAAGTAAACGTGCCGTGTCGACTTGTCTGTCTTTTCCCTCATTCAGGATTTTATTGACTTTTTCTGTTAAGTGGTTAATTTGTTTTTGGGTCCTGGTTTTAATCAATCTGTTTTTAGATTCTACTACTTGTGTTTCTGTCATTCTAATTTGGTGCAGGTCGTCGCCGGTGTGCCGGCGATAACCTTAAGTGCTGAACCTAAGAAATCTAAACTCCTTGCTATCCTGTGTGAGTAATCTACCACGCACGTCAAAAGTATCACAAAGAAAGACTTAAAACAGCATAAGATAGTCATAATAACATAACATAACTAGTTATAATAACATATATGAATTTATGGACACAGGATGCCGCTAAGTACTCCATAGAAGGTTGTCCTTGTGGACTACCCTTAATAAGGACCGTTGTCCCCAGGTCTGCTTCTATTTTTCCTTCTTCACATAGGAAGGTCAGCTTATTCCATAGTCTCCTATTAGCTTTTACAAGTACTCTTTCTCCTACCTCGAAGACGCTATTATGCCTGGCCGGATTGTTCCTTTCTGATTGCACCAGTTGTGCTTTCTCAATCCTATCTCTTATTCCTTTTCTGAACTCATTTGTGGTGGCGTGAACTATCTCGATCGGCTTCTTATTCGTCACTGAGTGTACTATCCGGATGTATTCGACAGTGGCCTGCACAATGAGGTCAACCGTATCTTCAATTTTCTTCGAGAGTTTCAAACACCTAGCAATTTCTATGAGAGTGCTATGAAAGCAATCTACCTGTCCAATGGAAGTACTTTGAAGGGGGGAGGGGGGGGGGGAGGGGGTGTACTTTTACCACTTAGACGCGGAACTTATTCTTCAAACGTCTCTGAGATTAAGGACGCCTCGTTATAGACAGTCTTTGTTCTAGGAAAAATATTCATCAATTAAAGGGTGGGCGTTTTTACATCCGCTATTGTCCTGGATAGTATCGGCTGAGCTATCGCGAACTTGGAGAACTTGCTAGCAAGAAACTATTTCTTCTCTGTAGAGAAGATATCTAAATATAATATCTCGCCTGTGCATAACGGAATCGGCGTCACCCCGAGTTCTTGCTTTTTCGGGTGACGATCGTATTTGCCCTTTATACAGATTTTGCAATTTCTGACGATTTCGTTAGCCAGTCTAGACATCTTTGTAAAAAACAGTAGTCGCATAAGATTTGCTTCACATTTTCCTGTGCAGCTCTGTGGGCACGATTGTACTCGGCGGTGACTATTTTCCTCTATTCGTTCCTGTCCGTAATGTCTGACAGTTTATTTTTGCAATGCCAAAACCTAGTCGACGGAAAGGACTTTACCACTTGACTTGACTTGACTTTTTCTGTTAAGTGGTTAATTTGTTT
The DNA here is from genome assembly GCA_928272305.1 of Volucella inflata. Lineage (NCBI taxonomy): Eukaryota > Metazoa > Arthropoda > Insecta > Diptera > Syrphidae > Volucella > Volucella inflata. Next base: position 109,578,490 of record OV743716.1, on the reverse strand, counting down.
TTGGGTCCTGGTTTTAATCAGTCTGTTGTCGGATTCTACTACTTGTGCTTCTGTCATTCTAATTTGGTGCAGGTCATCAGCATCCGGTGTGCCGACGATGACCTTAAGTGCTGAACCTAAGAAAGTACTTGGCGGCAACGGTGCGCTCATTGAGTTTTCTGAAATTGATTACCAATCGCATATTTTTATTACCCAACTCATCGCAACCTTTTGTATTTACAACCCATGTTGGGTTGTTGTGCGGGGACTTTTACGGCCTTATGATCCCGTTTCGAAGTAATACTGTTATTTCATTGTTTACAAACTCTGCTACTCCCATTGGGTACGGATATAGCTTTGAGGAAATGGGGTTATTATCGCCAGTACGGATTGTAGCCACGACCGAGGTATTAAATGGCAAAAGCTCGTTGGAGTCTGTGAATTTCTTGATTCTTTTCAAAATATTTTTTTGAACTCGGTTCTTACTGAATTCGGTGCTTGGATTTAGTCAATATTTGTAAAATTCATATTATCGCAAATATGCTACTGTAGGTTGAATTGAATTGAATTGCATTGAATTTTTATTTGTTCTAAAAGATTAACATGCATATTGTATTATCTGCAAAGCCAGGGGGCTTGTCTACAGAAGATTGGTCTTTTAAATTATTTACATTACATTATGCTGAGTTCAAAATACAATTCATTACACATGCAAAAAAAAAACGTTTACCGTTTATACATTTGAATTCAAGAACATCTTCTTAACATTTTTTTAAAAAAAATGGTTTCGGAAGGTTGTTTAAATATGTTGTAAGCTCGTTAAATATTGCCGGAACAGCAACTGCATACTTTCTACGTCCATATTCGTTCACGAATCTTGGGACCAAAAACTTATTTTGTTGTCGTTTACGTCTGTTAACTGCTTATTGGATTGGTAGCTTAAAGGCTTGATGGTATGTCCATCTTATACAAATGTTCTCTTGTGAGGAATTTTCTTATGTCACTACCATGATGTCGTTCTTAATTAACTATTTTTTGCACCCTGGCATGCAACGAGTTTAGCTTCTGGAGCTTCCTACCTTAGGTGAGACTCCAGTAGACCATAATAGCATTGTTGAAGAACATCTGCTGGACATCGATAGCTAAGATGGAAAAGAGCGGCAGCGGATCTCCTGAGTTTTTTTTATTAGTGCCTCAACATGATAGCTCCACTTAAAATTGTAGTTAACGATGACCCCTAAATATTTGTATATACGAGGGCGGGTCAATAAGTCCGTGACTTTTGGATTAAAACACAGATTTTTTGATAAAAAAATAATTTTATTTTTCAACGTAGTCTCCCTTGAGCTCTATACACTTTGTCCAACGCTTCTCCAATTTTTTTATCCCTTCCAAAAAAATGATTTGTCGAGGTCTTCAAAATAGGCCTTTGTTTGCGAGATGACTTCATCATTGGAGTCAAATCTTTTTCCACCAAGCCATTTCTTCAGGTTTGGGAACAAGAAGTAGTCGCTCGGAGCCAAATCTGGAGAATAGGGTGGATGAGGGAGCAATTCATAGCTCAATTCATGGATTTTTGCCATGGCAACTGCACATGCGTTTGTGGTCGACTGTGAGCAAACGCGGCACCCATCTTGCGGAAAGCTTTCTCATGCCCAAGTGATCATTCAAAATTGAAACCACTGAGCCATGCGAGATCCCTACGGCTTCCACAATATCTCGCACTTTCAATCTTTTTCGTGAATATCGTGAATTTTTACGATTGTTTCGGGTGTAGAGACCTCAACTGGGCGTCCAGGACGTTCGGCATCTTCAGTGCTTGTACGGCCACAACGAAATTCAGTAAACCACTTTTTTACCATTGAAATCGATGGTGCAGAGTCCCCATAGTATTTATCAAGCTTAGCCTTGGTCTCGGTAATGGTTTTTTTTCGCAAGAAATAATGCTTAATAAGCACACGAAATTCACTTTTTTCCATTTTCTCCTCAAATTAGTGAGTAGTCTGATAAAAATAGCTGTCAAACACAAACTAACTGACGCAGAAAGTTTAAATTTTGACAGGAGTCAACTGACAGATGCCTGTTGACAGAAGCAGTGTTGCTATTTGAGTAAAGAGGTCAGAAATTCAAAAAGTCACGAACTTATTGACCCGCCCTCGTAGATACATTATCCAGGATCGTCGAACAGTTGTCGTCAACTCGAAGAAGTTGATGGCTGTAGGCAATCATAACCATGCATTTCTATTAAGTTTTGTGTTTTAGGATGTGCGGAGGACGTATGTGCATTACTATATTTTTTTTGCATTTGTGATCAGGCCGTTGTCGTGACACCATGTTGTGACTATATCAAACTCCTTCTGCATGATTTTTTCAGCTGCTTCAACGTCCTTGTGGTTAACGATAATTGCCGTGTCGTCTGCATATGCGTAAACTGTGCTTTTGTTAAGAGATGCAAGCATATCGTTCATATATATAATAAAAATTAACGTTCCTAATTTGGATCCTTGTGGAACTCTATATTTTGAAGATTTTTCTTTGCTTAGGCTTTGTTTAATTTTGACTTTATATTTACGGTTTTTTAGGTAGTCCTCGAGCCATATCAAAAGTGGTCCTCTTATGCCCGTTTTTTCCATCTGTTTTAGAATATTTTTATGGCATAGCGTGGCTTTCTTAAAATCAATAAAAAATGCTATGGTGCTATGTTTTTTTTCTTGCTTTTGGTTAATTTGGTTTGAAAAATCACCGATCAACCGATTTATACTTTTTTTCTGTCTGAAGCCGAACTGATTTATTGACAATATATTATATTACATTGTACCGTAATTTATCATGTTAGCCTCCAGATCTAGGGTGGCGCCCACTTGCGTTAGCAGGTCAGCGCCTATGATCCTGTCCAACAATGTTAAGGTGTTCAACAAAAAGAACGAGGATGTCTTCCCAAAGATATTCATTAAACATTTTCTTTGAACCTTATTGGAGCCATGGATAGAGCTCACGGTGAATGGGGACTCAACCGGTACTACGCACTTCAGCTCCTTTACGGGCTTTACATAGTTTTTGGCCGCTCCTGTGTCTGCTCCCAGCCAACTTCCAACGGCAGCCGGGAACATTCCCTAAAAAATCAATGCATTTGCGTTCATAACTCCCTCCGTCGGAGTCGACTTCTATGGCAGCTGCTGCAGCTATGTCATCGTAGTCAGCAGCACACTGGTTAGAGCATTGCTGGTTCAGGTTATTCACTCTTTGGCGCCTCTGACCAGTCATGCGTTCTGAGGTGTTTTGCCAGTTGTTACCCCCAGGGATACCTGTTATGGCCACTGTAACCCAGGGTTTTTGACAATTTATTGGCTGCCGAAATTTTGGTGAGGTTGGATCGATGTCCATGGGCTCAGGGCCACGTCTCTGGAATCCCCGTCATTTGAGCGCCGCTTAGGCAAACCCCGCAGTGAATCATTTCGAGCCTGGGTCTTAAAATAATGCGGATTTTTTCCCTGGCTGGCATCTCTGCCATTACCCTGTAAATTGCTATATTCTTGATGCGCTTGGGGCTGCTGACCATCAAACTTTCGAGCTCTGTCCTCCATAATCCAAGCGTAATTTGCAGCGAACATGTATCAATCATTGCTTGCCTCTGCCTCCTGAGCCAGTGCCAGAGCGATTGGCAGATCTTTTGGTTGAGCAGGAAATACGGCTATTCTAAAAAAAAAATTTTAAACCGTACTCAAAAGTGTGAAGTGCGTCGCTACTAAACTTTTCATTAAAGACGGCCGCGGTGGCTGCATCATGGGTCATCAGGGATTTATTTGTTATGAGAGTAAACTTCTTTTCTATCTCGTGTATTAGCCCTAGGTCAACTTGTGTAATGGTGTCTAACTCTTGTTGAATAACACTCACGGGTGTCTTATCGGCATACGTGAAATCGAGTCTAGCTATAATGGCTTTAAGATTTAAGACTGTGTTACAAGAGGAGAGAACAGCGTCCGCAGAGCCTATAATTTTATTTTGAATAATAGCGACGGCTTGATAATGCCTTGAATTGCCATTGCATGCTTCAAAAGGCTCATAAGCACCCGTTGCCGTTTGTCGCCAAGAAATATAGTCTTCTTCTTTACCGTCAAATTCTGGTATGGACTTGATGATGGTTCGTGGCAGTTTACACCCTGCATAATAGAAATTTTCTGATAAACCTCAACTTCAGGGACCGTGTTTTTTAAATTCTTGCAGAATGCTGTTTGCTGCTCGATGTTATTATCAGTGTCAATAGAGGGTTGGCTCATCAGGCTTATAACAAATTAACTTTAACTTTCTTTTTACAATCCGACAGTAACACAGAATGTTTTTTTTTGTTTCTTTTTTCTAATAATTAAATATCTTAATCACAATTGCAAAGGCTACTACTTTTATAAATTTATTTCATTTACAATTTTTGCAAACAGAAGCAAGATCTAAAAGGTATTATGTATGTTGCTGAGGGCAAAACACTCAGCAGAATTTGTCCGTAACACTTTGACAATGATATTAAAAGCCATCTTAATAAGTCATTCACTCACATTAGCCGTGTCTTATTATCACCGATGATCCATATAGACCACACAATGAAAATTAAACAGTCAAGATCTACAAAAAAATTTAGTTCTGTGTTGTAATAGTTTGACATTTAGTCCTCTCAAAATGTGACGTTTAAAAATAAGCAAAACAAAAATGGAAGCAACTGCAATTGAGGTAAATATAATTTGATTTTATTACCATAATTAAGGCTTTATTTGTTTATTCCAGAGTTCTTATTTTAAAACAAGGATGATAGCGACGAAAGTAGCTCACCAGGTCTTTCGTTTTTCTATGATGAAAACACAGATTCTGCTTTTGATACCGAGAATTTTCCCTCAGACCATAAACAAATCTAAAATTTCAAGGAAGTTATTAATAGTTACAGCAATTCGGACTTTAAAAGGCATTTCAGACTATGTCGCTCAACTGCACAGATTTTAATACGTGATAAAATATTCATTTACAGCAATCAAACGTTTATTTTCCAACTACTTTTAGATCATTACACACTATCAGAGCGGTTCCGAATCACAACAAGGAGAGGACTGCCAAAAAAAACACCGGAAATTGAAATATTTGTGTTTCTTTGGTACATGGCAAACACAAATACTTTTCGAGAAATCGCGAACTTGTTTGGCATTTCAAGTTCAACGGGATGGAATATTATTAAGAGGGTAACATCTTGGCTCATATCCATAGACCACCAATACGTCAAGTGGCCAAATGCTAATGAAGCTGCACAAAATGCAGTTTTAATGAAAGCAAAAGCAAAGATTCCTGGAATTTTGGGATGCATTGACGGTTCCCATATAAGGATCAAAGCACCTATTTCTAACAAGGAAAGTTATTTCAACAGTAAACGCTACTATAGCATTTCTATACAAGCTGAAGTAGATGCTGAGAAAAAGTTTATCAACATCTTCTGTGGAGAACCAGGTAGTTTACACGACAGTCGAATTCTACGTAGATCTGATCTTTACAGAGATGCATGCCAAAATATGACTGACCTTTTCCTAAACAACAGTTTTTTGCTCGGAGATTCTGCGTATCCATCTTTAGACTGGTTGAATCCACCCTTTAACGATAGTCACCCAAAGGAGATTCAACGATCTCCATTCTTCTAGCCGGGTCATTGTGGAACATTCATTTGGTCTACTGAAAGCCCGTTTCCGAAGATTGCTGCATTTTACTGAGCAAAGGAACATAAAAAAAAAAAACAACAACACTGTGGCGCTGGCAGCCCGGTATGGGCCATGGCCCAGCTTCTTGACACTCATTTGTGTTGATCATGTTGTCATTTGAATCACATCCGAGCGGGGCCTACGGTTTATCGCCGACTTCGAACGGCACTCCTTAGAAGCTTTTTGTAGGCAATTTTACTTTCAGGAGTTTGCCATTGCCCACCGAAAGGGTGATGGCGTTTTGAAAAATTGTTGGTGAACCAGCCAGGAATCGAACCAGACTGTCTGCGTGATAGTCCAATGAGCTAACTATCGTGCCATGGCCATCGCAATGGAACATACATTTGGTGATAAATTTAGTGGTCTGTGGATGTAAATTGCGCAACTTTTTCACAGATAACAACGATGAAATAAATGAACAATACGATCCTGAAAACTGAAGGAACAACACGCAGCACCAGAACAGCGTTAACTCGAAGATTCGATCAATAGAAACGTAATTAATGTATAGATACTTTTGTTAATTATAATTAAAAAGTAACAAATTCATTGCAATAAATAAAACAAATCTTAAAATAAACGCAAACCTAAAATTCAACCAAACAAAATAAAAAATAAACGTACAACTAAAATTCAACAAAACAAAATTAATTCAATACAAGCACCTGTCAAAAATTTGTATTACATATAGCTTAAAATGAGAGCCTCCAATCTATTTTATTTATTATTGATTAACTCCCTCAGTAGCTGCTCTTTTCGAAGGCACCGTGATTCCCTCCCCTTTTCACGCTCATCCATTTTCTTTATTTTTTCATTCATATAGTCGGCCAAAATTCCGTTCCTCTCTGCAGCACCATATTTATGGTGGGCTCTCGGCCATTGCTGGTGGTATCGACATCTCGGGGCATCGGTGAAGGGCATCAAGGCGGCAAACCGTCCGTCTACAAGAGTCTCCAGGCCGTCCGCCTGGTTTTATCCGGGGTACCTAGATGGTCATCTCTGGAGCGGTACGCAGAGCGAGGGAACTGGACCCAAAGGATCCAGTGAACCCCACCTGTACCATGGCACCCAGAGAATGACCGGAAGAGAAGAACGTGGACAACACAAGAAAAGGCAGGAGGGCAAAGGAGTGAACAGACGACAAAGGACCAAAGGGAGTGGAGGATTTTTGGGGCGTGGTTTGCACGCAACAAACCCCACCCTTACCTCCTGGGAAATGTGCCCTCACATTTCTGTTTACGGGCCAGATACTGATAACCAAAGTGGCCAAAGCCAATACAAAAATATAAGGTAAACAACACAGAGGGGAGACTACTTTCTATACTACGGGTGACATTCATTCTAACATCGACCTTACGATGTTCGAGTACATCATCGAGCGCACCTTCGCTCTCTGTACCTCTTTGCGTTGCGACCTCGTATCGCTACGCGACTAAGGTCATCTTGGGGTACCTCAGCCTAGTCCCGGTATGGCTTGAGGTCTTTTACCACGTTCCTCGGTCCTTCCCGGTGGCATCCTCCAAGACATAGGTCCAGGGTGAGACCTTTCTCCGGATGGTGAAAGGTCCGACGTATTTTGGGGCTAGTTTTGCTGCGTAGTAGTTCGCCGCGTCGGAGATCACAAAGGTCCTACGCCACACAACCTCATTTGGAACGTATTGAACGTCGCGTCGTCTGAGGTTGTATGACTAAGAAGCATTCATAGTCGCCGTCACCAGCTTCCTACTTATGTTTTCCCTAAGCTTTTTAAATCGTATCCCTAGCTCAGTCATGTCAGTCGCCCTATCCAATGAACCTAATTTCCTATCTGTTGACCCCATTTCCCTATCTTCTAGGCCTAATTCCCTATCTCCTAAGCTCACACCTTCTTCTGACCGAGCTGGTTCCCTACTCTTGATATCCGTAATCATGTTTCGTCCGAAGTTCGCGTAGCAAGGGGAGACACCTAACACGTCGTGTTGGGAGGTGCAGATACAACAGGCCACCTTCGCCAACTGGGAATCCCAAGCCCTATGGTTCTCCGACACATAGGCTCTAAGGGTAGACTTAATAATTTGGTTTATTTGGTTTATCTGCTCAGCTGGATTAGCTTGCGGGTGGTAATGCGCGGCAAAGTTCAGACTCGATTCATACGAGTCGCAGAGATTTTTCAGTTCCTTGCTTCGGAACTGAGGGCCGTTGTCACAGACAATCCTACGGGGTACGCCGAACAAAAGAAAAACGTTGTCCTCGAGTTCCCTATAAACGGAGGAAGCAGTAGCAGACCTAAGGGGGAACAACAGGGGGAATATAATCGACCACAGTGAGAATATATATAAAACCCCTATTCGACTTTGGGAGTGGACCAACCAAGTCCACGCAGATCATCTCCCAGGGATTTGAAATCCCTCTCCTCTCCACCATCAAACCAGCTGGTTTGTCATTCACCGGCTTTACACTCTGGCACGTTTTACAGTTCCTAACATACCTAGTTATATCTGACCTCATCTTCGGCCAGTAATACCTAGACCCTACTCTGGCATATGTCTTCCTAACACCCATATGCCCTGCTAATGGATTGTCGTGACATTCTTTTAATACCCTAACTCTATCTACCTTTGAGACTACCTCTTTCCACTCCGAACTATTGTCATGCACAATCACATGTGTTGCCCTAACGAATTTAAACAAAGTTCCCTGTTCTACTCTCCAATCCGGATAGTCCAGTGGGTTCGACTCGACCTTGTTGATCATCTTGGCGATCCATGGTTTCGGGATATGCTCCTCCAGTTCTGCTACCGCTGCAACATTTCTAGAGAGCATGTCCGGAACCACGTGATCTTTGCCTTTACGATGAACAATTTCGAAGTCGAACTGCTGTAATCTAACCGCCCACCTAGCTAACCTACCACACGGATGCTTGAGATTACTAAGCCAAACCAACGAGTAACGATCCGTCACAATCGTAAATCGAACACCCTCAATATACGGTCGCAACTTCTCAATAGCCCACAGTACGGCTAAGCACTCCTTTTCCGTGGTTGAATAGTTTTTCTCGTTTCTATTCAATGACCTACTCAGTTAACAAATTACCTTTTCTCCATCTTCAAATGTCTGAGTGAGCACTGCGCCGACTCTAAAGTCCGATGCGTCGGTTTACACCACAAACGGCCGCTCAAAATCCGGACATGTCAAGATCGGGGCAGTCACCAAGCATTCTTTTGCTTTCTGGAAACTCCCCTCGCACTCCTCAGACCAAATGAACTTGCTGCCTCTCCTCAACAGGTCGGTCAACGGTTTTACCAAAACTGCAAAGTTTGGTACAAATCTCCTATTCCAGGAAACCGTGCCGACAAAACTCCTAACCTCCTTTGCATTCTTTGGTGCAGGTATCATATTCATACTCTCGACCTTTTCTGGGTCGACATGAAGACCATTCCTATCAACTACATATCCTAAAAACTTCAACGACGATCTACAGAAGTTGCACTTCTCTTCGCTTACCTTGAGGCCTGCCGCAGTCAATCTTTTGAAGACCTCTTCCAATATTTCCAGATGTTGGCGGAAATTGTTGGTGACGATTATGATGTCATCCAGGTACACGAACACGTGCGGTTCCAGATCGGCTCCAAGCACAGTGTCGATAAAACGCTGCCACGTCGCCGGCGCATTATGTAACCCGAATGGCATCCTTTTAAATTGAAAGAGGCCCCGATTGGGTGCGGTAAAAGCCGTATAAGGCCGAGACTTCTCCTTGACGGTAATTTGCCAATACGCGGACTTGATGTCCAACGAGGACAAATATTTGGCATCCCGAAGTTTGTCCAAAGTAGCTGAGATGTATGGAAGAGGGTAGGCATCACGTTCCGTGACTTATTCAACTTCCTGTAGTCGACGCAGAACCTAAACGAATCGTCTTTCTTTTTGATCATCACAATGGGAGAAGCCCATTGACTAGATGATCTCTCTATGATATTATCTTTCAACACCTCTGCTAATTCCCTATCTATGTGACGCTGAACCGCCGGCGAAACTGGATAGTAACGCTGCTTAATCGTTTCAGACGTCGTCCTAATCTTATGCTCCACTAAGTGTGTGCATCCTAATCCTTCTGGCATGTTTTTGAAAACCCTATCTATAACCCTATTTAGTTCCCTATCTTGGTCTTCATCTAAATCTACTCGTTCTTTGTTTGCTGAAATCGATGCAACTTCTGCCTGGTTAGAAAAATTCCACACGCCTGATTTCAGATCCGGGACAATTCCCGTCCGGGCGTAAAAGTCGGCACCCAGTATCAAAACATGTGGAAAATTTGGAATCACCAGACATTCCAGTAGGATCGATTTCCCCTGCACTACTATCGGCAAAGACAAACAACCTGAAACCTCTATACCTGTACAGTCTGCTAACGAAACCCTACTAATATTTGCCTTTCCTAGCTCTAACCCTAAACTTTTTAATGGCTGCCATCCATCCCTACAGATGATCGTACGCGAAGTTCCTGAATCTAAAAGTCCTAACTTCCTAATACCATAGACACTAACTGATAAATAAGGGCGTACGTCATCTTTTTGTGCCTCGAGCGTAAAACCTACGTGAACGACCTCTTCCGTCGTTTCCCCCAGCTGGTTACCAGCAGGCAACCTTCTTAATTCTACTGGCGCACTCACCCTGTCGATGCGAGAGTCCGATTCCCATTTCCCGAACAAGTGGAACATTCCCTACGTATAACCCCTACTTTTCCACAACCTACACAACGCCTAGGAGCGGAACAAGTATTTGACAGATGCCCCTCGCGGTTACAGTTGTAGCATCTCATCCGGCTGCTCGGTTGAGTGCTCCTACTGACCGTCGCGACTCGAGGCTCGACAACCCTTGGTTCCTCGACTGACACATAAGCCAAGTCTGGTACCAAGAGGCTTCGGGTTCGCTGAGTTGGTGGTGGTATGAAGGAATCTACATTTCCCCGAACTGTTTCGAGCCTTCTACCCAACGCAACAAGGTCCTTGATGGATTTCGGATCCGTCAAGCCAAGTTGTGTTTGGTAGAATGGTGCCAGGTTCCTCTGTACCATCCTCAACTTTCGACTCTCTGATAACGGCTCAGAGAGTCTGCCAAACATGTTCTCCATTTTGGCCACATAAACACCTATGGATTCTTCCTTCCCTTGGGTAAGTCGCCTCATTTCCTCCAAGAGCAAGTCGTCATAATTTGGAGGGAAGAACTCCAACTTCATCTCCGAGACCAATTCTTCCCAAGACCCTACCAATCTCCTATTCGCCCTAAACCAAATGAGAGCCTTCCCCTCGAAGAGTTCCACCGCTGACCTGAAAAGTTGAGAAAACGGAATCCCCCCTTGCTTCCCTTAATTCCTCCAGTCGCTCAAAGAAGGAATTAAGAGAAGCCCCGTAGCGTTCACCTGAAAATTGTAAGCCCCACTTCGCGATGCGCTCCTGGCATCGTTCTAGAATAAGCTCTTCCCGCTGTCTGGGTTCCATAGGTGTCGTCCATTCCGTTTGCCTAGTCGGAGTTGTCGTCGATAATGTCGGATAGAAGAATGAGCAGTTCCCCTTTCAGCTCATTCCTCTCCGCTGTCTGTTCCTTTGAGTCCGGTCGTGACCTATCTAACCTGCCTACGCCCACTCGATCTTCGTGAGGATCTTCAGGTATTCCGCCGATTTCGGATCACCTGGACGATTCCCGAGAAGATCTTCGATTTCTATTATCTTTCTCCTTATCGCGTCAACGACCTCGTCGAACGTAAATGGGTTACTTTCGTTGGTACCCAAGGAACCCCGTCGTTCCAATAAACGCGCGGCACGAAGTGATCTCCGCATGCCGTCTACTGTAGCCGTCTTCTAGCCTCGAGCTGCCATTTCGTAGGCCAGCTCCTCCTGAGATAACCTGTTAATTTCTATTTTCAACCAAAAGATAAATCACGAAAAAAAATCAACCCACAGAAAAAGTACTAAATCCCCAATCCAAGTTATATAATCCACAAGCACAATTTGCCCACACGGCAACACTAGGCTAAATGCAAAAATTGGCACGAAAAAAACACTCAAACCAAAACGCGCAAAAAACCACTCAACTACGAACTCGGTCGAGATTCAAAGTATAATCAGTGCAAAAAGAAAAAAAAAATCCCACAAATAGATCAGTAAATATATATAGATATGTATATATATGTATATAAAAATAAAAGCAAATATATGGACAGTGTTTATGTATATGAATAAAAAAGAATAAAAATAAATGGTTGGCAATGGCCCACAGAAGAAAAAGTCGAGAATTGCAAATACTCGTAAAAACCTACAGAGTACATACGACCTGAGGTTCCGGAATCCCACCGATGTAATTTCCGAAAGTCTTGCTGTGATCTAAGACTCTCTTCCCCCGATGCACTTCTAGCAAAAGCACTTCCCACTTACGTGCGTAACTCTACAAAAAAACAACAAAGATTATTTGCACTTTTGGAATATAAATCAAAGACACTTCCCGAAAACTTCACAGGTCAGAGTGCGTGACCTTGTACTCTTGGTACAGATTAAATATTTACTAATAGGAAGGTATATTATTGGAGCCCCACGTTGGGCGCCAATTTGTTACAAATTCCGCGAATTTAAACTTTATAATTTTTAATTATCAGCGGAACAGGGCTACCGGCAACCAAAACAAACTGTAAACAATCAAACGAGAAAAAAAACCCGCAACCACACGGATGGAGGTTGAGATGCGAATGAAGGGGAAATATGCAAAACCGAATAGAGAGCCCAAAAGGGAATCGCGAGAACTGAAACAAGCAGCTGTGATGTAGCTGCATACGCCGGCTGCTCAGCAAGGGGGGGGGTTCGAAGATCGTTTCAAGCAAAAGATAGTAAACACAAGATAGGCGCCACCCAATTTTTAAGTGAAATTGGGAAAACACGATCAAAACACAAGAGGTTATTTTTCTTCCCTGATGGGGAGTTAAAATGTGTATTGTTTTCTTTAACCAAGGGGGATGACAAAGCCGTGCCCAATATATGTATACTAGCAAAAGCACTAGAAGCAAAAGTAATTGTGGCACCAAAGGGGTTGCTCACACCAAAAAATTTAATATGTATTATAACTAAGGCAGCGGTCACGGTAAGGCCCACGATTCCGTACGATCACTAAGTAGATTTCTTAGATGACTTCTTTGGGGTCGACGGGGTCGCGAATGTTTAACAGTAAGGTAAGGCGGTAAGGAGAATTACGGGGTCGCGCACAAAATTATCAATAAATCCCAACTCGGGGGAATGTCGCACAGTAATATCACTCTATATATGAAAATGGCAAAAGGGGTACTTATCTTTTTTTCCTTCCTACTTGGGGTCGCTCCTGTCTATCGTCGGGGTTGGTGAGGGGGTTGGATACTTCCCGCCACAGTCCCAGGGAGGTTGAGGTTGCGTCGTCGGGATATTTGGGGTTCGTCGTTTCTTGGAGTCTTTCCTGCTCCGGTTGTTGTGGAATTTTGTTTTGTTGGCCTTTCTCTTTGTGCGTTGTGTAATTTTTCTTGTTCTGCTTCGTCTTAGTTCTGGTTTCTGTCGATTTTTTGTTTTCTCGCTGTTTACTTTTGTTTTGCTGTTTGTCCGGTCTCCTTTTGCTTTTTTTTTGGTCTCCTCAGTTTTCGTTTTTTTTTCGGCACTCTCTGCTATGACGGCTAGTTATTAATTGAACTAGCCGCGCATTACGGCTAGTTTCCACTCACACATCTCACATACACACACATATTCATACGTAGTTCCACTATTTCAGCTGCCAGAGCAAAGGGACTCACTTCCAGAGCTCCAACCGCTTCTCCTTGTGGAACCACCCAATCACACCAGTCGATGTTTTGTAAAGTTTGTCGTGTTCGTTTTGTCTGTCGAGTGACTGCTTGGGTCCATATCACATCCTCGGACCCGGGACACTTTAAGGGGACAATTAAGGGGAGTTCAACTATTGACCACCAAGTAGAGAGGAAAACTGTGCCAAGAATGCGTTTAAAGGCCGTAAGTCTCCTTGCAGACAAGAAAATAGGGGTGACGATCATAGGGAATTGTGGGCTTTCTTTACAATTATCTTTTTTCCAATTTGGGGGTGTTTGGGGGTCTTACAATTTACGTTTACCTTGAACAAACAATATAAATATTTATGGTGGCCTCTCGGCCATCTCGGGGCATCGGTTAATGGCATCAAGGGGGCAGACCGTCCGTCTACAAGAGTCTCCAGGCCGTCCGCCTGGTTTTATCCGGGGTACCTAGATGGTCATCTTTGGAGCGGTAGGCAGAGCGAGGGAACTGGACCCAAAGGATCCAGTAATTCCCACCTGTACCATGGCATCCAGAGAATGACGGGAAGAGAAGAACATGGACAACACAAGAAAAGGCAGGAGGGCAAAGGAGTGAACAGACGACAAAGGACCAAAGGGAGTGGAGGATTTTTGGGGCGTGATTTGCATGCAACAACATATGCCCGATTGCTTTCTGGTGCAATTTGTTCAAAAGGAGTCATTGTTATAGATACAGCATCTATGGGCTTGCCTGACAAATTAATAGTGTGGATATTTTTCATTTTTGGTTTGATGCCAAATATCTCCTCCCCTTTCTCCTCAAATGGGGCTTTGCGAGCCGACTCCCACGTTCTTTGGTTATTATCTGCTGTCGCCTTTAAAGCTCGTAGCAGAATTTTTAGCTTAATATTTAGCATTTCGACAGTGGTCGATCATTTCTAAAAGATGAAATAAATTTAATTTAGATCAAAAGAACTTAATTGTAAGAATATGTAAATATACCAACATTTCCTGGGCCAACAGATCTTCCAGCACATTATACAAACCAATTTTTTTTTCCTGCATGGTGAAATTCTTATTTTCTTTTGCTGTATGCATCTAAAAATGCGCACGTTTCTTCTGGTGACCAATTTCTATTGTGCTTCAAACAATATTTAATTGAAATTATTTTTATTTGCAGTAAATAATTAGTAATTACGATTTTTTCACGTCCGTGTCCATCGTTATTCCATGCACAGCTAAGTTCTTTTTTGACATTTAGCGCGGAGTTGCCATGTAATTGAACTTTTTCTTTAAATAAAGATTTTATATTTTTGTTTTATTTTAAGCAGTCAATTTTTACTGTTTAATTACAAATACAAAATGAGAATAGTATTTTGTAGCTTACATTTCAGGTGTAGCCTTACATTTTATATTGCTAGCATAGCGCTATGAGCAAAATGTTAATTTTTTTGGGCATAAAAATTATTTAATAATATTTGGTCTCCAAATAATATTTCATATTCTAATGGGGCAACATGGGCGCTTGACAATCGTCGACAGTTATACCAACTTTTGCGAATGAAAATATAACCTAGTGAGAAAAGCACGAACTAATTTTTGGATCACGAAAATTGATCCTGATCAAAAGTAGGATCCTGTGTTGTTGTTGGGATGCAAAGAAATCAATGATCTATATGGATCATTGGCGATAATAAAGTACGGCTATTATTATTTTATCCCCTGTTACTATTTATGTTCTAGTGGGTCCAGTCCAGATCTTCTGATGCCGTTATTTATCAGATCACAACTCTCTTACATAAGTTCTTGTTTTTTTGCTCGTTTGTTTGCACTTTGTTTATTTGGTTGTGGGTTAAAATTTTTAAGTTGGCGCCAATTAATATAACTGATGGTGACGCTGCCAAAGACACAGCACTAAAACAAGTTAATAACGACACTATGTGCCGGAACAATAGAATTTTATTAGCCGAAGCGTTCGATTCAAGAGTACAACTCAAACTAAAAGTAATTACTAAACCCTACTTATTGTGGCACCGCTGCATTGTCTGACTCTCTTCATCTCCAATATCTGCTGACCTTGCGCCTTGTGCCGCTCATTATTCCCGTTACGGCTTGAAGGTTTCTCGAAGAATTAGCTCAACTATGCGCACTCAGCTGGAATTTCCGGAGTTGTGCTACCCGTTAACTTATATGCATAATGAAAACCTCCATAGAGGATATAGAGTGAATCCAATGGGCTATATCCGTTGAAACAATTACATACTATTAAATGTAAAGGCCACAGCCCATAGAATCCGTTACCACGCCGGATAGGTTGACTTTGATGCATTTGACGGATATGATAGTCCCCTCAGAATCTGTCACATACATACGTTGGCAGAATACAGCCGATGAGGTTTTGTTATTGCTGAGAGAGTTTTCTTTTCAAGCTATGACAATTTCTATTTATACTCTCAATGCCTTCACCAATGAAAATACTTACTCTCAATTTGTGAATGCATGAACCTTAATATGGAAATGTTTGATATTCAATGTGTGAATGTGTGAACTGCCAACGGATCAATGAGTTGAAAAAGTAGAAAGCAAACCTACTTTGTCCTTTTCGTCGTATCCCTTCCTTCCCTTCTATAACAAAGTGTATATTCTATCCAGCTGTCAGTCGAATATGTCAACGCAACAGAAGCGACGATATTATATGCCGGGGCCTTAAATTATTAAATGAAAAATCTTTCAGCAGTAATAAAAAAAAGTATTAATATGTAAAAAAAAAGTCTCTAAGCAAACATATCTACTTGGCAATTGGCTCTAACATAGAAAGCTTATGCAATACACTACGCAGAGGCAGATGTGATTAAACCAAAATCAATAAATTGGATTTGTGCAATGGTACTCGCAAAAAGTGTGGATTATCCGGGTTATCGTTGATGATATTTGTGTTACTTTGAGGAATAAAGAATTCTAAAGTGAAAGTGCAAATCGAATATCAGCGAATATTGAAAATATTTAAAGGGGCTCACTTAAGTATGAACGGTCTTCCCGGCTTATCTCTAAGATTGACCGAATAATTCTACTGTAAAAGTGTACTTAATTATTATTATTATTAATATGGCAAGTTATCCGCATTTGTAAAGACTCTCTGTCTAAGAGGAAGAAGAATACGACAAACAGAATGGAAGCCCAAAATAAGATCGCAAGTTAACTTGGAATCAACATGATTCGGTAACATTTGAAGAGTTACATGGTTTTACGATTCTCAATCGTTTAGCAAACAATATGAAATTTAAGGTGAGCCATCTGCCCTTTGTAGCGGTTTTCACATCTCGATGCATTAAAGGGGCAGACCGCTAGAGTCTTCAAGCCGTCCACTAGGCAATAGTCTTAATATGTCTTATAGTTTCTTCACTGCTTTTAGTGCTGTCATGGTCGCAATGAAAGCCCTTGAAAGCAAAAGAATAAAAATTTGTTCGCCTCATAAAGGATATATGTTTGAATTTTCGTGTTGTAAAACCTGAACGTTGAATAAACTCACCACACCTATTTTCTTCCATTTCCCTTTAATACAGTTTTGCTAGCTGGATTGTATTGTCAACCTGTAAAGGGAATCGTTCGTCAGAGTTTTAATAAAAAAAAGTGCAATCGCACACACAGCCCGAGCCACAATGGATATTTTTGAACGAAGCTTTTCCTGCTCGCTTAGTCTCTCGTTTTGGCGATAAGTAAAATAAAACTCGTAAGATTTAAGAATCTGTAAATAAATCAGCATATGTTCAATTCTCGCCAATATTTCATCGCTTTCATTGATTATTATCTCTCACCCGTGGTGAGGTGATAATCTTTTGAACATTTTTGGGGGACCAACCAAAGAAAATACAAACCGACAAAAAAAGGTATTAAGTACTCGTTCCTTTGGTAATAGTTATACACCATAAAACAGAATGGAAGATCTCTGGGAAAAGCAACAACATCTGGAATATGCCATTGAAACACTTCTGCGAAACTTAAAACAGACTCCAAAAAGTGTGTGGGTAAAGCTTCAAGCTATTGAAAGCTAGCAAACATCAATACCGTGAAGACAAATATTTCGAAAAGATCAACACATTGTACGAAACGATGCTAAAACAGTACAAGAAGCTCTCATTTACAAGTCGATTGAAGGTGCTTCTGCAAATGATGTTGAGGGTGGAGAAAGGGAAAATACCAACTCAAGGCAAGATGGTATAGCAATCTCTCAACCGCAGAGGGGTACAAGCGGCAGAAAAATAAAATTGCCATGTTCACCCGCTTGTACATAAAGACAGTCTGAACCAGTCACTGTTGGCGTATCTTAAGGGGGATCACTATCAGGAAATCGAAACCATGTACCAGGGCGATAGCAATCGAGACGAAGGAAAGGAAAAACAGAAGGAACCAGGAACGAGGAATTAGTGATATCCCAACATTTGATGGAAGTTACGATTCATGGCCTTCATTCAATGACCTATTTCAAACTCTGGTCCACAACAACAACGCAGTAAATGCAGTGCAAAAGATGCAGTACTTAAACACACACCTAAAGGAAGGCCCAGGAAATTTTATAAAAAAAAATACAGATACCTGAAAACTACACTACAGCCTGGAACCTAATCGAGCAAAGGCACAACAATCTACAGCTGATCTGTACAACATATGTTCAGAAACTGCTAAAGAAGTCAACACTGGCAACTGAATCAGCATCATCATTAAAACAACTACTTCAGGTAACGAGAGAAAGCAATAAAGAATCTTGGAATAGGTACGACCACATGTTACGTACATTATACTACAAAAAATGGACAAGGAATCGCAGCGTTTATATGAACAACCTGTAAGTGGACCCAGAGAAATCAAGAGTTCGAACATTTACTACATTTCATTGAACAAAGATTCCTGTCGATGGAATCAATAACAGATAAGAAAGATACCAAACCACAGGAATATCAGCCACAAATTCATCACTCGACACTGAACGCAATACAATGTGAGCTATGCAAGGGAGATCACACACTACACGTATGCAAACGATTACTGTAAAAAGGGACTACAACAAAGAAATGACTTCGTTAAGGAACAAAAATTATGCATAAATTGATTAAGACCAGGTCGTATTTCACTAAGGTGTGTATCAAAAGGCAGGTGCCATAAGTGTCAGTGTCATCCATTCATCTGGAATCAACGGAATCTACATTGCAAGTAATTGATAGCGTCAGGTTTCAGGTTTATTGTTTTCGCCGACCATCTTACAGAAAAGTTCAAACTATTCGACGAAACCATTCCAGAGAATGTCAATACGCTTCCAATGGAAAAGGCTATACTTAGGGAACTTAGACCAATTGTAGACACGCGTATGCCCAATAAAAGCCCCTGTTATGACTTAATTACGGGAGAGGTACTTAAAGCGATACCGAAAAGAGTTTTGCTAAAGCTGCTCTATCTTATAAATGTCACCATGAGACTAGAGCATGTACCGCATCTGTGGAAAGTTGGCGAAGTTATTACGGCTTTGGAACCCGGTAAGCCGCTGACTGAAGTATAGTCATACAGACCAATATAGCTCCTCCCGATTATATCTAAGGACTTCGTGCGAATCTTACATAATGTTGGCTTTAGAAGCCGATACTATACTGTCGCCCAAGTGCTTCGAATAGCCAATGTAATTTAATGACCACTCGAGTGTAAGCTAATCTGTTCAAGCGCGTTCCTGGACGTTTGACGTTTTATCAAACCATAGATGACCGACTCTTCCGAGTCAGATACGGAAACGAGTATTCCAATTATAGGGCCTAGGAGTCGAAAACGTTTAGAAAGAAGTTAAAATGTTTGAGTGGAAACACAAAAATTAACTACGACACTAAGGACATGCGAATATTTCTGTTCAACAGATCCTTGACGAGACAATATTTACTATGCCGTCTGAAAAGGATTAAGCCTCTCGATCTAGCGCGGTGATCAGCAGCATAATATTTAAAGTACGTAGGAAACTTCAATGGAAAATCGCAAGATACTCGTATGTTACTAAAGTAAAATAAAACGTGAAAATCTACATAAGGGAGTTGATTTCTTTAGTGAGTAAGAATCCCACACTACCATAAGCACCGGGCTTATAGTGTCTATGAAGATTTCTTACCTAGCTACAGAGAAAAAATAATGATATAGGACAAATGAGCAAATGCAACACAATATAAGACCAAGGTGCATACTACATACCACACCAGGCAGTGAGTAAGCAAGACAGCACTACATCAAAGTTAAGGGTAGTAATCGATGCGTCTGCAGGATCATCAGCCGAAATAGCTTCAACCAACTGACATACACTGGGCCTAAAATACGAGAATACTTGACATGAATTATCACGCGATGGCGAAAGTATAAGGTTGCTTTCGTAACGGACAGAAAAAAGATGTGCTGGCAAATTTTAGTTAATCCAGGCGATCGAAAATACCAACGAATCGTATGGAAATATTCACCTAGCGAAGATCTGTCAGATTATGAATTAAAAACGGTTACGTACGGAACTGCATGAGCACCGTTTTTGACTGAAACAACTAGCAAAAGATGAAGAAAAAAACTATCCAAAGGCAGCAAGTTTATTGCTATCCGAATTTTATATTGGCGACGTCATGTCTGTCGAGGACACACTAGAAGAGCCCAGAAAATGTATGAAACAGCTAATTAATCTTCTCAAAAGTGGCGGATTTAATCTACGTAAATAGAACAGTAATGTAAACAGATTACTCGGAAAGGAATTTCAATCACTTAACGCATTCGAATTTGATAAAGAGGAACATGTGAAAAAAGTCCTAGGGCTGCACTTCTTTTCATTCAGGGTATAACCGTACGAAGCGAAAACTCACTGGTCTAAAAGAACTGTTCTGTCAGAGACTGCGCGTAAATTCGATCCACTAGGATGGTTAGCACTGGTCATACTAAAAGCCAAGCTGCTTCTTCAAGACATCTGGATGAATGAAAGCCTAGATTTGGATGACCCACTTCCTACCTAATTTTAGACAAGGTGGGAAGACTTTCGAAAGGACTTCAACAGCGTACTCGTACAACAGATAAAAATACATAGATGGACTAAATAATCGAACAACGCAGCAGTCACAGAAATTCATGGGTACTGCCATACATTGGAACGAGTGTATGGGGCTGCTGTGTGTATGCGAATAATATTTATTTATTTATTTATTAGAATACGAGGGCGGGTCAATAAATCCGTGACTTTTGGATTAAAACACAGATTTTTTGATAAAAAAATAATTTTATTTTTCAACGTAGTCTCCCTTGAGCTCTATACACTTTGTCCAACGCTTCTCCAATTTTTTTATCCCTTCCAAAAAAAAAATGATTTGTCGAGGTCCTCAAAATAGGCCTTTGTTTGCGAGATGACTTCATCATTGGAGTCAAATCTTTTTCCACCAAGCCATTTCTTCAGGTTTGGCTCGGAGCCAAATCTGGAGAATAGGGTGGATGAGGGAGCAATCCATAGCCCAATTCATGGATTTTTGCCATGGCAACTGCACATGTGTTTGTGGTCGACTGTGAGCAAACGCGGCACCCATCTTGCGGAAAGCTTTCTCATGCCCAAGTGATCATTCAAAATTGAAACCACTGAGCCATGCGAGATCCCTACGGCTTCCACAATCTCTCGCACTTTCAATCTTCGGTCGGCCAACACCATTTCGTGAATTTTTTCGATTGTTTCGGGTGTAGAGACCTTAACTGGGCGTCCAGGACGTTCGGCATCTTCGGTGCTTGTACGGCCACAACGAAATTCAGTAAACCACTTTTTTACCATTGAAATCGATGGTGCAGAGTCCCCATAGTATTTATCAAGCTTAGCCTTGGTCTCGGTAATGGTTTTTTTTCGCAAGAAATAATGCTTAATAAGCACACGAAATTCACTTTTTTCCATTTTCTCCTCAAATTAGTGAGTAGTCTGATAAAAATAGCTGTCAAACACAAACTGACTGACGCAGCAAGTTTAAATTTTGACAGGAGTCAACTGACAGATGCCTGTTGACAGGAGCAGTGTTGCTGTTTCAGTAAAGAGGTCAGAAATTCAAAAAGTCACGGACTTATTGACCCGCCCTCGTATCAATATACAATTGAAAATTGTTACTAATAATAAACAATAGAGCAAGCTAGCAGCAACGGCTTTCGGCTTTTTTAGCGTAAAAAAGGAAAACAATTATATAGTTACACTGAGATTTTAAGTCTTTCTAACATTATTTTTAATATCACAATATTTCTTCCTTTGGGTACCTTGAGGAGTTCCAATGGATCTGGATCCGGACTAGGGTTGCTTTGGAGTGGTGATGAAAGGAAGCAAGGGCTTGGTAGCAAGGGCAGGTTGGTGGTCGTTCCTGTTTGAACATGTGTTAATGGGTATATGCAGTGTGACCAAGGCGGAGCCGGATAAACATTTTTATGTCAGATTTGGGGATGTTAGTTGCAAATTTGGGCTGAACTTTTATTGGGTTGACAGTTTTGTAATGGTGGTTATAACGTTCCCATTCAAGTAGTTGTTGGCTGTAGCATGACTGCTTGATGTATTTCTTTAAGTCAAGACGAGAGAAGGTGTTATAGGTGGGGCCTTTAGCACAGAGTTTGCAGTAGCGTCTGCATATTCATTGCCCTTAATTCCTGGGTGACCTGGTGTCCACATAAGCTTTATCTTGGATCTTGATTTAATTAGGAGATCACTAATTTTTGCTACAATGATTGTGTCGTTACGTGGGTTTACGATGCTTCGTAGTACTGACAGGCTGTCAGAGCAGATTACCCATTTTCCTGGTACTAAAGAGCTTCTCCTAGATGGAAGCAATGTTTGGTAGGATTCCCTGTAGGATTATAGACCCTTCTTGATTTACAACTGCAAAAGCTGTGTTTGTCTCTGTTTTTGATCACGTCCTTTCGCAACTCTTGTAGGTTGAGGATTACTGAACCTCTATTTAGCGACCATGGTGGTTGAGTTGATGTGAATTTCGTTGTTCTACTGCATTATAAGTTTAAATTGTACCCAGAGTCTAGGATCCTGCGTATTGCGGAAGGGATCCTCCTGTTGCGTTTGTGGGTGATGGCCTCATTCGTATCCTTGTCTACTATCGATCCTGTTTGAAACACGAGCTTGACATTGAGTTTCACAATGATTTCAGAGTATCGCTCTTCTAGTGTTGGGAGCCCAGCTACAGCAAGTACATTTTTGAGTGGTGTTGTTGGGAAGGCACCTAGGCTTTTCCTTGCTGTTTGGTGGTATGTTGGTGCAACTATATTTTTCGTGGATTTTGGGAGAAGAATCATAGAAACCATAAAAACTAACAACTTGTAATATTTGTAATATTGCAAAGTGAGTTAACATGAAAAATACTTTTCTTAGATGCTAGATACTTAATAATATTGAGCCGTGCTGCTAATGCTTTCTTAAGACTAGTGCAATGAGGTTTCCAGTTGTACCTGTTGTTAATTAAAAGGCCTAGAACATTGATGTTTGATACTGTTTCTATGTTGGTGTTATTAATAGTTAAATCTACGCTTGTAAAATTTTTCTTTCTGCAAATGTGAATTAATTTACACTTTTCTAAGGAAAGTTTGGAGCCAGAAATGTAAGACCATTCATAAATATCGTTGAGCAAGCTAGAACAAGCAGACTTTGTTTTATCGAGATCATTGTATTTACAAAGTATGTATGCATCGTCAGCATAGATACAGTGATATAGATCCTTGTTATTGGATATAATGACACTTAGTTGATTAAAAGCGATTACAAAGCATATGACCGGCAATGGAGATCCTTGGGGGATACCATTATCGAGCGGCATGAGAGCTGAGAACATGTTTCGAGTTTTAATGCAGGAATCTCTGTTCGTTAAAAAGGATTTAAAATATCTAAAGATTTTCGGTCCTACTCCCCATTCTCTTAATTTGTTAAGAATAAGGTGTATGCCTACGCAGTCGAAGGCCTTTTCAAAATCTAAGGCTAGGATTGTAAGATGGTTACGTGCTGAGAGGGCGTTTATGACAACGTAGTCAATGTGGAGTAGGGCGTCTATGTACCCTCTTCTTGGCCTGAATGCGACTTGGTTAGGTTTGAAGTCGGTTAGCCATAAAACTCTGTTTGCAATTATCTTTTCAAGAGCCTTTGATAAGCAAGGAAGCAGTGATATTGGACGATAGCCATTTACATTTGCAATATCGTTCTTGGGCTTAGGTACTGGTAGTATGGTAGCTATTTTCCACCTTTGTGGTATTATACCTTTACTGAAAATATTATTATACAAGGATAAGAGTCTTAACTTAGCTGAGTCTGGAAGATTTTTTATCATAGGATAGGAGATCCTATTACGCGCTGGGGTCTTGCCTTGTAATTTGCATAGGCAGCTCTCAAATTCAAGCATAGTGTAATTAGTTTCAATACGTTGTACTGCTGCGTTCTTTGCAGCTGTTGGAATTACATTGAGGCTTTCCAATCGATTGGTGTTGAAGGCCGATGGAAAGTTGAAGTTTGCTGAATTGGATGACCAGGTTTGGGCAAAGAAGTTGGAAATTTCGGAAAGGTCGGTTATGGAGCCAGCTTGCGTGTTAATAGACAATATGTTTTTATGTGTTGAGTTGACTGTCAAGGTCCTTATTTTTTGCCAAACTGTGCTTGGAAATGAGTTTGGATTAATATTTCCTCTAAAGTCCTCAAAGCTTTTTGTCTTGCTGACTCTTAGCAATCTCCTAAAAAGAGCATTAGCTTTTTTGTAGGCCAATAGATTGACTTGGGTAGTATTTTTATTGAAAGCCCTCCAAGCCGAGACGATTGGGGGATGGAATGATTGGCACCATTCCGAATGCATTTAAGTAAAATTGCAGCTTCTCTGTTTATAAAAGAGAGGGTTGTGGTAACTTTTGCGCGGTGATGTACAAGTATATTTTTAAATTAGTTCCAGTTAGCCAGATCTGTTTTGTATTTTGGGGTATGTTTGATGGTTTCACGCCTAGGTGACAGCAGCAATAAAATAGATATTGGGAAGTGATCGCTACCATGCAGATCCTCTGAGATGTGCCAAGTTATTTTTGGGAAGTGTATAGAAGAACAGCATGAGACATCAGGATGGGTGAGCAAGCTGTGCGTTGACAAGTGGGTGGGAGAACCGTCATTCAATATGGTTAGGTCGGATTTTGTGATAAAGTTTGCAATAACTGCACCCCTGTTGTTAGTTTTGTGGTTGGGTCTGCCGAATGATATTCTCCAAGACAGAATGTCTGAATGGTTGCCCAGGAAGAATGTAAACACAGATAATCTTAACCTTAATACCCATGTCGACTTGTACGGCAGTCAACAGAACATTTGAATTTATTGGTTTGTGTACATGAGGGATATTGTTTTAAATAAGTATTGCGACACCACTAACTGCTTTTAAATTGCAGGGTAAATTAACAAAATACCCAAGATATGGTTTCGGTTTTATGGGGTCTACTTTGTAAGGCAGATGGGTTTCTTGTAATGAGATTATATCATATCTACGCTCTTTTATTAATAGATTGAGTTCGTCATAATTATTTTTGAAACCGTTAAGGTTCCATTGTAAAATGTCGAGAGACTTGAATGTTTTTTGTTGTTGGCTGTGTTGGTGGTCAATTCTTATTCGATGGTTTCTCTTGCCGGGAATAACACTATTCCTACCACACACAGTGGATAGATCCGTGTACCCCTCGGCAAGTGCAGCAATCAATGTGGAGGTTTTAGAGATATTATTTTTGTGAGCTTTCATCTCTATTAAGAGGGAACATCAGATCGTTGTTTATGGTGAGTCTAATTTTTTATTAATGGTAATGGGTTTGGTTTTCTCTAAGAGTTGTTTTGGTTTGATAAAGGGAGAGGGCATTGACTGATAGCTATGTAATTCTGTAGTACGAGATGGAATTGGGGTAGAGGGCGATGGTGGGGTACGTATTGCAGGTTGATTTATTGTTTGTGCTATATTGATTTCGCTGAATGTGGTTTGAGAGAGTGGGGTAGGAGAATGAGTGTTTTGGAGTTGATAAGTATTGTTAGCTACTTTATTTTAAATTCGCTCAGAAAGAGATAGTGAATTTGTAATGCGGTCTCGATCTTGTTCATTGTATGTGCGTCTGGCCTCGGCCATACTGCACTTATTTTTGATTTTTATAGTGATTATATCTTTGCTTTGAACAAATTTGGGGCAATCTTTTGAAGAGGATGAATGTTTTTCAAGACAGTTTGCACACAGTAATCTTGTACAAGGTACAGGTTTGTGGGGAGGCAGACTGCAGTTGACACAAACCTTGCTTTTAGTGCACCTTTTAGTTTTTTGCTAATAAGAGGACGCTTCCATCTTTCAGCATAGATATGTTGTCGTAACAGGTGCTAATAGCGTCAATTGATTTTTTTAGAAGGAAAATACTCACGCTTGATAAGGGTTTAATGTCATTTTTTGCTGCTATCACTACAAATTTAGGGTTTTTTGTGTTATGAACAACGGGTAACTCTGGGAATTCAACCGGTGAAAATCCACTTTTATTCCTCTTTGCCCTGGTTTGTTCAGAAGACATATCAGATAGAATGTCAAACCGGTTCCCGGGCTTGTTCGTCGGCCCCGGTGGGCCCATGCCGTAAATACGACCACAAAGGGAGATAAATTTACTAACCGAAATAAAGAGAAGAGGAAAGAAAACAGCCGAGTCGAAAACAGGGAGTGTGAGCGAGATAAGAAAGAGAACTTTCACGATGGAATCAAGCCACAAGCAGAACGTAGCGGGAAATAGCTTACAACGCGATGTGTACGCTACGAGAGCCAAACGATGACTGATGCGAAATAATAGACAAGAAGAATAATGTAACTACCGTATTACTCATGTCAAAATCAGTCACAAAATTTGTTGGAGGGAGACTACAAAACTCCGCACTATCACCTACAGCCAAACATCCAGTAATAATTTCACACAAATCCCACTAAGCAAAATGAATAATCGATTGGGCTCCTTAAACGACACTACATGATGGAAATGATTTGACAATGGCGTGCATATGAACAAGATACTGGATAGTTGACGGAAGTTGGGTGGTGAGCAGATTCATCAAGCGTTGCGCTAAATGCCACAGTCAATGTAGCAAGAGCATTCACACATACAGGAGTGGATTAAGCCGGACCATTTGTTATGAAAACAAGCAAGATATGCCATACTAAGCTAACAAAATGATACATAGCTGTCTTCGTGTGTCTTGCAACTAAGGCATTCCACCTAGAAGCGGTATCAGATTTGTCAACAGAAACCGTTTTAGCTGCTTTCGACCGAATTAGCACCAGGCAACGCCTTGTCAGCCATTTATACAGCGATAATGCCACCAATTTTTTATGAGCATATGCAAGGTTAAAGAAACAATACATATATGAAAATTTAAGTTTAACTGATGCAGTGGCGGCCTAAGGGGTAACATGGCACTCCATATCACCAGCTTCACCTCACTTTGGCGGATTTTGGGAAGCTGGGGTTAAATCTGCAAAGCTTTATTTAAAAAAAAAACAATTGGGGAAACACACCTTACTTATGAAGAACATTACTAGCCAAAATAGAAGCTTGTTTCAATTAACGACCGCTATGTCCAATCGGTGGCACTCTCGATGACCAGGAAACATTAACACCAGTACATTTTCTGATCGGGTCTAACATGTTGTGCAGAGAAACAGAAAATGTGTTTAACCCGAAACAGGGAAATGTGGTTAACCCGAAACAGGAAAACCGGTTAACCCGATTGCAGTTCCTTAACAATTTACAACAACGATTTTGGCAGAATTCGTCATCCGAATACCTCACCCGACTACAGCATCGACCTAAGTGCACTCAAGGCACAAACAATATTGAAACAGAACACTTGGTACTGCTACGAGAAGAAAATATTGTTCCATAAAACTGGGCTATGGCGAAAGTTCAGGAAACACATCCTGGAAAGAACGGATATGTACGGATGCCCAATACGACCAATAACTAAACTTACCAAACTTTCAGTCGATAATCCAGTATGCGTCAATCGTAATCAGATACCTAGAAAAGGGAATGCTATTACCACAACATCTATTGATGACGATAGTATATAAAAACATCATATAATTTTTCAGAATCAACTGCTAAGGGCGAACCGTTTACACAGGTCCGAACCACATAAAAGCTATAAAAGTCAGTGAAACGGATTATAGAACATAATTCATCAAATAAAAAGGGGATGTCAAGCCATTAATACCCCGCCTGACTGCAATAACATTCTTGATTTTATCCAATTAACTATTCCGTATATTAGACCAAGATTATGCGGACATATATTCGGCAAGATAACAAATACCGCGAAGATCTTCTACAGAATCAGGCCTTAATTATTGAAACTACACTTAACATAATGAAGACTGCAGAAAAACAAAAAAAAAGACGAATATAGTTTATTAAAAAACAGGGTCATTAACATAACATCAGCAATACAAAACACAATTGATAAGGTTCAAACTCAGCTTTTAATAGCTTTAGCACTCACCACTCACATGTATGTGGACAACATTTAAAAGTTTCAGGACACACTGCTGGATGCTGTTGCGAAATTCTTTATTTATAATTTTTCTTTCCCGAATAAAGAAAAAAAAAAAACATTGTGGCGCTGGCAGCCCGGTATGGGCCATGGCCTAGCTTCTTGGCACTCATTTGTGTTGCTCATGTTGTCATTTTTATCACATCTGAGCGGGGCCTACGGTTTATCGCCGAATCCGAACGGCAATCCTTAGAAGCTTTGTCATACGGAATTTTTATTTTGCCATTGGCCGCCGAAAGGGTGATGATGATTTGAAAAATTGTTGGTGATGCCGGGAATCGAACCACGGACCCTCTGCATGATAGTCCAATGAGCTAACCATCGCGCGATCGCCACCACCCTTTCCCGAATAAAACAAATTAAAAATCTACAAACTGGTAGCCAGTCTGGCGGCAGGAAGAAAAACTCCAAAAACTAGAAAAAGACGATAGCGAAGCATACGGGTGGAAGTAGTGAACAAATCACAAGCAACATAATTTACCATCGCCATCACCGAGAACCAAATCAAGTGACTCATTAGACCGGCGGCGAGAGAATGTGTAAGACAGAAGCAATCATTACGAATCTTCACATAAGGCGTAATTCACCTTCAATCACTGACCTACCTATAAACTAAATAAATTATGCTACTGCTATATATATTGAACTATATTTATTTTCGTATGCACAAACTGTAGAATACTGACTAAGCACTTTTTCTTGCAATTTATTATTAAGCATTTATTGTTACTATGTAGTAAACAAGCATTTATGGTTATTGCCTAGTAATCAAATAAGACTGTATAAATAGATTTAAGAATCCAAAAATAAATCAGAATACGTTCAATTCACGATTATTATTCCCCCACCCGTGGTAAGTTGATAATCCTTAAGAAGAATATTTGACAGGAATGCGAACAGTTATCACCGGAAATCTTGCGGAATATCATGGAAAATGCGATGAAAGGGGCAAAAATGTGTATAAACACTGGCGGCAGCCACTTGCCGGATATCATCTTTTCCACTTAAAAGAAAAAGTTGGAAAGGTCCAAAAAGAGATTTCTATAACTCAAAACCTTTTTTATTATTTACTAAAAAAGTAATTCAAAAACAAAATTGGATGATTAATTTTGCGCAACCTTGTATACTTCAACAAAATGGAATACGAAGTTCCATTCCAGCTAAAATGCATATACAAATATCAGAATGATTAGATTTCAAATAAGTAAAATATTAAATACACCACAATTTTATAAGATTTGATGGCCATCTTACCATTTCGTTTCATCAATGCAATCCATTCGATGTTATATGCAGGTAAATACCTAAACATGGGTATCTACTGTAATTTTTTCTCTCCTATTGAATTTTTTATTTTCTAATTTTGTCACCTATGATGTCCATAACTTAAGATTGAATGCAACCCGTATAAAGTGTGCGTTCAAGATGTGTGCCTCCAAAAGTAGGCTACATGTAATTCACAATTTTAGTCTTAGCTAGTAAGCGATTCAATTATTACTGCTTACCAAAAACACATGCCTATTACTACCCTGAGTAATCGCGTGTCTCGCACCTCACTTTAAATAGAAATTCAAATTTATTGTACCTAACAATATGAAAGAAACAGATTAAATATTATTTTGAGAAACGTATTTTAACGAAAGGATCCTGTCCAAGAAGTAAACTTCTAAAAGTAATAACTTTGCATTTGATTTAAAAAAGTGTGGACTTGTATTCATTAGTTTTAATATTACATTATTATGCTGTTGTAAAATTGTAAGCAAAACATATTATAAGAAAAAATAAGTTAGTAACTGTTGGTTTATTTAAATAGAAATATTTTCTTTTGGGTTGATGTAAAAATTATTCTATTATTTGCTGCTGATTATTGCCATTTTTATTGTTAAGAAAAAAATATGTTAAAGTGTTGTTAGGAATTAAGGAATTTTTTGTAGTAGTTTGAGTGTTGTTTTTGTTTTTGTTTTATTGACAAAAACTATGTAAAGGCAATGTTGTATCCATTTATAGTTAAAGTTACTGAACAATACTAATACTCGTACATATCTATCTAAATCAGTGTGAAAATTCATACACATTGTTGCAAAATCCGCGAATTTAAGTTCACAAAAACTAACAAAGATGCCGGACTACCGGCAACCAAACATGAGTACATGAGAATGAAGGTGAGTACGGAAAACGGAATGGAGGCCTAAAAGAAAATCGCAAAAAAACCGGAGTGGTTCGGAAAAAGGTAACTGAATCAAAACAAGACAATGCCAAATGGACGCCAAAATTGGGAAACAAAACAAACACCAGTTATGCACTTTTCCCGGATGGGGAATTAAAATGTGTATAGTTTTTGTTAATGACAAAGGCCGTGCACATATATTTAAAAAGAGATCGACAACGATATGATCGTGGCACCAAAGGGGTAACTCACATAAAAAAAAAATCATCAGCGAAAGTTAAGGCAGCTGTTGACGAAAGGCCCACGATTCCGTACGATCACCAAGAATCTTAAATGACTCGCTTGGGGGTAAACGGGGTAGGGAAACGTTAGAAAAGTAACCGCTCAAAGGTTACGGGGATTATCAAGGTAGAGCGGTATGGAGAATTACCGGCTCGCGCACAAGTAGTAATATACCCAACTCGGGGATGTCACACAAATATATATATCTGTATATATATTGCAAAAGGCGTACTTATTTCTTTTCCTTCCTACTTGGGGTCGCTATTGTCTAAACGTCGGGGTTGGTGAGGGGGTTGGATACTTCCTGCCACAGTCAGAGGTAAGTTGAGGTTGGGTTGTCGGGTTATTCGTGTCTTCGTTTTTTTTTTCTGTCTTTGCATTTCCGGGTTGTTGCGGGATTTTGTTTTGTTCGTTTTTCTGTTTGTTCGTTGTGTAATTTTCCTTGTTCGGCTTCGGCTTCGTCTTGGCTCTGGTTTTTGTTGTTTCTGGTTTTTGTTGTTTCTGTTTCCTCGCTGTTTTTTTTCTATTTTTTTTGCTTTTTGTCCGGTCAGTTTTTTCTTTTTTTTAAATTTTTTTTGTGTTTCGGTTTTTTGTTTTTTTTTGCGTTGTACTCTCCCCTATAACGGCTAGTTATTGAATGAACTAGCCGCGCATTACGGCTTGTTCCCACTCATACATCTTTCTCACACACGCACACATTCATACGTGGTTCCACTTTTTCAGCTCCCAGAGCTCCGATAGCTTCTCCTTGCGAAACCACCCAATCACACCAGTCGATGTTTTGTAAGGTTTGTCCTGTTTGTTTTGTCTGTCGAGTGACTGCTTGGGTCCATATAACACCCTCCGACCCGGAACACTTTAATGGGACAATTAAGGACAATGCAGGAAGGAAAACTTTCCAAATAATGCATTTAAGGGTGGGACGTAAGTCTCCTCGCAGACAAAAAAATAGTGGTGACGTTCATAGGGAATTGTGGGCTTTCTTTAAAAATTTTTTTATTTTTTCCAGTTTGGGGGTTTCGGGTTTCTTACAAATATGTAGTTACTAGGCAAACAATGTACTTTGGGGTGGGCTCTCGGCCATTGCTGGTGGTATCGAAATCTCGGGGCATTGATTAAGGGCATCAAGGGGACAGAGTTTTCAGGCCACCTGCCTGGGTCTATCCGAGGTACCTAAATGGTCATCTCTGGAGCGGTAAGTAGAGTGAGGGAACTGGATTTAAAGGATCCAGTGAATTCCTCCTGTACCGTGGTATCCAGAGAATGACGGGAATAGAAGAACGTGGACAACACAAGAAAAGGCAGGACGGCAAAGGAGTGAACAGACGACAAAAGGACCAAAGGAAGTGGACGATATTTGCTGCGCGATTTTCACGCAATAAACCCCACCCTTACCTCCTGGGAAATGTGCCCTCACATTTGAGAGAGAGAGAGAGAGAGAGAGAGAGAAAAAAAAAAAAAAAACAAAAAACACTCACTAGTTGAAATCAAAAACGAAAATGAAAAATGCTCTGAAGTCGTTCGACAAGTGTTCACACACAACATGTCGTCCGACCAAGCGAAAAAGTTGAACTTCCCTATGACCGACCTGAACGACCATCGTAAGAGCGTTTACACTGTACGACCTAGTATATTTTGGTCCATACGGCGATGTCGAAAAACCCGGTCAAACGATTTGTCCTACAATGTGAACGCCGCTATTGTCTCTATTCAAATGGATAACGGATTTTATTTCTGCAGCTGTGTTCTGTTGTTGTATTTTGTTACTTCTGTCTACATACATTAAAATCTTTTTTTTTTTGTTTTTGTTAAATGTTGAAATGCAGTTTAAATAATTATGTTATGTTATGTTTTGTTAATAAAGATAATATTTCTTTATTTACCCATTAAAAAATTGTCTTTTTTAATTTTTTCCAATGGACGGACAACTCCCAAAGCCTAACCAAAGTGCTGCGACCGTCGCTGTCCCCTATGGGAGCTTTTGCTGTACATACATAATTGTTTTGCTATGGGGAACAAAAATAAAAAATATGAAGCATACATACACACAACAAACATATCGAAGAGTTTGTGCAGGCTATAAGAATATGCGGATACATACAGCAAAAACAGAAAACAATAAACTACGACTGCTGTCGACTTGTAAAAGTCGAGTGATGCTGCTTCGACTTGTGCTGCTGACCGAAAACAAGAGAAAAGCAAAATGAGAAATTATCAAACGATGACTGCTGTAGCTGGTGTGCATTTCATCAGTGATCGTTATCTGCTTTTGCTTCGACTGTTGCAGCCAATTTTTTCAGAAGCATAAGCAGAAGCAAAAGTTCATTTTAAAAAGTTGAAGGCAGTCAAAGCTGTGAAGAGCGAAAATTCTACAACTTTTGCTACTTCGACTGAAGAAATTCAAACACTTGTTCAAAAGTACCAAAAAATAAATTCCTTTCCCGTTTGAACACAAACGTTACTGAGAAGAGCATCATCTTATTTGTAGCACACCGCCTCACACTTTCAGAAAATGTGCTGCTCTGTAACAGATTAATTAAAAAGGAAGTTGATGTTTCAACTCTTCATTTCATCAATTTTAAGCTTGGAGTTCCGGAGTATACATTTAACAAAACGTTTAATTCTTCTTTTTGGCCGTTGGAAGTTCAAATAAAAAACTTTACTCACGCTGATCAAAATAAAAAACGAGAATGCTTGAACCGAAACTCTAGCAATTTGACATGTGCTACATCACCTTCCCATCATCATTCCCAATTAAATGTTTGTTACCAAAATGTGGGACTTTTTAAATTTCGCACGCTCAGTACACTCTAACTCAAAAATTTTTTGTTGTGGTGTTGGTTCACTTGTCACGATCATATGTTTATAGTTTTAACCATATATCAGTTGTTGTTTTTATGTGAGAGGCCTAAAAGTTGGACGTGTTTTGTTTACTTGACGATTTTTTGTGGTTAAAAGTAATGGAGCAGAGAGTTTGTGTTAATTTTTGCGTAAAAAATGGTATTAAGTGCTCAGAAACTCTTGAAATGTTGACAGTAGCGTACGGACAGTCAACTTTAAGCAAAAAAAATGTTTATAAGTGGTATAAATTATTCCAAGAGGGCCGAGAAAATGTTAATGATGAACGTCGCTCCGGACGACCTAGCACGTCAAACCCAGACGAAAATGTTAAAAAAGTTAAAGAAATTGTATTGAAAAATCGTCGAATCACGATTAGGGAAATAGCGGATGATCTTGGCCTATCGTTTGGCTCAAGCCAATCAATTTTAACGGATGTTTTGGGTATGAAACGTGTGTCATCGAAGTTCGTTCCAAAATTGCTTAGTTTTGATCAAAAGCAGCATCGCATGAACATTGCCCAAGACATGTTAAACGACGTCAATGATGATCCTGATCTGCTCAAAAGGGTTATAACTGGCCCCCTGCGACTTTTTTCTCTTTCCAAAGTTGAAAATGCCCATGAAAGGACGAAGATTTGCAACTATTGAGGAGATCAAGGCTGCATCGCTGGAGGAGCTCAAGGCAATACCAAAAAGTGCGTTTCAGAAGTGCTTTGACGACTGGAAAAAGCGCTGGCACAAGTGCATTGTATCAGAGGGGGATTATTTTGAAGGGGATAAAATAAATTTGGATGATAAAATAAATATATTTTTTTAAAAATGAAAAGTCACCTTATTTTTTGATCACACCTCGTATGACTATGACGTAATAATACTGACAGAAACCTGATTGCATTCTGAGATCTTTTCTTTTGTGTTGTTGTATTCGTCATATGCAGTATACCGATTGGATCGCTCTCTGGAGTCTGGATTGGTTCGAGGTGGAGGGGTACTAATTACAGTACGTAGTTCGCATAATAGTAACGTATTAAATTTTCAAAAGATCTCAGTTCACTTTGATTGGTTATGTGTAGTTGTTTATTCAGATAATTTTTTAAATAAATAAAATTAGCCTTGAATATTGTTTCGTAGTTAATTATATTAGACCTAGGGCAGCTTAGATTTGTATGTGGAACTTGTTTCAAACTTAAATAATTTATAGAATACTTTGTCTCCCAATCAATATCCGTGCATCTTTGGTGATTTTAATCTTGGTGACATTGTTTGGCGTTATCGAGAAGATGAGCAACTGCTTATTCCATTTAATGTTTTAAAGAAAGTGGAAATGGAATTGGTTGGCAATTTTTTTTTCGTTAGGATTAATTCAAATTAACCATGTACAGAATAGTTTAAATAGATTTATTGGTCTTATCTTCATTCTTAAGGATATTAAATTTAAGGTTTTTGAATCAGACTTTTCTTTTGTAAAAAAATCAAATTCATCATAAAGCAATTTGTGGAATTTTCGAGTTTTATAACTTTCAACCAGTTAATCCTGATAATTGTTACTTGTTTGATTATGAGAAGGCCGCCTTTATTTTATTAAATAATTTTTATAATTCTATAAGTTGGGAATATCTTACAGCTAATCAGTCGTTAGATCAAATGTATTCGACTTTTAAGAAACATTTATTTGAGGATATTCAAAAATGTTCGAAATGTTCCTTTAAATCTCCCTGGTTTAATAAAGGGCTGAAGAATTAAGAAAATGTTAAAAACAAAGCTTTCAAAAAGTATAAGGCGTAGGGAAAATCTGAAGATAGCTTGGAGTGCTGAATTTGAACTCCAGTCCCAGAGAGCCTAATGTAATTGGCAATGCTCTTGGAAACTCAATTAGTTTCATAGTTTGGAGTCCCTTCTCTGTGTACACTCTTTTGTGCAATAACCACGCATTTACAATATAAACGTCAAGCAAATGATAGAAAATTCGCATATACCACTTTTTAGTCTTCATTGTAATTCTGTATCTTCCTATCATGCTATCTAACAAATGAACTCCACCCATATGCTGATTATATTGCTTGACGATAGCTGGACATTTGATAGTAATCTGCTTTTTTAGTTTTCTATCATATCTTTGCAATGCGGTTTCAGGATGAACACCCACAAATGTTGACAGAAATGTTACGCATTTGTTGTCTTTCCAAACTATGGAAGTAATTTCATTTTAATCGTAAGATGCAACAAACTCTTCAGAAGTTACGGCCTGATACCGATAGCAAAAGTGTCCAAAGTCAATACGAAAAGACAAGTAAAACAACAGAGAGGGGAGACTACTATCTATACTACGGGTGACATTCATTCCCGCATAGGTCTTGCGGTGCCCCAGTCATCGAGCGCACCCTCGATCTCTGTACCTTTTTGCGTTGCGACTTCGTATCGCTACGCGACTAGGGTCATCTTAGGGTACCTCAGCCTCGTCCCGGTACGCCTTGAGGTCTTTGACATACCACGTTCCTTGCTCCTTCCCGGTGGCATCCTCCAACAGGATGAGACATTTCTCCGGATGGTCAAAGGTCCGCGGTATTTTGGGGCTAGTTTCGCGCTGTAGTAGTTCGCCACGTCGGAGATCATAAAGTTTCTATGCCACACAACCCCGTTTGGTAAGTATTGTATTGAAGCCTTCATAGCCGTAAATCGAACACCCTCAATGTACGGTCGCATCTTCTCAATAGACCATAGTACGGCTAAGCAATCCTTTCCCGTGGTTGAATAGTTTTTCTCGTTTCTATTCAACGACCTACTCAGGTAACAAATTACCTTGTCTCCATCTTCAAATGTCTGAATTGGCACTGCGCGGACTCCAAAGTCCGATGCGTCGGTTTGCAACACAAACGGCCGCTCAAAATCCAGACAGGTCAAGATCGGGGCTACCACCAAGCACTCTTTTGATTTCTGGAAACTCCCATCGCACTCCTCAGACTATATGGAATGTTGACCACCAAGTCCGTGTGATGGGCATGATCAGCCTATGTGCTGGGAATATACCGGCCTGACGGAATAATTCCGTTTGATTAGGATGGCTCTGAGTTGAGATGAAAGTCTGCTGTGGCGGTAGATGAGGGTGCTCTTAGTTGCTTTGAGAGAAAAATCCTTCGTCTGCATTGACGGTGAGTGAAGGAGGAGATACACCGACGAACTGTGAGAACTGTACAGCAACAGCGACCTAGCCAGAAAGGTGCAGATCCAACGACTGAGATGGCTGGATCATGTAAGGCGGATTGATATAAACGCTTCAGTTCGAAGCGTCCCGTGAGCTGTCCCTTGAGTGACACCGCAGTAGAGGAAGACCGAGACTCAGGTGGCGCATTCAAGTGGAATGGGACCTCAGCCAACTGAGCGTGCGAAACTTAAGGCAGCTAGGGAAAGATGGAGCTGGAGAATAGATAATTGTTTTACTACTACTTATATATTTATTTTATTTTAAATAATTTATTGCTGCGATGATATTTGATATGTGCACAAACAATCCATTAATTATTCACAAAAATTATTAAAACTGATTTCATTTTATATATCTTTTTTAATTTCTAAATTTCAGAGCAAAGGATGTTAAACAAAGGTTTTGTAAAATTCACCATCATCAACATATTGTTTCAAATCTAACAACTTCTAAAGCAAATCGAAAAGCTGTACTGGCTGCGAAACAATCAAAAGCTATTGAGAAACTCGACAAAATGGTTGAAGAAATTATAGACACAGAACTTCCTCCATTTTGCCCATTTAACTTACCACCTTTTCCCAGCTCGTTATCTGAATCAAGTATTTGTAGCCATGGGTAAGTAAAGAAAAATATTATATTTTTCAACATCAATTTAAAGTCTTTTCCTTACTAGACATACTCATGGAAATGCGGTTCCCCAATTTCATCAAAAAACGAAAATGTCCGCCAGCCAAAGCCTTAGTCCCTCTGGAGATCATCAATGCTGTTCAGGATTTGAACATAATGAAAATGGGAGACAAAATAGAGTTCATTCAAATGCTTGTATAGTGCTATAAGTTTTAAAATATGCTTACTAGTATTCAGTTGGAAAGCAAAGAAGAGTATTCAAAGCTAAGAGAGTGAAATAATTATGGTTTTTCGAAAGACCATAAAGGCTTTAAATGACAATATAAAATTTGTACTATTGGTAATAAAAAGATATAAAATAAATTCATCACTAAATCTTTGCCATTTTAGTACGAGTATTTTGTAAAGTCATATGTATATTCAGAGATGATGCGTTTTACATTCAAGGCGGGTTTTATTATGGTGTCATCTAGCCAGGGTACTTAAAGATCTTAACATACACAAATAGCTGGTTCAGATGTTATGGGTCGAAGACTCCACCAGCCTACAGACTGTGAATTCTTACTAATGTAAAGCCGTTTAGATAAATATGTGCTCCAAATGTAACAATTTCGCTCATTGATATATCCATTACGACTCGCCGCTGAACATAATGTTCGATAATACAGTGGATGCAGTGCCAGTTGTTTTTGGGCCCATTTGGTGCAATTTCTAAGCAAAGGTTGGTTATTAGGGTTCAATTCCAGCTCAAGCTGAATCTTGCAATCTTTCGAACCAAGATTTTTGTGTAAAAATTTACATAAAGTGAACGGATAGATACCAAGCTCTTGTATGAGTTTCCGGCATGTGAACGCCAGGTGGCAATCCGCATCAGGGCTAAATTTGCGTTATATGCACGGGTGGCCTCGGCTCAAGTGATAGTGTATTGACTTCCCTATCGGAGGGTTTGACGTTCAATCCCAACCGCTACCGAAAGACACTCTTTTTTCCAGAAAATCGAAATCATGTTAGATGAATGGTTGTCTAAAATACAACAACAACAAGTCAATTTATGTACACTTATAATAAGTCCCCTTATGAAATGTTGGATGCCATCCATGGAGCGAAAATACCACTGAGATCAAAGATCTTTCCCTCTTTCTTTCCCTATCCCATTTTCCAAAAACTTAACACGTGCTCCGGCATTTCAAGAGCATTCATACCCACTTGAGTGTTAAGTTCTTTAACAAAAAAAACTTCCCGGCCGCACTCATAGACGAGAAATATGGCGACACCAAAGAAACCTTCTATAAGCTATGAAATTTTTTGTAGAACTATCGGAAGATTAAACCTGCATGATAAAACCTCAGCTAACGAATTCAGTCTAATCTACTTTGCGGTGAGACGAAACATTTTCGTAGATAGCACGCGGTTCCCCCATTTCGATATTCACAAAGGGACTTGAAAACTCCTGATGCACATTACGATTGACGTAAGACAACATCGACTCGTACCATTTCCTTGTTGTAGCCTAGGTACGATTGCGGACATCTCGAACAACACCAAGACAAGCTAACATTGTGAGGAACTTCAACGGTAGACGGCTACAATCGCAAATGATCGCTAATTCCTTTTCCAGTCAAGTCTCCCTTAATCTCTTTATAAGTCCACTGCCACCATTAAAGATACCGCTACTGATGTGGGTTTCACTCGATCACCAAAACAAAACGCCTGTTCGTCCGTCTGTGCAGGATGACGATGGAGAATGCACGCTGCTCCATTACGGTCGGTAAAGATTTCACCGAGACCTTTGATGTAAAAAATGGTTTAGAAGAGGCGATGCGGTGTCATCATACTTGAAAGAATAGTGCAAAACTTACGCGGAAACACAAGAGTCACAATGCTTCAAAAGTCTGTTCAAATACTCGCAAACGCCGATTATCTCGACGCATTCGGAAGAAAGTAGCGCGATATCAATGTCGCTTTTGCAAGTATAGAAACGGAAGCGGCGAAAATGGGTTTAGCGTTCAACGAGGGCAAGACCAAGTATATGCTGGCAAGCAATAAGGACTTTGTGTGCCTAAGCTCCGATATAAATGCAGACAACGACACCAGCGCTGAGATCAAACGATAAATATCTCTTGCCAATCGCTGCTTGTACGGGCTTAGAAGGCAATTGACTATCAAGCCCTCTGTCGAACAAGAAAAGTTACCCTACATAACACCTTATTAGTCCCAGTCCTGCCCTATGGCGCATAGGCATGAACATATTGAGAGGAAAATTCTTGGAGTGATTTTCGGTACGGTTTATATTGACGGTGAGTGGAGGAGGAGATACAACGACGAACTGTACGGACTTTACAGATACATCGATCTAGCGAGTAGGATGAAGATCTCACTAAGAGCGGATGAAAGTCAACGCCAGCTCCCAAAAAGTCTTTGAATTCTTAAAATTGTAAGGAAAGCAAAATCAAAAATTACTTACGTTACATAAGATTTCAATTCCAGCTGGAATGGATTTGCCAAAATTGAGATGGACTTAACAGTTATAAGCAAGAAAAGAACAGTTCAAGATGTGTCCATAGTTTTAAAAGTGGCCACCGAATGGTAATAATTGTAATGGTAAGCGAAGATATAGACGTGTTTTCTTCTCGTCCGGCTATCACTCAGTTTTTTCGAAGTCCTATTCGATTTCAAAGAACGCGAACTCGACCCCCTGAGTCTCCTTTATTACACGGTCGCTCCACGAAAGCTGTTTCGCAGTCAATCGGCCATCCAGTGGATTATTGAAGTGTTTTCTTTTTTTTCTTTTTCTTTTTTTCTCGTTCTTTGGATTCGTGCGGTTAGACTTTGCTCCCGCTATGTCAACGGGCTTACGTTCAAAAGCCACTCATTTAGCCGCGAGCGCTCAATCCATCTCCCCTTCACTCAAGAGAGATGCTCAGCCTCTCACCGTCGGTGTACTGGAAGAGCGTTTGAACAAACTGAGCGACAACATCTTTGCTCGAATCACCAGCGAAATGAACAAAATGCGAGCGGACTTCTTGCAACGTATTAAGCACTTCGAGTCGACCTGGAATGAACATACTCTGAAGACCATCAACAAAATTAGTGCTTTGGTTAAGCGCATTGGACACCTCGAATCACACTCTGACGAAAACCATCACACTAAAAAAGAACTCACTATTCTCCACAACAAGCTTGACAAAGTAGAGAGGAGAGAACTTGCAGCGGACGCAGTTTTGTTTGGCGTTCCGCATGTGCCTGATGAGAACCTGAACCAGCTGTTCAGGCGATTGTGTGATTCTGTTTCCTGTGACGCACCTAGTCTTAAAAGCATCTTCAGGATTCGCCAACGACAACAAAACACTATTCGTCATGATCCTATTATATTGAAATTCAGCTCTCCCACAGAGAGAAACAAGCTGCTACGTGCGATCTCCACCTACCGTAAAAACAACAACACGTCTCTGTCTCTCCATCATGTTGGTCTGAACTTCGACTACAAATCTACGTGAACAAGAGTTTAACAGAGCGAAATCGCTCCCTTCTGCAGAGGGTCACACGTATAAAGGTCGTAGTCAATTATTTTCAATATACACGCTGCATGGATCTTTTTTTATGAAGAACAACACAACGGGAAAAAGTTTCGTCGTCAACAGCATTGATGAGTTGAATGCTTATGCCAAGATATGTCAACAAAATTCACCAGAACTGGAAGAAGGCGTTGTAAGCTACGAATCAGAAGCCTGACCACACCTCTTTTCTATTTCTTTTTTTTCTCAATTTTATGATTATTCTATATAAATATTTTTCCTTGCTTGTACCAAATTTTCTATTTAAATGTTTTATAAGCCTCTTGTTTTGGCTATGTTCACCAATTCCCCCTATTTTCCCCTCTTTACAATTTGCCGACATGCATGTGTGGTTGGTTTCGTCCTTCTTATTTGTATACTAATTTTCTTTTGTTAGTCAATGAACTCCCTTTTAGAATCAAATAACAGAAATTCGGTTGACAGCGGTATAGATAGTAACTTGCATGCAATGATTAGAGTACTTGGTTCGCAGCGCAATGGGTTGAGAGTTTGGCATTTGAACGCACAAAGCCTAAATTGGACGAATTTCGGTATTTATTCATACAGTCTGGCGTTGATATTATTTGTGCTTCCGAGGCATGGTTTGATCCGGAGTTATGCTATAAAATTTACGAGGTCGACGGTTAGAACTTACTCGTATTTCGTGCTGACAGGTATGGGCGATCGGGTGGGGGAGCCGCATTGTATGTAAGAGATGGCATTAGGTGTGATCTCGTTCATAAATCGCACCCAGACTGCCCCATGCAATATCTTTTCGTGAAGATTACTTGCAGTTCATCGCAAATACTTATCTGCACGGCCTACAGACCCCATAAAAATGTCGATATTGCACCACTACTTGTTAGCTTGGAACAGTATTCTTGTATGACCTCTCAGATCATACTCTGTGGCGACCTTAATTGTAATCTTCTGCACAATATCACCTCTGCACCTATAATCGGCTCCATGAACTCTCTAGGCTTATCCCCTGTCAACTGCTCGGCAGCAACTCACTTCACCAGTAGCTCTAGCACCTTACTTGATGTATTTTTTGCTAACGATCCCGAACAGGCTCTCCTTTATAATCAACTTTTTGCACCTGGTTTCTCCAAACATGACTTCATCTTCTTAATCTACGATTTTGAAGTACAGGTAAATGTTAAACATCTCCAATATAATGATTTTAAATCGATTAACCAAAATAGTTTATGAAGTGACGTTCGTGAAATCGACTGGGGCAGAATCTATAGGCTTTTGAACAGCAATATCGGGCAGTTATTCGAAGCTCATGTTCCATTATGCAGGAAGGTAATTTCTCATACAGTTCCCTTATGGATAAATCGGGATATCACTGAGCTGATTGTCAAGAGAAACATAGCGTTTTCTAGATGGAAGCGGTATAGAATTCCAGAGCTACATGCAATCTACTTCACAATTCGGAATAAAGTTGTGCATAAAATTAGATTGGCTAAACAAAATTATTACGCAAACCACCTCAACCCTACGGGTTCTGGCAAAAATGTCCGGAAGACTTTAAGAAATTTAGGTATCGGTTAACAAAACCGCAAGGTCCCCGACAACACTGATTGTAATCTTTTGAATGCAAAATTTCCGAATCTAAACAAAACCAGTTCAAGCTTACCTGCTGATTTGTTTCCTGACCCACCCGAAGAAGCTGATGGAACCTTTAGCCCTACCTTGCTTGATGATACTGAGGCTGTTGCAGCATTACTGTCAGTAAAATCAAATGCCATAGGCTTGGACAATATAGATCTCAGGTTCGTTAAACTGCTTTTACCCTTTATTTTGCCTTACCTCAAACATCTATACAACTCTAACTTAACAACCTCTGAGTTCCCAGCTGATTGGAAAAAAGCCATGATTATTCCAATTCCAAAGGGTGGCAGTGGTTTTAGACCAATTTCTATCTTACCCTTTTTGTCAAAGGTTTTTGAAAAAGCAATTTCAAGACAGATACAAAGGTTTCTCGATGTCAATAATCTCCTTAATGATGCTCAGTCCGGATTCAGAGCTAATCGGAGCTTTAAGACCATACTAATCAATATTGTTGATGAGATACGCATAGCAATGGATAGGAAAGAAGTAAGTTTGCTTACTCTTCTCGACTTCTCCAAGGCTTTTGACTCAGTCGATCATGCGATCCTCTGCTCTAAACTAAAAACCTTGTTTCGCTTCTCTTCAACCGCAACCAAGCTTTTTCAATCATACCTTACAGGAAGACATCAATGTGTGGTTGTTGGAGATAAGACGTCAGGTCTTCTCCAAGTGTGTAGTGGTGTACCACATTGATCAATTTTAGGCCCTCTGTTTTTTGTACTTTACATTAACGATCCTCCCCAGGCGGTCAGACACTCCACTGTCCTCATGTTCGCCGATGATGTGCAGGTATTTATTAGTAGCCCACCTGCTGAACTTTCCCAGGCATCAGAAGCAATGAACGACGATTTGTATTGCATACAGCAGTGGGCACAGAGTAATAATCTGAGTTTGAATCCAGCTAAATGTAAATCGATTGCCATAAACCGTACCTAATTACACAGGTCGCTGCTTCCGCACATCAAACTAGGTGACTCCGTGATCCCCTACGTTGAAAAAGTAAGGAATCTTGGAATCATCTTTAATGACACGTTTACCTGGTCCGACCACATAAACGCTACGATTGGAAAGTTTATGCTGCAATTCGCATTTTATGGGCCTCAAAACACTTCGTCCCTATTAAAACCAAAACTTTACTTGCTAAAGCTCTTCTTCTTCCTACTCTGCTGTACTGCTGCGAAGTTTATTGTAACACCGACTCTAACTCGTTAAGAAATTTAAATGTAATATTTAACAACATTACCAGATACATTTACAATCTTCGACGTTATGACCACGTATCACAACACTCAATAAAAATCTTAGGCTGTTCCTTAGTTAAGTTTTTGAAATTCAAAGCTTTGTGTTGCATCCACCAAGTCATGCGAACTGGCCAACCAGACTATCTCTATAGAAAATTGTACTTTCCAGTTTCGCAGAGATCGCATGTGATTATCCAACCAAGATACTCCTGCTCGGCATCCGAACGCACTTTCTTTGTTTATACCACACATCAGTGGAATCCTCTACCAATCGAAATAAGAAGCATCGCAAATCTCCGCAATTTTAGAACCTGCCTCCTAAAATTCCTTTCATCGTCCTAGTCTCCCTGTGAACATTAGCTTTAAATATAAATGTTTCTACATCAATAGAATTTCGATAACATATGAATTATAAACTCATTTTCTTACTTTCCTTCTATTTATGTACACTTTTACTTTAAATACTCTTTTGAATTTTGTTAAGCCTAACGCTAACTACAAGAAATCATTCTTTTTGTGTAAGTTATGTTTAATAAATAATAAAATAATAAATAAAAATAAATGGTAAAATTTAGCCAGAAGGCAAAAGAGTACCAGAAGAGAAAACTAACTTCCTGGCAAAATCGGAACACTGTTATTTGGACTATATAAAATCCACGAACTCTGTCCAGTCCCAATACGATGACTTTGAAAATGCTTTCATAATATCAGTAACCGAACATTTTACCAAACGTATTCTCGAGTTTATCAGAAGTACTTATAGCAGAAAGAGAAAGACTTCGTCACAATCCGATTCTTAATGAAAATTAAAAGAAAAATCTCGAACAATTGCGAAGAGATATAAGGAAATGCATAGCAGAAGACATGAAGGACTACGAAGAGAAAATGCTGATATATCACCTAAAGTAAAACAAGGAATACTCCCGCAGTCCGATACTTTACCTTCATCAACTTCGAAATCACTTATTTTTACATGTTGCTCATTTTTACCCAGAATAAAATCTAAAACTCCCAATTCTTCGACAAAGGTGTTCCTGGTGGACCTCCTGTCGCACCCTGGGCTCCTGGTTAGTCGTGAGTCTCCCTACCGTCCT
Organism: Volucella inflata; assembly: GCA_928272305.1. Classification (NCBI taxonomy): domain Eukaryota; kingdom Metazoa; phylum Arthropoda; class Insecta; order Diptera; family Syrphidae; genus Volucella; species Volucella inflata. Next base: position 109,533,785 of record OV743716.1, on the reverse strand, counting down.
TAGGGCTTCGCCGACCGAACCACCTCGCTCCTCCTCTGTGGGTAAAATTAGCCCGTAACCTATGTGGGTACTTTCCGAGGTCTCTTGTCGGTGAACAACTGGCTGATGGGACCACGGCTGCCCTCCATCTCCGCCAAAGCTCAGTCTTCCCACTCAAAGAAAAGAGGGAACGAAGGGACAAGCACGGGAAAGAGACTAAACCTTGTTGTGGGAAAATTTACCGCAACAAACCCCACCCTCACCTCCTAGGAAATGGGCTTGCATTTCTCAGAAGCGCAAACCATTTCCTGAGGCCAAAGGTTAATTGGATAGACATTTCCATCATGGCTAATACCGCCAGTTCTGTGGAACACCAAAATCGAAATTTTGTGACAAAAACGGTCCCTTATCCTTATCTACTCTTAATGAGACTTAGGACTTTTCTGGCTCATCGCTGTAGGGCTTAAGATCCTTAGCGTGCCATGTTCCTTTGTTCTAACCATTTAAATGCACCAACCTGTATGTTCACGCTGACAGACGTTTGTGGATCCTGAATGGTCCCACCAATTTTGGCGTTAGCCTGGCCGCGTAGTAATTAGCTGCACGGCCTAGCGGAGCCTCACTTTTATTTATTTAAATTTATTTAAATTTATTTTGCGAACACTTACAGTGAGGCTCCGCTAGGCCATGCGTGCGGAAAATCTCGGGAAAGGACAAGAAACGCGACCCGTTTAGAAAACCGTAAGTGTTCGGGACTGTATGAAGAGTGGGTCACTCGATCGACGAGTGTGCCGTTATTTAATCAATAAATCGTCGAGCTCCAACAGAGAATTTATAACGTGGTGAAATAATTTGCTTTTATTTTTCTTTTCATTGTTTTCGTTTTCTTCAGGGAAGTATTTTCTTTTATTTTGTTTAGATTCGGTTTTTTTTTTCATTGAAGGTTTCGTGGTTCACGTGGCGCTCAACATTTTTAGTTTTGTTTGCCAGGTTTGCGTTTGAACGGACCCACATTTGGAGTTAGCAGTGGGGATTCCAAAGTTATTTTTCATTCGGGTTAACTTTGACAGTTGCTGGGAATTTAACTTAACAATTGGGGCCCAACGTAGGGCTTTTCTTCGTAAATTCAGTTTGCCGTTTTTTATTTATTTTGATTTCAGTCGGTTGTTTTATTTTATGTTGCGTTTAATTTTTTCGGAATTTTGTTTTCGGTTCGTCCTTAAGGAAATCGATCTCGAAGAGTTATGGAAGTAGTTGTTTGTTTGTCTAATTTTTGATATTCTTGTGTGCAACACAGGTAGCAGTGCAGCAAATGCAACACATCGAAAAGTGCAACTTCAATCATATGAGATGAAAAGTTGTCTAAAATACAGCAACAACAAGTCAATTTACACTTACAATTTGTCTCCCCATTAAATGCTGGATGCCACCCATGGAGCGAAATATTACTGGGCCCAAAGATCTTTCTCTTCCTCTCTCTATCCCATTTTCCAAAAAACTTAACACGTGCTCCGGCATTTTAAGAGTATTCATACCCTCTTGAGTGTTAAGATCTGTTTTACAAAAAAAAAAAAAAACAACATCAGGGCAACAGAAGTGCCGGTGGGAGTAATAAAGGAGCTGTAGTAGGAATTCCTAAGCCTGGGCAAGTAGCAGGTTCCCAAGCAGGTGTGTTTTGTTTTATTTTTCTTTTGTGATGGGATATTTTTTTTGTTTCTCGATTTTACTTTTTCGCTAACTTTGTTTTCCAATAAACAACCCTGCAAATATATATAAATATGTTCACACATACATATATATATATTCATCCGCACATAACTTTTAAGAAATTATTTTTTCTTGATTGTGTACATACACCCAAAAATATAAACAACATACAAACATAAATACATTCTTTTTAACAATTTCTGTGCCACAATTTTTTTGTTTCTAATTTGCAATAAGTGTGTATTTATAAGTAAATATGCATACATTAGAACATGCACACATACGTGAATACATATAGTATATTTAGGTTTTTTTCAAATATTTTGTTTGGTGCAATTTTTTAAGTTTTTTTTTTGTGGTGGTTTCATTTTTCTCTGTTGGGGTGATTCGTTTACAATTAGGGTTGCAGTTGCCTTTTTCATCGTTTTTTTTTTCTGTAGTTCAGTGCGACTATCCCCTTTTTTTTCGTTGGGTATTTATATTTGCTTTTTTCGGTTCCGTTTTTCTGTGAGTTTTATTCAAATTTTTGGGTTATTTCTTTCACATTGGTGTGGCGTTTTTTTTTTGGTTCTTTCTTTAAGGGTTATAGCCTTAACAACGTGGGTTTAACACCTCTTTACTCTCCATTGCTTTTGGTAATTTTTTTTGTAAATAAATATAACGTTTAATATCTACCGGCTTTCTGTAGACGAGATGGCATACCTGACCAGGATGCTTTATAAGTCAAAATTAAGGAGATTGAAGAGCTCTTGGATCAACCTCCAAGTAATCCTAAGTCGAAGAAATACTTGAAGGTTCTTACCAAAATCGTATTGGCTCTTAGTAGGTTGGATAGGGCGAGAGACACTTCTCCGGAGGAGATTGAGGAGAAGTGTGCTCCTCGAAATAAGTTGATCGTACTAGGCGGGGAGTTGCCCGGCGGTACGGAAGAAGAGTCGGAAGATGAGGACAAGGAAGGCGACGAGGACGGGCAGGAGCCAATGTGTTCGAGGCTCGCCAAGATCCGAGAATCACAGCCACCGATGGGTGAACAAGAAAAACGAGGGAATAGGCATAAAAGGGTTACATACCAGCAGCAACAGCCTTTGGACGGAACACAAGTCCGCGCTGTGAAATCACACGTGACGCCTGCCGTTGCGGAAGAAACCGGTTTCTACGCCGATTGCAAGGCAGTCTGAACTTTTTCTGGGAAGGAATTTATTTGGTATAGGGAGGATAGGTTGTCGGTCTGTTCATGGCAGGAGTTGGTGGCGGAATAAAAACTGGAGTTTCTTCCCCCAACTATGATGCCCTCCAACAAGTCGGTTGCCGCGATGACCGCTATTGGCGAGATCTCAGAGCTAGACGTCACCGAAGCTGGGCAGTTGGAAGCTTTGGTCGACGGTATATTTAAGTCGATTCCCGAGGGATTGGGGTGTACTCGGTAGAACACAAGATCAGGACATCAGCAGAACCTTTAAAACAACGATACTATCCAGTGTTGCCTGTGATGCAGAAACAGATTGACAGGGAGCTCAAGGAGATGCTGGATGCGGGAGTCATCGAGAAAACGAACAGTCCGTGGGCATACCCATCAGTCCTGGTCAAGAACAAAGATGTGTCATTTTTGACGTCATTAGACATAAAGTCGGCCTACTGGCACATCCCCATGAAGGAGAGATCGCGCCCACTCACAGCCTTCACGGTACCGAATAGAGGCCTGTTCCAGTTTAAGAGAATGCCTTTCGGGTTACAAAATGCGCCTGCTACGTGGCAGAGATTTATAGGTAACATCTTAGGTGGTGATCTAGAGCCACACGTATTTGTGAACCTGGACGATATCATTATCGTCACAAATACATTCAATTCACACCTTTACATACTGGAGGAGGTCTTTATACAATTGTGTGAGGGGTAAAAGCTAGTCGGGAAAAATTGTACTTTTGAAGGCCGTCCTTAAAATATTTGGGTAATGATGTAGATAGAAATGAATAACATGTAGATCCAGACAAAGAAGATTCCCGCACCCAAAAGTGTGAAGAAATAGGGACAGTCTCTTGGTTCAGGCGTTTCGCACCAACATTGCTGCTTTATTGAGGCCTTAAACAGACTTGTTAAAGAAGAATAAAAAAAATAAAATATATGGACAGACGAGTGTGAGGAAAGTTTTAGCAAGTCACGGCGCACATTTTGCCGTGTCCGGATTTCGATAGGCCGTTCGTAGTTCAGACGGATGCCTCGAATTATAGAATAGGGGCCGTTTTATCCCAGGGGTTTGATGATGGTTGGAAGGTTATCAGTTATCTCAGTAGGTCTCCTTTAAGAAGTGAGAGGACCTGCTCTACCGCAGAGAAGGAATGCTTTGCTATTCTGTGGGCGAATAGAAAGTTACGACCATACATTGGAGGGGCTCAGCTTACGGTCGTAACTGATCATTATTCGCTAGTGTGGCTAAGGAACCTTAAGGAATCTGAAGGGAGACTAGGTCGATGGGCAGTGAGGTTGCAGCAGTTCGATTTTCAGATAGTCCACAGAAAGGGGAAAGAGCATGTAGTTCCTGACATGCTTTCGCGATCTCAGAACCGGATAATGGCCAATAAACTAGGAAGATGAATGCTGCGGTAGAAGCTTACCCATTATTGGTGGGAAAGCAAGGTAGACTAGAGATCTGAAAAGCGTGCCATGATAACCCATAAGCTGATAACGTGCGGGTACACAAAACGTTTGCAAGAGAAGGAGCTAGGTACTACAGGTCGAAGATGCGGTCAGAAGTAACAAAATATGTAAGGAATTGCAAAGATTGCCAAAAAGTGAAGCCGGTGAATGAGCTGGTCTGATGATCGAGAGGTTTACGGGTGTCAAGGTGTTACGCGTATATTTTAACTGTCGTCGATTACTTTTCTTAATTCCCTTGTTGTAGAGGAAGTTCGGCAACGGCAATCCGAGTTGATACACTGCACTACACTTTACTCAGTTGGTGTTCCTGGTGGTTCCAGTGCCCCTTTCTGACACAGATCCATTTTTACCCCCCGTCCGGCTACCACTGTCTATCCTGTTATTATCCTTGTTTCTTTCTACTTTCTCCTTTACGCGATTTTACTCTACGTTTTTACTCTAGTTTTTTTTTAAAAGAAATATTGCTTTTCGCAATTCAAGATAATAAAAAAAATTACACGAATCACCTCACTTATTGCTGGTCGTCACAAAAGCGACTTCCAGATATATATTTTTTTTGTGTCTACAAACCCAGACTTTCAAACGCATTCAAACACCCACTCACTCACACACCCACTCACCCACTCACTCACACATCCATTCAGCTCTAGCGGACCCAAAAACAGGGTTTTCAGCTACACGACTACCAGACTTTGCTTACAATTACAATTATTTATTTGTTTCTTTGTTTGTTTATGTTGTGGGCCTTTCTGCCGCACCAGGTTGTGACCGTTGAAGAACTCACCAAACTTCTCGCACAGGTAAAGGCGTGTCTATTCTAGACCACTATGTCCCTAAATACTTTGACCTCGGGCCACTATCGTACAGCCACAACACGAGTTTGAGTTAGAAAAAATTGTCCATCTCATGCAGACTCTGGTGCAATCTTTCTGAAACAAATGGAGAAATGAGTGCCTCTTCTGAATTTAACAACGTCTAAAACAGGTTCGAGTAACAGATTCATAATAAATTATTTAATACAAGACCACATTAAGACAGAAGTTAAGAGATAAACATCACTTTAATAAACTAATTTAATATATATAAATTAATCTATACGCAATATTAGCTCTCTGTAAATCTAAAAGTAAAGCGATTGTGCCAACTAATAATTTCTCCTCGACAGTACTAATGCCATCGGCACTGCAAAAGCTCAAAGAGGAAATCGTTCAGGAAGGATTCCATAAAAGAATCAACAAAAACAAAAGATGTTAACCACTCATGTTACTCCCAGCTTTAATAAAAAGAAATAAAGGTCAATACATATTGTGTCTTCTTTGTACCTCTTGAACATCATTTGAAAAAATTGCGCCCTTTCTGGATAATCTCGGGGTAGAAGACTTAAAATTCGGTGTGCTGTACTTTTGGGCACTCCTATGCTTTCTTCAATTGCACGTACTAAGGCACTAGGGTCTTGTGCAAGTACTAACTCCTGTGTGGAGTTTAGCTAGTTCTCCCATCGGGCGCGTCTCCAGCTGGCAGATAGGATTGGTGGAAATATCAAATACAACCCGCGGACCAAAAAACTGGGAAGAGCGGCATTACTCTCAAAATTAATTCAATGATGAAAGTGAGGCAAGGAAAAATAAAGTTACGGTGCAGGAAGTTGGACCCCAAGTACCGGCGGCGGAGGGTGCGAAAGCAGGCTCAAAGTCGTCGAGATACAATGACTGCAAAAACAGAGAAAAGTTAATATTTCCTACAGCGGTGGTAACCTTGGCCCCCGTAGGTAGTAATACTACAAGGAATCGCCTCGAGACAGACCTCGCGACAAACTCGTTCAAGAAAAGTATGAGGGTCACGCGTTCACTACCAAAAAAAACTGTCCTGAAGGAACACGTGATAGATAACCCGGGAAACAGTCCCACAGTGGTAGATCGGAGCGCAATGGTCACGTCAACCACTGAGACTCCGCCTAAAATGGGAAAAAAAATGTGGCCACTGGGTGTGAGAATCTATGAGTTGATTAATTTTTATAAAGACAAGCACAACGTCCACGGCGAAATAAAAAAAATCGGAAGTCTAATCAAGTCCGCTTTTCGAGAAGCCGAAGTCGAGGAATCTAACGGGATGTGCAAATCATCAATCTTCGTCTTGAGGAATACTGAGTACCAGTGGCATCGTCACCAGAAAACAACTCAGTGCATAGAGTTGACAAACCGCTTAACGGTACCGTCCTGCAAAGAGGGTAAAGGAAAAGACGGACCTAATAACTCTGCGGAACAGCGTACTAAGACTCCATCTCCGAAGAAAAAGGGAGGAATAGCGTCAGAAGAACCACTCGATCAAAAACGCGTTCAACAAAGTGACCGCATAAATCCACAGTCTTTTCCCTCTAGGCCAGAGCCCTTCAGAGAGAGAAATGTCGCCAAAATGAAAACGAACGAGTGGAGAAATGTCGACAGAGGTGCTCGGAAAAATCATGCACCAAAGGCGAAACGTCCCGACGCAATTAGCCCGAGAAAACGTAAGTCGAATACAGAAAACAGGTGGCGGAGACCTCCTTTTGGCGCTAAAAAAATCTCCTGAGATAGCTACTTCGAGGCTTACAGAAAAAACCGGAGATTCGTTAGATGAAAATGCTAGCGTTCATTCCATCACGCATGAAATATTCTTTGAATGCAAGAACATTGACGAAGTTTGCGTGGACATCTCCGAGTTTGGTTTGACTCAGGCGGCCTCCATACGGTTGCCTGTAGGCATCGGTAATAGATTTCTTACCGCCGGAAAATTACACGTTGGTTGGATCTATTGCAAGATCCGAGAACAAATTTCGGCAAAGAAATGCTTAGAATGCCATTTGGCCATATGGCAAGAACGTGCAAAAGCGCTACCGATCGATCAAATGTATGCCTCGGATGCGGAGAAAACGGCCATAAATTGAAGGAATGCAATGCAAAACCAAAATGTTTGCACTGTAGTGCAAATGGAGTAGACTTTCGACATATAACCGGTAGTGCTAGGTGCCCAGAGTATAAAAAAGCAACTGAGAGCTTACACACAAAAACATGACAATTTTGCATTTAAATTTTAATCATTGGTAGCTCATTACATCAAACGGTCCACCAGCAAAAGGTCGACATTGCAGTACTCTCGGAGCAATATTGCAACATTAATTCGGGAAACTGGGTGCATGATGCGGCGAAAAAAGCCGCCATATGGGTATGTGGTAACACCACGATTCAGACGCCACCTTTCGGCGAGAAAAACTACTTCGTACAACCAAAGTTAAATCATATATACTCGTACATATACAGCTGTTATGTCCTTCCAGACCTTACTATTGAGCAATACGAACGAGTTATCGAAAGCATAGTTCTTGATGTTAAAGATTAAACGCCAACTTTAATAGCAGGTGATTTTAACGCGTGGACAGTAGAATGGGGAAGCGAGCGAACGAATAAAAGGGGCCATTCTACTCGAAGCGCTCTCTAGTAGTCGTCGTAGTTAATATGGGAAATCCGAACACGTTTAGTAGAGCGGGTGCAGGCTCGATTGTTGATATTACGTTCGTTAGTAGTAGCTTATGTAGGCATACGGCTTGTGCGTCAGCAATCACTACACCCACAGTGACCATAATGCAATTATAATCGATCTCCATAGTCTGAAGCTTTTATTGAAGGGAGAGCCGCGAACGGGCTCGTACGTCAAGTAACGCGGCAGCTGCACGCTGCCTGCGATATATCAATGGCTCGAGCGGGGACACAAAACCGCCGGCGCCCAACGTATTGTTGGAACGACGACATTAAGGAACTTCGATCAGCATGAATAAGTGCACGAAGAAAATACCAACGGTCTAGATGCGATACGGATAGACATTTGATACTATGTATGATATATGAATCTAGCAAAAGACAGTGGTTTAAGGATCTTTGTACGCAACTGAACGAAAATATATGGGGTAAAGCGTACAAAATCATAGCCACTTAGCTCCAAACGCCTCAGAGACCGGCACCAACTTGCCTGCTATTACTCAACAGAATCGTTGAAACTCTTTTCGCCTATCAACATGACGGTGTTCTACTAAGCATCGGAAAACTACGCGAAAACATTCCTGCCATGACAACCGATGAACTCACCGCCGCAATCGAGAGGGTAGAAGATCGAAAAGCCCCTGGTCCAGACGGCACACCAAATAGGGCTTCGGGAATAGCGATGAAGGCCCGACTCGACGTTTTCGGCAGCATGAATAATGCATGTTTAAGGGAGAGAATATTTCCGGAACAATGGAAATACCAACGGTTGGTGTTATTACTAAAAGGAAATAAACCACCGGAGGAGCCGCTCTGTATGGGCAAAATATTAAAGCAAATTATATGCAACAGACTACAGCCAATCGTTGAAAGCAATGTTGGACTAGCGTAATATCAGTACGACTTTAGAAAGGCCCGAACGACAATCAACGCCTTTAATGTCTTAATAGATAAAGCCCAATCGGCCGTAGAAGGTAGGCGATGGAAAGGAGGCAGTAAAAAGTACTGCGCCGTTGTTACACTTGAAGCGAAAAATGCCTTTGACTCGGCGAACTGGTCGTGTATTTTGCAATGCCTCGAAACACTAAATGTACCGAAGTACATATTAAGATTGATCAGGAGCTACTTTACCGATATGTTGCTCCTCTTCGACTCCGACGGCTGGACGAAATTATATAAAATTATAGGAGGCGTAGTCATGGCGAAACGACTTGAAAAAATCGAGATGTATTGCAACGAAGCAACAGCACTGATAAAGAACTGGCTACGCCATATGATCAATCTGTTCTCATTACGAGTAGAAGTGTTCTAGAGAAAATAACTATTAAGGTCGGGGAGTACACAATTATTTCCAACCCATTTATGAAATACGTAGGATTATGTGCATTGTGAGTTGAGCAGTGCATTTCGAACGGGATATTGGTACTATCTCTTTGGTACCAATCGATATCCCAGCTTTAGCAGCTAGGCGTCTTTATGAAAATCGCCTGCAAATGGGGCCATACATAAATCAAGCAAAGAAATTCAAAAGAACCCGCAGTATAGAAGTGTGGCAACAACAATGGAACGAGTCCAAAAAAAAAGGGATGGACGTACCGACTACTCCCAAGGATTGAAAGTTGGGTAAAACGAAAACACGGCGAACTGAATTACTATATTACACAGTTCTTGATGTGTTACGGTTGTTTCCGGGAATATCTATTCAAGCGAAACCGTGATTCGAGTCGTCCTATCCTCGCTGCGTAAACACGGTAGAGAACATTGAGCACGTTTTCTTCGAATGTGCGGGGCATGCAAACGAAAGAGCTATATTGTGTAAAGAATTTGGTGAACGGCCACCACCGGAAAACATAGTTCAATATATGATGAAATCCGAAGATCTTTGGGCTGCTGTGAGCCATGCAGCAGTACGAATAATGTGCGATCTAAGGAATTTAGAACAGCAGCGGAACGCGAATTCGCTGAGCACCCCGTGACGAGGCAAAAAGCTCAAATCCGTCCCTCGCGAAGTAATACTTAGCGATTGCTCTGCGGGGGAAACTGACACGCAAAAAAAAAACACATCGTCATTACTTAACAATATTCTATTTCTGCCGTCTCCATACGCCTTTCCAGCAAAGACAGCCGACCCATTAAATAATTTGGAGTGGGCCGAGTTAAAACTGTCTTAGCAAAATTTGAAATGTCTTTCTCTAACTGTTTTAAAGTTTTTTCTAATGCGTTGGCCTTCATTTTATACATTTTGTATACGATATATATGTATTATAAATACTAAATAAACTTGTTGCATAAGTACTCGTAAGAACAAAGAAAATGCAGTTACTTGTTTTTGTTCTATTCCAGTGAAAATCGAAAAATCTCCGGGGCAGCAATACAATAACACTTATAGATGAAGTCTCCGTTGCAGACTCGTCAAACCGATGGATGGTTTTTAAAAACTCCAGGAGACTTGTCCAACAAATGGATAGTTTGTAAGAACTCCAAAAGAGAAAAAAAAATGTGTGGGGTTGAATTTTCTAATCGACGAACAATCTTGTGTACAATTTTCCACCGAAAAGACAACTGAAGACGAAATGGTCAGTTAAGTAATGTAAGAACAAAAAGAACAGATACTGCGGACAAATGTTCTCTCCACGTTGGAGAGTTCAGTTATTACCCCAGTTTCAAACCAGAAGTTACCAGAAAGGACTAGAACCCGTCAAATGTGGTATAAATACAGGATGAGAAACTGCGGACGATAAGTTGATTTTTGGAAAGCGATGGAAAAGGACCTAAGTCTTACTAAGTGAAAGATAAGAGATTTGAATTGTGAAATAGAAGTGAAATTGTTTGTGAATTGATTGAAAGTTGTATTTAAATAATATTAAATAGAGTGTTTTGAAACAGAATAACGTTTTATCATTTCGAACCCTAGCCGAAATATTACATTGGTGTCAGAAGTGGGATAAAACTTATTCTGAGTTCTGTGAAAAAAAAAAAATAAAAAAAAAAGGCACGTACATTGCTGGAGCTAAGTATACCCCAGCTGAAAATTGAGCTAGAGAAGCGGAATCTCTCCACAGCTGGAGGGAAAAGTGATTTGATACTTCGGCTACAAGAAGCGATCGAAAAAGATGGAAAAGATCCCAAATCCATTTTGTTCGACGTAGAAGAAGAACAAGTGAGCACAGGAGTTAACATGGCCGTTATGATGGAATTACTCCTTGGATTGAATTCTAAGTTAGAAGAACAGAAGAATTCTCTAGAAGAACAGAAGAATTCCATTATTTCCGCACAAAAAGACACTGTCGAAGAGTTCAAGAATTCTCTAGAAGCGAAATTCGAAATAATCGATCAAAAATTAAATATGCACGAGGCACAATTCGAGAAGGTTGAACACAATATCGAGAATCTTGCGAAAGAACTAGAGAGAGTGAAGACACAGAAGACCCGAGAAATTTCTACAAAGTGCGATAGAAGGACGAGATGCAACCGCGTATTTTTGATGGCCAAGCATCGTGGCCAATATATAAAAGACAATTTAAAGCAGTTGCCATGACAACTGGGACGACGTAGAAAAGTCGATTGCGCTCACGCTGGCACTGAGAGGTACAGCTGCGGAATTGCTGCAAACCATCTCAGAAGATAAACAACTCAACTACGACGCTTTGGTTAAAGCCATAGAAATGCGGTTCGGAGATGACCATATGCAGCAAGTATACAGAGTCCAACTGCGCAGCAGAGTCCAGAAGAGGGGCGAAACACTTCAGCAGTTGCAGGCCGATATCGAACGGTTGGCGCATTATTCTTACCCTAATGCCAGAGAAGAACTTATCAACGAAATGGCTGTAGAGGCGTTTACCCAAGCGATTGAAGATAGGCAGTTGCAAATGGCTGTAAGAATGGCTGGAAAACGAACCCTTCCTGAGGCCCTAGCATTTGCCCTGACGATGAAAGCTGCCAACCAAGCATCTCAAGGAATCCACCGCGTGAGAGAAGTGACAGTCGTGGAATGCTCCTGCCAACGAGCAGACGTCGTGGAGCGGAACAGTGTGCGTGGAGGACAAGTCCGTTGTTGGAACTGCAACAAAAAAGGGAATCTGCAGCGTGAGTGCAGGTCTCCACTTAAACAACGCAGTTGTCCACAATGCGCTGCTAGCAGACGTAACGAAGAGGCATCTGGCAGGAATGACATGTATCCTGCCAGCAGCGCAACGTCAAGTCAACAGGCGGGAAACGTGTAAGAACCAACTTCGAGGGGCAGAAGTTGGTTTCTGGAATTGACGCCCCCAGGATCAAAATCCAAGTCTCCCAAAAAAAACGAAGTAACAAGAGTCTTACAGTGGAAGCCCACATTAGCCAGAATAAATGCGTGGTCACCATTGACACCGATGCCACCGCTTCCATTATAAGAAGGGATATCGCCCATGATTCATGGCTGCACAATACCAGCAGCTACTGTTTGAAAACAGCAACAGGAGCGACGGCAAAGTTGTATGGAGAAGTTGTTCTTACGATCAATCTGGCAGGACTAACATTCACCCACGTATTCCTAGTGGCCGATATATGCGACGAGTGCATCATTGGAGTTGACTTTATGAAGGCGCATAATGTACTGCTCGACATTGGAACTCAAGTACTTAAGTACAGGAACGTCGAGATTCCAATGGTGTACGGGAATGAGAATGCCGCATGCCTTAGGACAGTAGTCAACAAGGACGAGATCTTACCACCTTCCGCAGAGACACTAATTTGGGCGCAGCTGGAAGGTGATATTGGGGGCCATCGATTCTATTTGATTGAGCCGGACTCTAAAAATCATTATCAGAATTACGTCGTGGGAAAGATGCTCGTTGAGCCGAAAGGCAAAATTGTTCCCAGTAAGAATCTTGAATGTGGGAAATAAGAGCATCAAACTAAAGCAAGGACAATCGATCGGAGCGTGCGTACCGATAACTGCTGTCACCAAGTTGTCGAAGGAGAATGCTGCTATATCTTTGCCATCAAGTAGCACAGCTGAGTTGAAAAGAACTATACTCCGGCAAACCGAGCTGAACCAGGAGCAACGAGCGATGGCAGATGAACTAATCAACGAATTTGCAGACGTATTTGCCTCGCAGGATGGCGAATTTGGCAGCACACATTTGGTACAGCGCCGAATAGACACTGGAGATGAAAGACCCATACGTCAACCTCCTAGGCGTTTACCATTAGCTAAGCAGACGGAGGTTGCAGAAATGGTTTCGACTATGGAAAATCAAGGGTTGATTGAAGGCTCTAGGAGTCCGTGGGCATCACCCGTTGTACTGGTCAAGAAGAAAGACGGCACCAATAGATTCTGCGTGGATTATCGCCAGCTAAATAATGTCACCAAGAAGGATAGTTACCCGTTGCCAAGGATTGACGACACACTGGACACACTGTCAGGAGCGCAATGGTTCTCCACACTTGATTTGAAAAGTGGCTACTGGCAAGTACAGATCCATCCGGAGGACCGTGAGAAGACAGCCTTCACCGCAGGAAACGGGCTTTGGCAATTCGCAGTAATGCCATTCGGATTGTGCAATGCTCCGGCAACCTTTGAGCATCTAATGGAACGCGTTTTGCTGGGACTAACATGGAAAACCTGTTTGGTCTACCTGGACGATGTCATCGTGGTCGGCAAAACTTTTCAAGAACATCGAGATAACTTGAAGGAAGTGTTCCAAAGACTACGAAGTGCACAGCTAAAGCTAAACCCGAAGAAGTGTCATCTCTTTAGGCCAGATGTCAAATACTTGGGACACATCATCTCATCCGAAGGGGTAAGGACAGACCCAGAAAAGATCGAAGCGGTGAAAAATTGGCCAGTCCCAAGAGACAAACACCAACTGAGAAGCTTTCTGGGACTCGCTACGTACTACAGGCGGTTTGTGAAGGATTTTGCTGGGATCGCAAAGAGTTTACATCAACTAACAGAAAAGGGAAAACAATTCAAATGGTCAAGTGAATGCGAAAGAAGCTTCAAAACTCTCAAACAACAACTATGTGAGGCCCCTGTACTAGTGTACCCTACTCCAGGAAAAACATTTATTGTGGATGCAGATGCCAGTAACGTCGGAATTGGAGCTGTCCTTTCGCAGATGCATGTCGGGCAAGAGAAAGTTGTTTCCTACTTTAGTAAGGTGCTCTCTAAGCCGGAAAGGAACTACTGTGTTACCGGGCGGGAACTTCTTGCTTTGGTCTTGGCAACAAAGCATTTCCATAAGTACCTGTACGGGCAAAAATTCATTCTTCGCACAGACCATGCATCTCTGAAGTGGTTGCTGCAATTTAAAAATCCTGAAGGACAAGTCGCAAGGTGGATTGAACGACTCCAGATGTACGACTACGAGATACAGCATCGAAAGGGAAGCCTTCACTCTAATGCGGATGCTCTGTCCCGGCGACCTTGCAAATCTGATTGCAAACATTGCGCACGACAAGAAGAAAAAGATGCGGTATCCACTCAACGACTAAGAGCTGAGCCCTCTGATGGTTGGAATGAAAGTGAAATGCGAAACGCCCAAAAAGAGGATCCGGATATCGAGCCAATTCTCGCCTGGAAAGAACATGAAGAAAAACCAGATTGGCAGGAAATATCCAATAAAAGTCCCGAACTAAAGGCATACTGGGCACAGTGGGACTCGCTTCATGTTCAAGATGGTGTTTTGAGGCGAAGGTGGGAAAGCCTGGATGGAAAGTCGTTTGTGATGCAGCTCGTTGTACCAAGGTTGAGAGTCAGTGACGTGCTAATGGAACTGCACGATGGAATATCCGGAGGCCACTTGGGAGTGAATAAGACGTTAGAAAAGGTGCGAGAACGTTTTGATTGGGTGCACGCCAAGGACGATGTAGAAAATTGGTGCAGAAAGTGTGTCACCTGCGCCGCCAGTAAAGGCCCGAGGGTTAAAACTCACGGCAGAATGCAGCAATACAACGTTGGAGTGCCATTCGAGAGAATCGCAGTTGACATTGCAGGACCGTTTCCTGAAACCGAAAATGGAAATCGCTACATTCTTGTTGTTATGGATTACTTCAGCAAGTGGCCTGAGGCTTTTGCTATCCCTAACCAAGAAGCCAAAACCGTGATTGAGCAGATCGTTTACAACTGGGTGAGCAGATTCGGCGTACCGATGGAATTGCACTCGGATCAAGGGCGTAACTTCTAGTCTAAGATTTTCCAAGGGGTGTGCGAGCTACTGGGGATTAAAAAGACGAGAACAACACCACTCCACCCACAATCGGACAGGATGGTAGAACGCTTCAACAGAACCTTGAATGAACACCTATCAAAGGTCGTTGGCGACAAGCAATGCGATTGGGATAGGCAAATTCCAATGTTTCTATTAGCCTATCGGAGTGCAGTACACAACACCACAGGTCACACTCCATCGGAAATCCTTTTCGGTCGAACAGTCCGGTTACCTAGTGAATTGATGTTTGGATCACCGCCGTCTGAAGAGAACAGAAATGAAGACGACTTTGTCGCAGTCCTTAGACGGATTATTAGGGACGTGCACCAAACAACCAGGGATAAGATCAAGATAGCCAGTGACCGCATGAAGACGAGGTATGATGTCAAGGCGACCACAACGGGATTCCAGGAAGGAGATCTAGTGTGGCTATATAATATATATATAAATTACAGCAAGACTGGGAAGGACCATATAAAGTCGTAAAACGCATCAACGATGTTGTCTATCGCATTCAACGAGGAAGAGGCAAGATGAAAGTGGTTCATGTGGATCGAATACATCGCTATATTGGGCAGAATGGCGAAGAGTTTGTTCGGGACGAACAAGTTTAAGAGGGGGATATTGTGGTATATATGTGATTAAATCAATTATCCAGTGTTGCATAGTTTTAGGATCATACAAACTCTCCACGTTGGAGATTTCAGTTATTACCCCAGTTTCAAACCAGAAGTTACCAGAAAGAACTAGAACCCGTCAAATGTGGTATAAATACAGGATGAGAAACTGCGGACGATAAGTTGATTTTTGGAAAGTGATGGAAAAGGACCTAAGTCTTACTAAGTGAAAGATAAGAGATTTTAATTGTGAAATAGAAGTGAAATTGTTTGTGAATTGATTGAAAGTTGTATTTAAATAATAATAAATAGAGTGTTTTGAAACAGAATAACGTTTTATCATTTCGAACCCTAGCCGAAATATTACAATACAATAACATTTGCTTAAAATTGGATATTTTGCTTACGTTTACATGTGAATAAATTTTATTAATATCAATTAATAAAATAATAATTAAAGCCACTATTTTCTGTGTTGTAATATACATATGTATGAGCGTTATAAAATTTTCGTTTTTAATAACAGTTTGTTTGAATGTTGCTTAGTTTTTCGAATGTTGCTAAACATATTACTGACTTTAATTGATATTTATTTAAATGTTATTCAATTGGTTAAAAAATTACCTGCTGACTTATGTATGTGTGATAGTCTCTAAAATTTCTAAAGGATGGGGCATATAGATTTTGAGTTATGATGTTCACCACATAACAACTTGTTCTCGGGGCACCTCCGAAGATTCGCTGTCACCGCCTTATTTATTGATATTTTTAATTAAGAAAAGTTTCCAAAGATACTTCAGATGTTACATATACTATACCGTGTACATGAAATAAATAAACCAACATTATTCTCGCAAATTATTATTCATCTGAATTCTTTTGTGATGATTGTATAGTTTCACAAACATTCTTCCGTGTAGTTCACCGTGTAGAACGTTTTTCAACATGCAAAAGATTCGGAAATTGCATTTATCAACTACGCCTCTTATACTCATGATAATAAATGTAATTATATGATGAGTGCAGTAATTCGCGTTCAGTTGTAAATTAGCATTCAATTTAACTGGCATCGGTGTTATTGTTTTATATCCAAGTCCGTTTAAAATAATTGTGTTCGCCATTTTACTGAGTTCTCTCTCGCTTCCAGTGATAACTGGGAACTCCACTGACCGAGTTTCAGAGAGTTTGTTTATCCTTGGTGTGCCTTGATAATTCTCTAGACATTAAATATTGAACGGAAACCGCGAGAAGCAAGGTTTCTCTTTTTTCTGGTACCCGGGTATTTTTCCCCCATCACCACATAATCCTTAAGCACCACCCGTCATCATCGTGTTGGGGTGTCTGGCTAGCAAGGACCGTCCGTTCCCACCCGTCGACGACTTTCAGACTTCCTGTCTTATGCTGTCTGTTGCGGGTCTCCGGTCTTGCCTGTGGATTCCGACAACGGTTTTAATAGTGGACCTCCTGTCGCACCTTGGGATCCTGGTTCGTCGTGATTCTCCCTACCATCCTTAGGGCTTCACCGACAGAACCACGTCGTTCTTCCTCTGAGGGTGAAATAGTCTGTAACCTATGTGGGCTCCTCTCCGAGATCTGTGGTCCTCCACCGCCGCCAGAACTCGACTCCAAAAAAAGAGGGAACGAAGGGACATGAACAAGGAAAGAGGGTAAACCTTGTTGCGGGAAAATTTACCGCAGCAAACTCAACCCTCATTTCCTGGGAAATAGGTTTAGCTGCTATTAAAGCGCTACCTGGCGTGTGATGGAACCCAGTATTGGAGTAGTTAATTCTAAAGTTATTTTTAATTCGGAGCAACTTTGCCGGGAATTAATCATAATACTCGTAGTATAGTTTCACAAACATTCTTCCCACACAGGGAACATTGTTTACTATGCAAATAGTTTGGCAATTGCATTTATCAGCTGCGCCTTTTGTACCTATGATAATAAATGTTGCGCAGAGCATAGTTACGTCGCTTCGCAAATTGTGCTATGAGGAGTGCAGTAATTCGCGTTCAGTTGTAAATTAGCATTCATTTTAATGCGCGTCGGTGTTATTGTTTTATATCCGAGTCCGTTTTAAATAATTGTGTTCGCCATTTGGTATATATTTGAAAGTTTATAATATATTCTCTTTTTCAGGTAATGTCACGAATAAAGTCAGTGCATGTGTATGTGTGAGTGAAACGAATGAAAAAGATGTTTATGTGTGACATAGGTCACCGAATTTTGTTTTCGGACAATGTTTTAATTTTGGACTGTTTTCATGTGATGGCTGTATAGAGGGTGTCCCAAAAATCATCGTCAAGTCGGAAACGCGTGATAGGCCAGGTGGTGTCGGTTATCAAAAAAAAAAACACTGTGGCATTGGTAGCCCGGTATGGGCGATGGCCTAGCTTCTTGACACTAATTTGTGTTGCTCATGTTGTCATTTTTGTGACTTCTGAGCGGGGCGTAAGGCCTATCGTCGAATCCGAATCGCACTTCTTAGAAGCTTTTTCATAGCCAATCTTACTTTCGGGTGTTTGCCATTGCCCACCGAAAGGCTGACGATTCGAAAAATTGTTGACGATGCCGAGGACCGAACCCCGGATCCTCTGCGTGATAGTCCAATGAGCTACAACCGCGCCATCGCCATCACTGGTGTGGTGTTTTATAAAAAAATCTAAGTAATGTACTTTTAAAATTACTGGCACTAAAAAACAAAATCGAGAAATCAGACACCCTGTGACTATCTTTCAAGTACTGTGATCGCAAATCTTTATTTTTCCTCAATTTTTAAGCTGGTGGGTTTAAAAGGCCTATCACTAAACTCTGTCCAATACCAGTAAACAGCATCCAAACTGAAGACATATGAAGACATGTACACATGTATTAGACTCTCACGACATAACCCAAAAACAGCAAGTACACACTAAGGCAACAAAATTCTCAAGCACTAAGCCAACAACATTAAGCACACACTAACTTCAACAAAAAAAAACCATAGTCCTACGTCATCAGTTTCTTTTTATTTCTATCATATCATATCTTTGACATTCAAATTAAAACATTCCGGCATATCGGAGAAATCGACGTTAAATTTCAAAACACACAAACACAAGCACTCATCCATATATTCCATAGGTATAACTCGCAATGCAACCAATGCACAAACCGATAACAGAACAAGCACACAAGTCATTCACCAGCAATAGCATACACACAGCCATATCGAATCCCATCTAAATTTACGATCCCACAGATCATAATCATTATCACATAAAACAATCACAAACTCATGACAACTGAATTTCCATCACTCAGAACTGATATATTAGAATTATTATAATAAAATTAACTTAATTTCACGAAATCACAAAAAAAAACTCATCCATATACATATATGTATGTACCTATAAAAAAACGGTAAAGTGTGTACAGTATAAACTCGATTTACCCAACTGATAGAAATTGGGGGAGTTGCAATAACCGAGGTTGTTGCACTTACTGTGTTGTTTTTTCTTATTCAAATTATAGTTGAAATAGCTTATTTTCTTATAGATAACGACAATGTTACGAGTATGAAAAAACTTTAGTGAAACCAAAATAAACAATTATTTTTGAACATATTTTTATTAAAAACGAAATGTTCGAAATTTATACAAAAAATAATATTTGATATATACAGAATATTAAGTTTTTTTCTTAAAGACGTTAGACGTTTTAGATTGAGTTTTTTAGGAATTAATGTTTTTTAAAACTGCCCTCTCTTTTATTTTTTGTAGCAATAAAATCTCTTCTATTGGAATGTTGTTCTCTTCGGCCCATTGCAAACATATGTTTAAGGATCGAACTGCATCTTCTGATTTAAATTTTGATAAAGTGGGGGCGGGCTCAGCTTCACCTCCACCTTCATCAGCGCTCTCAATTTCTGGTGGATCGTCACAATTACCTGATGACTCAACGTTTTCGTGAAACCAATCAATGATTTCTCCATTGGAGAGGCTAATGCTGGGAACAATTTGAACAAGCAGATTAGAAACAGATGAAATCAATTCTCTTTCCCTTAAGATGTTTACAGATAGTGTAGATAATGGAAGCTCGTCCTCCTCATCCCAATCACCCTTGGTAGGCATTAAGACATTCCAACATTTCTCGATCGTGTTGGGGTCTACTTTTTGCCAGGCATTAGCTAGCAAACAGACCGCATCTCTTATGTTGAAGGCTTTGATTTTGGTTTCTAAGTGCATGTCCTCACTTGAAACTAAGTGCGCCAATAAACTTTTTTGTAGTGGACCTTTGATATGTTGATAACATTTTGATCCATAGGTTGAATGATTGTAATGCAATTTGCCGGAAACATCATAACAATTATCAGCCCATCATCGCTTTGCAATTCGTTTTCTTTAGGATGACACGGGACATTGTCCAAAAGCAGTAGTGCCTTCTTGGAGTGCCTTTTGATTCAAGAAAATTTCT
Organism: Volucella inflata; assembly: GCA_928272305.1. NCBI lineage: Eukaryota > Metazoa > Arthropoda > Insecta > Diptera > Syrphidae > Volucella > Volucella inflata. The sequence goes on along the minus strand of OV743716.1, from coordinate 109,513,661 downwards.
TACTTGAAAAAAAAAAACTCATTAATACAAACACAACATTTTGCATTCTTTTCTTACTTCGGGAACAAACACGTTGTGGAACCATTGTTCGAATAATAGGAATGTTAACCATGGATTTTTATTTGCTTTATAAAAAAACAGGCTTATTTTCAAAGTTTTTAAATGCTCTTGGATTGGCTGCTTTACCAATGACGAAAAGTTTTATTTTGTGCATCCCTGATGCATTTGTGCACGCAAGGAATGTTATTCTTTCCTTGCTTACTTTTCGTCCTGGCGCTGACGCTTCTTCAAAAGAAACAAGTGTTTTGTTCGGCAAAATTCTGTAAAGAAAGCCG